>JANFAF010000049.1:0-518963 GCA_024663475.1 Pisolithus thermaeus
GCGAGGGATTCACCCAGAGGGCGGTCATCGCCATCCTCCCCACTTGATTGCATAAGTACATCCTCGACTTCCCGAGTCTCCAGGTCGAAATCCGGATCGATTTCGCCCTCCGCATCAAGCTCGGAGTCAGTTGACGACGCTGAGCCCGCAGATACTATTCTTCTCGGTCCGGGGGACGAGGCTCTCCGGCGCTTCGCGTTCCGCAGAGATTTACGACTGGAAGTCTTGCGTTGAGAGCGAGGCGTTCGGGCCTGACGCCTGGGCTGTATGTTCTCCAACACATCATCGTACGGTTTTTGCACTCTCCGGCGCTTGCGAGGGGTCGTGATGGGTGTCGATATGGTATTCCTTTGCTTAGGGGGTGAAGCTGCTTGACGCTGGATGTACTTTTTTTCTTTTGAGGCCACTTTTTTCTACATTCTCAGGTTAGTAAGTAGGAGAAGCGATCTAGAGAAAGACCATACTCGGTGGACCAGATACAAGGATTTCTTCACCCTTTTTGAAAGCAGTGGCATCCTGTATGTCCCTCCCTCCGACGTTTACGCACTCCCAGAAGTTGTCGATAATTTTCTCAGCTCCGTCGGTGAAATGTTCTATAGGCTCCCACCTACAGAGATAAATAAATCCATGGTTTTTTTCCGGTTAGGGAGTCCTGACGCACGTGCACTCATCCCAACCGTAGCCCTTCCACTAGTGAGTGGATGAGTAGGTAGATGCTTCATGTAAAGCACAAAGAAGAGCATACCTTGACATAGTACCGCTGTAACGGGGCCAGAGTCTCAGTCGTGCTCAATGCTAACCGGAGATAACATCGTATGTACACACCCAAATCAGCTTCTTCCCTCTCTTGTCATGAACGCGAGCGCGGGTGACGGATTCTGAGAAGGGTGTTTAACGATCTGCAATAAAAGGTTGGACCACGACTGACCGACTTCATATTCCACTTCGCTGTCGGACATGCTGGCGTCACTCCTGCTGCGACAATTCAAACTGTTGAGTGTTGAATTTGAAGTGGCAGCCAGCCACGAATGAAGGCCAATGCGTGGTGTCACGTGCAATTTTCCTTATTTATGCGAATACATTGACAGAATCGAAAGGAACAGTACTCCAAGATACACGGCGCATACACTACAATTATTAGAGCACGATAGCAAGTAATAACAAGCTGATGGAAGTATCTAGTAGGACGATCAGGACTGGGTCCAGTTTGTTGGGACTATTCGCGAAGAGATCAGGCACTCCTTAATCCAAGTTACAGTTGCCACGGTGACCGTTCCTAGATCGTGCACATCCGCAGAATCTTGAACGATAGCGTAGTCGAAGGTTCGCAGCTCCTTAGAAGACACTTGTTTGAGGTCAGTAACTGCCTCGACCTTGGATGCCCCCATACACAAAATGATCCAAGGAACAGTACGAGCAGCTTCTGTGACACGTCCTATATTAGAGGCGTTCTGACATTGCATAATCAGCCTCACGTTCTCGTAACCCACCACCCCACCTCACCTTCCTGCTTCGATGTGGAGGCACAAAATCAGTACCGATGCAAAGGAACTTCTTGTCGGAAAATAATTTAGGTGCCACTTTGTTTGACAGAATGTCATGGAGATACTCTGAGCAGTTGCCCCAGTCAAGATCCACAAGCTGCGAGACTCGGGCACTAAGAACGTCAGAATATCCAGCTGAGAGCAAGAAGGGTTGCCAGTCCTTTCACATAGTGAGTTTTGCGCCATCAAGTAAGTTAGAGTCATACCTCCGAAAACTTGGTAGCTTTAGTGAGCCATTCAAAGGAGAGACAGGGAATGCCGAGAGCAAGTGCAATCAGAAACTTGGGCTTTTGGTTAGCGTCGTCGGCCAGCAAGAAAACCCTGTCCAGAGCGACGCCTTCCCTGAATTGGAAGTCGTCTGGGGTCACTGTCCAACGCTTGTTGGATTGACTATGTCTGCCCTCCATCGTGAAAACACTCGACCAATCGTCGATGAGTTGGCCGCCATAATCCTTGATAGCATTCATCGCGCTTTTTTTAGTTTGTTCGGGGTTAGCATTCTTTGGGCTCAACGTGACGACGAATCCAGTCTTTGCGAGTTCTCGCTGAAACCTCCCGGGGAGGCTTGCAAGCGAACGCTGGGATGGCGTTGCAGTATCGGTTAACGGCTTTGGCTTGACAACAGTAACAATAGCTTCTGGGCTCAACATGCGGTTCTTCCACTGGTTCTGCAGCACGCGATTCGCGATTCGGATATCTGCGAACTCCACCTCGGATGTCGTAGTCTTTTCTCCGTCGTCGACCTCGACAAGGAAGAAACCACGTGATTCCAACTCGCGCACATCCGAAACTTTCCCTCGTGCACCGTTCGACACGATAACATTGTCCCCAACGTAGAGCTCGCAACACCGCATGTTCTTGAGCTCGACCTCATCTTCTGTCCCATCATCGAACTTGACCAAGTATTTTGTGTTACCCCGTCGAGGGAGCATAGAGTGGACAGTTCCGGAGTAATAATGTCCATCTTGCTTCCACAAGGCAAATACCCTCGTAGCGGATTCGCTGGCGGCGCGGCTGGTTGATGTACCAGAACGCAGGCGCTTTATGGAGCGTGTACCGGGAGCGGGAGTTGCAGAGGATCTGTGTACAGAGGTAGGACCTTTCGGCACGCTGTTGGGTTTTGTCTCGGTACGCCTACGCTTGTGGGAAAAGCCAGCCTTGGGAGCCAGAGGTGGTGAAGCGACGTCTATGTCGTAGTCATATGTTGAGCCAGCCTTCTCTTCCTCTTGTTCTTCTCTTTCTGTTTCCTCTTCTTCCTCCTTTGCGAACATAGGAAGCTCCACCGATCCGCGGTCTTCAGAGCTCTCTGTGCTAGAACTAGGGAGCCGCTTCCTTTTGGCACCTTTGCTCGTCGCAGACGTGGACCGCCCTCGGGGAGCCGCAGGAACCTCTTTGACCTTCTGTTTCTTACGGTCGACGCGAGACGGAGCATCAACAGACGGAAGTTTGGGGAAATCCTTGCTACGATGGTCCTGCTCCGGAGCGGATGATGGGACTATGGTAGGCTCCTTGGAACGGCTCTTCCCTCGGATTGAGGTCCTTCCTTTAGGGTTGACCGGAGATTTCCCTCGATCTTCGGCTAGGACTGGAACCTACATACCGTAACCACAATAAGTCACCTTCATCGAGAATTCGACCGGAATGTAACATACGTTATGGGTACTAGTAGCGCTAGCAGCAGCTGGGTGGGATTTAGGCTTCCTTGAAGTCCGTGGTCGCGTTTCAGTTTGAACTAATGGGGTTTGTTCAGCCGCCTTCGCGGCCAACTTGAGCAGCAAAGGGACGTCCTCGTCGTCACTCTCGCTAAGCTGTTCTAGAGTTCCGGGAGGCTCGGGATTCGGTTTACGAGCGGAAGGCAAACTTTTCCGTGGACTACTATCTGGGACATCGGCATTGGGAGTGCTGCTAAGTGCAGCCCGAAGAGGTTCGGAGTCCGGAACCACGTCCAATAAGTCACCTTGTTGATCTCGGGTTCCCCGATATCGTCTGGTAGGACGGCCGGCAGTCTCTATACGGCTCGGCGCATGCCGCGCTTCGGAAGTAGATCTCGTAGGTAATCTCTCTTCGACGGAAGACAACTGCGTCTGCGCTTTGATAGAAGTACTGACGTATGAAGGTGGAGCAACGTCACCGTGCATCTGCCGTAGCTTGGCGATCCTATACTCGTTCAACGGATTGACTAATCGAAGCAAGCTCCGCGGATTGCTAGATGCGACAACTGCATGAGTGGCTGGCGAGACCCACTGTGGTGTCTCGGAACGTCGCCGGCGATCGCTCTGTTCAGCGGAGGCTGCGCGGGTTGGTGGTTCAACGTTTGTGGACACGTTCGGTGGCGTAGGATCCGGTACCGTGGTTTGCGTTGGCACTGGTGCCGGCCGTGATGCGTTGGCCGCGGCTACTTTGTCCAGTGACCGGTCAAAAGATGATGGGGTTTGATCGAAGTCAAACGGCTGCGTTGACTCTTGGCTGCCATGGTCACCACCGACACTGTTGGGAAACGGGCCGCTTGCTCTTTGCACACCTGCGCCGGACGAGCCCGCAGACCCGCTCGTGTGCGACGGAGTGGCGGCAACAAGTACTTTATCTCCAAGCACTGGACTAGCATCTCTGCGAACTATGTATTCGGCGGGGCCCAGGGAGGGAAGATGTTCGCTCGCGTCTGAAAAGGGTACTTCAGGATCTACATCGTTAAGTTGTGTAGGTGCACCGAGGTCGGAAAGTGGCACGTTGAATTGCCTTGTTGCTGCTAGGAACTGCTCGGCAGGATCCTGGGAGACAGGACCACCGAATGAGTCTTGCGACGGTGGTGAGGGAGAACGACGATATCTGTTCATCATAGGCGGCATAGACTTGGTGTGGTGGGCAAGAGACGGTGGCTCGGAAGTTTTTGAGTTGGGTGGTCCACAGGAAATAGCCCTTGTACCTGTAGACTAAATGGTAAATACCCAGAAGGCAAGAGATGACGAAATACGCAACGGTAAGTGGCTCACCATTCATTTTTTTCGTACTAGATGCCGTGAAAGGGATAGAATTACCGGGGCCGGGTTCTTTGACGGTTGCTTGTGCGTCGCGAGGTGATAAAGACGCGGTCCGATCAAGGTTGTGAAGTTGTTCTTTGTTGTCCTTGGATCCGGGTGTCGAGTTTTCATCACGCGTTCCCCATTCTGATAATACGCGTTCGCGGTCGTTGTTGTGGCCCGTGGAGGGTGCCTGATCTAATAGAAAATATCGAGGAACAGCCTCCCTGCGTGGGGGAACTATAGAATCCTCGGAAAACCCGTCAACTTGTTGGTTCCCCGAAGTCCGTCTCCGTTCTCTGTCGTGCTCCGAGTGTGTTGCGGGGGCTGCCAGAGCATAATCGATCAATTGTGTCGGCTGAGACTGCACTGCATCACTACGAGGTTCGGCATGACTTAAGTTCCTACATTTAATGAATTTGCAGGAAGAAGACATGCCTACGATCATCGAATAAGTTCATGGTGAATGTGCGCTTGTACTCGCACGAGTCACGTCGAATGTCCTTTTGTTCGAGCGCGTCTTGGAGCTAACACGCGGAGGCTCAAAAGGGTGGCAGTGACGCGGCAGCGGGTCAAAGAAAATAGCTGCGACGCGTTGGATCCGAATTAGCTGTCGGTGGTGTCTCAACAAGGACAGGCTCGGTGGCAGTGGCACCCGCGTTTGAATTGCTCTGTTGTACCCGTCAACTTGGCTTGAAGACGTTTTATTCAATCGGGGGCGGACAGACTGAATAATATATTGGTTTCCTTATTCGGGTGCTTATCTCATACAGAAAGTCAATGCACGTGACCTCCACGCGCGTCCGCTGGCACGGACGCGCTCTCAAGGGACATGTTGATAATCCACCATCTCCTATCCTGAGTCGCCCTTGCATCCGCTGCACTTCTCAGTTTTTGATCAGTCGAATAGAGATCATGATGACTGTTCTAAAGAAGATCCTTACTATTGAACACAAAAACGCTCCGTCCTGCTTTGGGGATCGTGGCGAACGGTGTGACCAACAAACCACTGCGCGCTCACGCCGGGACGCTTCCGAGAACGACGAGACAGCCGACGTTCCAAATCCCGATCCAAACCTCACGCCATCGAACGAAGTCTCTCCGGGAGTCCTCTCATCGCTGGACCCCTCTTGTACGACGGGGTCGGAAGCCAATGCCGCCCCTCCGCACGCCAGATCCGCACTTGCATGGCTCCCTCCGTTGAAGCTCCTAAACTTCACGGACGTTCCTGGGAGGCCCCTCTTACACGTCCCCGAGATCCCAGAACGATTGAACAACACATGCATTCCGCAACCTGTTGGACAAACTTATGTGGGAGGTGGTCATACGCCCACGGAGATCATCGTTGCAGCGATTGTCTTGGGTTGTGTCGTACTTCTGGCCACGACAGTCAAGCTTATTCAGCAACGACGACGGAAAAAAGAGTCCGTTGCATCGCCGGGAACGTTCGAGCGCAGTACGACGATTGAGAGCGGGGTACTCGATTCATCGCCAGTGTTCGGGGGAAGGGATCGTTACACGTTTTCTCTGCGGAGCAGCAACAGTCATCTCCTGGCTTGGGAGCAATATCAATCCAAGCTTTCCAAACCAGAACCTACGGCTACGGTAATACGGCCTACTTTGGGTGATGTGGAAGCTTCTGCGGAAATCAAGCATGCGCCTTCTAGTCAGGGGGTTGTCGTGCACAGATCCCCTCTTAAACGCTGCGCAAACTACCCGTTGACGGGGGTTGAAAATGTGACGTCCACGAGGGATGGCAATGCGACTCCCTTACAGCCTCCTCAAAACGCCACGACTGACACTGTCTCGAGGCTCTCTGGGATCACATCGCACTATCCAAACTCATCAAACTGTTCGCGGATCGGTTTAGCCATAAGTAATTTTGACAGCGAACAGCCAAAGCAAGATGCGAAGTCGATGCAGAGCACCGATCTGCCTGCAGCCACGATGGCGCTTGTCACAGACGCTACGTCAGACGTCTCTCCAGTTGCGACGAACCTGAAACCTGACAGAGTGGGTCGCGCTCGAATCAAGGCAGCATACTATACACCGGGTGCTCACCCTCCAGTTCCCACAGGCTTGAGACGCCTGAACGGCGTACTGAGAGGTGACGGGAGTTGCATGATAAACTGGGAGCCGCACCATCCAAGCGATAAAGACGTGGGACGTGCATCGAGATGGTTGGATATGTGGCGCAACGAAAGGAAACTAGCACAGGCCATGGGCGGGCCACAGCCGCGGCAGAGCCTGAGGAGCACAGAAGAGAAAGCAGTCTAAAGGTCTCGCTGTGTGGCCATGCTCAGTACTGCATCCATGATGCGCAGTCCAAAGGAGGAGGGGAGAAGGTTTTCCGCAGTAATGTCTCGGGTATGGTTTTGTAACTAGGTCGATACGATGTGGAGCGGGTCTAATATTGGAGAGGGATCGACCCGGGTGTGGAGTTGATAAGGGGATGGTCTTGGCATCGATAATTATAATTATAATATCGTAAGTATGTAATATATTGTATATTTTTCTGGTGCCGTGCGTGGGACAGCTGTCTGCTGCGGAAGGACGACCTGGTCCCCCTTCCAAAATACTTAGAAGAGGGCGCATGCGGAGCGCAGGGACACCACCAGAGTTAGACTCGCAAGACTCTTCACAACATATACCCCTCACCCAGCATCTGCCACCAATAATAATACCCCCCACTCTGGCCATGTCTCAGCAGCAGCAGTCCGTCCTCGTCGCAAAGAACGTGCCTGATGAACAGCTCGAGTACGAGGAACTCGGTCTTCGCTCTGCGGACTTACCACCCGTCCCTGCCCTCTGCGGCATACCGCTGAAGTATATCTCGTGCGCATTCCATCGGTCTCGTGTCTCTGCGTCCGTACGTCTGACGCAACCCACGCTCACACAGTCTTGTTACTCTTGCCGTACAAAACTCGTTGCTGACGATCATAATGCACTACTCTCGCGTGCACATCCCACCATCCCAGTCCTACTCCGCTCCAATGGCGGTCTTGCTCAACGAGCTTCTCAAAGGTGCAATATCTCTCGCCATTGCATTTACACACATGGACCGTCCAGCTTCGTACGGGACCGACCCACCTCAACCTAGTCTAACGTCTGGTCGCTTCTGGCACTCGTCCAGGGTACTTCTGCGCTCACGAAGACTGGCGAGGGAAGTTTTCAGCCCAGATTGCTGGAAGTTATCAATACCTGCAATCCTATACGGTGCGTATGACCGCCTCGGTGTTATTAGACGATTGATCACCCACGCCAATATTTCATCCACCCTCAGTCATCCAAAACAATTTGCAGTATGTCGCTGCGACCAATTTAGAAGCAGCCACTTTTCAAGTCAGCTACCAAATGAAGATTCTGACCACGGCCGCCTTTTCCGTCTTACTCCTCCGAAAACAACTCAGCGCCAGTCAGTGGGTGGCACTCTTCTTCCTTGCCATTGGCGTGGGTATCGTCCAGATACAGACCGGCGTCAGCGATACCGCCAAGGCAACTTCTTCCCTCTTGTTCCAGGGCGCGTCCATGAATGCCGTCAAGGGATTCCTCGCCGTCGTCGCAGCATGCTTTACCTCTGGTCTCGCAGGCGTCTACTTCGAAATGGTCCTCAAAAATTCACAGTCCGACCTCTGGATACGTAACGTTCAGCTTTCCGCCTTCTCTCTACTTCCCGCTCTCGTACCGATCATCCTTGCACGGCGTCCAGACACTGGCTTCACCACTCTGTTCCAAAACTTCGGTGGTTGGGCTTGGGCCACCGTCGCTATTCAGGTCTTTGGAGGTCTCGTGACCGCAATGGTCATTAAGTACTCAGACAACATTCTCAAGGGCTTTGCCACCAGTTTGAGCATCGTTATTTCTTTTTTGGCATCTGTTGCGCTCTTCGACTTCCGCATTACGTTTACTTTCATTCTGGGTTCCGTCATCGTTCTAATCGCTACCTGGCTCTATAATCAACCGAACCGCAGCAGTACTCCATTGCGGCTTGGTTACACCGCAGTCAAAACGTAGTGCCACTGAGTGGCTGGTTGATATTTTGCTCATGAAAGTCACTGAAGAATCCACGGCGACGACCACAAGGTACGTCCTCGACCGTGGAGCGGCAGATGGCACAAATACGATAATCATATCTCAAGGGCGCATCACCCAGGTGCTTTGCTATACCTGTCACTCTCCCCTACGGACTCCCTACGCTTATTGAGAACACTTTATTGTCCTGAAGTTTTACTTAGACCGGAGCGCGGACGTTGCCCCTACTCTACGCTAACCTCCATATTCGATCGAACTCGGAACGTTCGACTAGCGAGTACGATATATACATATGATACTACGACGTTCCAGCAAAGGTCCCTGTGCATAAGGTGGGGTCGAGGTACGAACGGACGTCCATCCCAATGCCATGTTATAATATTGAATGTAACGACCGGGCAAGTCAACAATGAAATTTGTGTTGAAATGGGAGAGAGACCGGGTTCAATTTCGTGATTCTAATCCCCTCTTGATGGCTATCGGCAAATAGTAAGTTCTCTCACTGGAAACCGCTGTGGCGTACTTACCCTCGCAGGTATCCTTCGCATCACCAAACAACATCCTAGTGTTGGGCATATAGAACATCGGGTTTGGAACGTCGGCTGACCGAGGGATATAACTCGTGAGCGAATGTAACATTCGCGCACCGAAAAACCCTACCGTAGCCACTTGACATCCCTCTTTTCATCACAATGACCTGTTTGCTCTTCCACGCATGCAGGACCGGCATACCAGCGATCGGAGAACCAGGCTCGAGGGAGATGGGATTCACGGTATCGTTGGCACCTATCACGAGCGTAACGTCGGTATCACCGAAATCATCGTTAATTTCGTCCATCTCGAGGACGACTATTGAACAAAAATAAACACGTGGAGGTTACGCGTACAAAGCAAAGCGCGCTTACTATCATACGGCACCGAAGCCTCTGCCAGCAAAACATTGCATTGGCCAGGCATACGTCCCGCAACAGGATGAATAGCAAAACGGACGTTGACTCCTTTTGCACGGAGTATAGAACATATTTCAGAAATCGCGTACTGGGCTTTGGCGACGGCCATGCCATATCCGACGACCTACAGAGTTTGGTCAAACATGAAGCTCGCGCTTATCGAAGTGGAGCTTCCACAGCTTCAACTAACCAAAATCACGCTGTCGGCATTTACGAGTGTGTCGACAGTCTCATCTACGTTCGTTTTGGTGATGGTTCCTTCGATCTTCGCGCCCTCCGAAGGTGCCATAGTACCGATACCGCCAAACAACACGTTAGTCAACGATCTGTTCATCGCAACGCACTGCAATATAAATCAGCGCTAGCAGTATGCTGGTGTGTGGAACGTACCATGATATACGAGAGGATGGAACCGCTGACACCGATAAGCGAGCCAACAGTGGTAAGGAGTGGATTATCCAACATGAAGCCTAAGTTGTCAGGTCAGCCTTCCAGCCCAATAGGACAGCAACCATTTCTACCTTCAGCCACTAACGCAAACCCAGAGTATGCATTTAACACTGTGATAACGACGGCTACGAAAATCCAATCTCAGAAGAATGCACCGCAGTATGAAAGAGGTACCCACGCATATCAGCGCCCCCAATTGCGGCTGTCGTGGTGAAACCTTTGGCAAAACTAAGGAGTGTGCTGGCTCCCAAGTAACCGGCGGCGACCAGAGGTGCAATAGGCCCCGCTTTCAAGAATGCAGCCATTGTGAGAGCGTTAGCGCCAAGCAGACTAGCATTGACCAGATGTCTTCCTGGTAACATTAGTGGCCTAGAGCTCATCTTTCCTGCCAATTTCAAGAATGCCACAATGGACCCTGTGAAAGTGACACCGCCAATGACGACCCCAAGATAAGCAGTGACGTGGTGAAGCATGGACACGTGTGATGGGTCCGCAAGGACGCTCGCAATAGACGTGAAGACCGCAGCAAGCCCAACGACCGAATGCAAGGCTGCCACCATTTGTGGCAGTTCGGTTGCAGTAATGCGTCTTCCGATGATAGCCCCAATTGTACCACCTATGGCAGCCACTCCAGCGAATTGAGCAAGTATGGCAGGAGAAAATCCGACGGCCAAAAGGGACGCGAGAATACCCGACATAACACCGAGTATACCAAGTGCGTTACCTTGACGTGCAGTGGCTTGGGACGACAGACCGGCCAAGGAACCTTTTGGCACTGCAGTTCAACAAACGCCCTGCTCCAGTTGGGGACACATACCAATGCATAGTAAACTACTGGTCAAGTAACCTGCTTGTACAAGGCCAGCCATACCTGTACTTGCTGCAGCCAAGAAGGCACCGGTAAACACCACAGCAGGAACGCCATAGAGCCACGAGTACTCGGGAGGGTCGGTTGGCCCTAACGGATATCTAGGCAAGCAGCCCAATGTCCAAAAGTGAAAAACATACTTTTGAAAAGATCTAGCATACGCTTTGTAATGACGAAGCCTCCGGCAACATTGACACTTGCAAGAAGCACCGATAGGGCACCCAGAAATTGTGGAATGGTCTCGGGTAGATAACCCCCACCCATAACGAACAAACCACCGACGCCGACCATTCCTGACTCCAGTCAATGGTACTACTCTCCACGTGAAACGAGCACGCGCACCTGATATTGCATTGGTAACGGACATCAAGGGTGAGTGCAAGGCAGGAGCAACACCCCAGATTACTCGGTATCCAACCAGACCAGCGAGACCGAATGTGAAGAAGTTGCTCATAAATGCAGCGCTGGTGATCTTTCCCAGTGCAACAGTCGAGCCCATCCCCGCAGTCACCGTGGCTATTTCCCGAGTGGCCTTTTGCCATGGAGTGATAGCTTTGACTTGTACCTCTTCGGCCTTCGTCGCTGGAGGTGTCGTAGCAGGGGGTGGAGCTGGACGAGGAGCCGGAGGCAAAATTTCACCCTTGTGGACTACTATCGACCCTCTGACAACTTCGTCTTTTAGGTCCACATAAAAGCGTCCGTTCTCCCCGATAGACAACAAGAATTTCGTGATGTTGTTGGAATACAAGGTTGAGGACTGCGTCGGCAGACGCGAAGGGAGATCCGTATAACCTATGAGGATGCAAGGACCATAAGACAATCACTTGTGTACAAGCACTCATGATGCATTACCAATCACAGTCACTCCATTCTTGACGATAAGTTCTCCAGGTTTTGTAGCCTCGCAATTGCCGCCAGCCTCAGCAGCCAACTGCAGGCATAATCAATAATGGATCGGCTATTCTGACAAACGACTCACATCTACGATGACAGAACCCTGCTTCATCGCCGCGACCATCTGTACAAACCGGTCAGTTCAACGACACGCCCAACGTAGATGGTTACGTGCCTCATTGGTGATTAACTTTGGCGCAGGTTTACCGGGAATTAAAGCCTAAAGAAGATGAGAGAACATTCCAAGGGTGGGCAATACCTATCCGAGGACCCACCGTTGTGACGACGATATCAACATCTTTGCATTGTTCCAGGAACAGCGCCATCTCAGCCTCAATGAACTCCTTAGACATCTCCTTTGCATATCCACCTGCTCCGCCGCCCTCTTCTTTAACTTCCACCTCGAGAAATTCCGCGCCAAGGGATTGCACTTGTTCACGAGCAGCTGATCGGGTATCAAACCCACGAACTATGGCACCAAGACGACGTGCCTGTCAGTTAACTCAACATATCAACCAAAGAGAAGGAAGAGTGATGAGACAAACCGTAGCGATAGCGCTAAGACCCGCGACACCGGCACCGATAACCAAAACCTTGCCTGGAGCAACCTGGCAGCCCATGAGATAAAGCAAGCATCAGGGAAATTGAAACAAACCTTTCTGAAGATCCAACATCAACAAAAATCAACATAAACGACGATATAACCAACATACCCAGCAGCTGTAACCTGACCTGTTAAGTACCGACCAAAATGGTTGGCTGCCTCTAGAACAGCCTTGTATCCAGCAATGTTGGCCATCGAACTAGGAAGCGCATGAGCAGATGATAAACTTGCGAACGATGAGCACAGTTACCTCAGGGCGTCAAATGTCTGCGCTCGTGATATGCGAGGAATCATGTCCATGGCAAAGGCATTAAGTTTGCGAGAGGCGAGTGTTTCCACCAGTGGTTTGTTCTGGGCTGGGTATAAAAATGAGATAATTGTACTGCCCTCTCTGAAGCGCTTCGCCTCATCTTCTTGAGATGGAGGCCGCACTTTCAGTAAGATATCTGTCTTGCTGAGGAGTTCGTCCTTGGAAACTAATGTGGCTCCAGCTTTGATATATTCTTCATCTAAGAACTTGGCAAGGGCACCAGCTTCCCGTTCAACGAATACGCTGGAAAAGCCCTTCTTTTTCAATAAAGCCACGTTTTGTGGAGTGAGCGCCACACGGCGTTCGTTCGGATATGTTTCTCGAGGTGCCCCAACCGTCAGAGATGAGTATGGTATTCCTGGGCAAGTTGGGTCAACGCCAGAACACCTGTAGAGGTCTGTGGCGCTCTCACCGGGGTCTTTAGATGATTGGGCTTCATTCCTACGGTGTGTAGAACAGTGGAATAAACGAAAGTCTGTTGGGAAGATGTTGGTTGGTGACGTTACATGGATGAGCAACGACTGACTCGAAGCAATTGGTTGAAGGCAACGCCGAGACATTGACAATTTGGATCTGTATGACCAACAGCTCATGCTGACCGCAGGCGGCCGCAAAGCCGACGGGGACATGGCTGTGGGGCGACTTGAAGAGCGTTGTAGCTCGAAGGAGGTCCTCGAGGGCGAAAGTGTAGAATGACTTGATGGTGTGACATAAAATACCTTTACTAGCAAACGATGACATGTCAACGATCTGAGCTGTCTACTAGTACCCGGAACTTTATTCCACAGGACACACTCCATTATTGGGAAGATCACGGCTGGATCCGTGGCCACCAGCGGAGAGCGTCGTACCCAACCATCATACTTCCCCGGATCCGGTTTCCCCCTGGAACTCGTGAAATAGCACTCAAAGACGTGTATCGCTGCTATTTCATGAGGATCTTCGCGTGCATCAGGCAAGACGGAGCCATGCGCGTTCCGACGGCGTGGCGTGCAATGGGAAGTCGTAAGTTGTTTGTGCTGTCATGTGGGCACGCCATTCGAGGTCAGCTGCCCATTAATCAGTGGCAAGCATCGAACGAGCAAGCATTTTTCCCTTTTACAATCCGGACATCTTGGATCGCAGGAATGGTTCCGTCGTACTACTCTCGTCGAACCTTCACGGTAATCACGTTTCCATATATCTCAAGGAAGACTCGGCGTAGTAGTATCTATATACAACTTTGGCAAATCACAGCGAACGTCTTGTCAAATTCATTGTCTCTTGCTGAGCTCCTGCTCCAAGCGTACTAGACCTTGTGTGTGCGGATGGTCCCATAGAGCTTGGGCCGTGGAAGTCTCGATTGGTGGAAGGGGGCGTCTAGGATTCCCACCATAACCATACAGTCTCTCGAGCAACGCCTTAGTGCCAGCAATTGATGCCTTGGCAATTGTCGCGTCAGCCTGAGCAACGACGCCTTGAAGACGCTGGGCTTCCTGAAGTAATGAGGGATCAGCACGTGACTCCTCGCACAACTTGAAGAGCTTGACGACTGCGTTCTAAGGTGAGAGTGTTTGAAACTGGGACTACTTCGATTCTGTACCGCACCACTTACGGGAGCGACGTTGGCGAGGCCGGTGATGGCGCCATGCCCATTGACCATGGCAGTAGGGAGGATAAAATCAGTGTAACCACCGAAGACTAGAAATGGCGCATTCGCGTGCTTCCGAGGATACAAGGAGGTAAAGGAAGGGTCGGAGACAACCGTAGCAATGCGAGTAAGTTTCCCAACATCTCCGCAACTATCCGCCAGGGTATGAGTCGCCATGGAATTCTTATGTTATGCCCAGTGTACACGCACGTAAGTTTCACGCCAGCCAGGTTCGGACATTCCTTGGCCAGTTCAGTGATGATATCGGAATCGAGGTTGATGCCTCCACTCGCACCGGGATCTGCCAAAGGTTAATATCGATAGACGCTTCGTATGGTACAGCTTACAATTGTAAACCAACACCGGTATCGCACTCTTTTCACTCACCTCTTTCCAGTACGCCTTGAGCGCCTTCTTATTCCCCGCAATAGCGCCAGCGAAGTATCCACTAATGATGGCTATTCCATAGTCTGCGCCAGCCTCTGCCGCATCATGTGCCAATTCAATGGTTTCCCGCGTGCTTCCAGCCCCTATACCAGCAATAATGGGTCGATCGGTTAAGCCAGCCGCATCTAGGGCTCTTCGTGCGGCCTTAATCAAGGCGATACGCTCCGACCTAGCTAGATGAATAGCCTCCCCCATCGATCCGGCGACAACCTGCCCAACGCCTGCTGTCGCGGTCAAAATAACATGTTTCTCGAATGCCTGCAGATCTGGGAGAAAAGCAGGCGCGTAAGGCGACGTCCTCCAGAAGAAACGAATACTCAGACCTAGCTCTTCGGATTGTTCAAGAAAGAAACTGGGTATGGGTGCGTAAATGCCAGGCCTCAGGGGGCGTGGAATGGTTCGCTGATCGTTTGACATTATCAGAGTGGCGATGGTGAACAAACACTCATTGAGTGGATTAGAACGCGGGGTAGAAGTCCACGGCCCGACATGGCCCACCCGGGCCGAAGGCTGCCTGTGGGTTAAACGAGCCTGTTTTACCACCGACATTTTCGTCCATCGATGTTATTATCGTGAATCAGTTGACCTCCTATGACCTGGAGCTTTGCAATATAGTAACAGTGTAATAGTGTCTTCGAACCTGCAGACTCGATATTGGGCAGATTTACTCTATCCCACTTTCATTCTATTCACTAGTAAAAGCAAACATGCGTAGGAAATTACATTAAGTTAGCTCTCCCTGGAAGGCGATTAGAACTATGCGCTGTGTAACTGAGTGCGAGAAGGTCAACCATCACTTACTCTAACAGCTCCAACAATTCTCGCACCTACGGTAGTAACGAGCAGTGGCACCCAAACAAATTGCATGAATTAAGCAGCATCCTTCGTCTGGCTTTTGCCCTCGACCATGTCAAATCGATCAAGGACTTCTCGTTCCCATCCTCTATAACCGCTTCCGTCACATTCACCTTCGTTTTCTTTCGCTCTCTCGAACACTTCCCAAGGCACACAACCCTTATCTTGTTCGCTTTCCGGGGCTTCTGTTGTGAAACGTCCTTGGCGTACCCGCGTAAGAGTGACGACGTGAGCGGCGGAACCCAATGCATGTCCCAGATCATGAACAATAGAGCGTACATATGTTCCTCCGGACACCTTCATACTCAGCACGAACGCCGCTGGTGGTCGATCATTAGCTGATTCGGGTTCATCCTTGATCACGGGGTCCTCCTCCACAGATCCCAAAGCCTTCACCATGGCTTCCTTTTCCTCCGGAGTGAATTGTGTTTCTGGCCAACAATAACTGTGATCGCTTCCGAGCCAACTCACTAGCTCAAGAGAATGCACGGTGACCTTTCTCTTCTCAATGGGACGAGGCAACGGTATACCACGACGAGCATATTCGTAGAGGGGTTTTCCATCCATTTTTAGTGCGGAGAAGCTGCAAAGTGGTCGGTAAACAAACGAGTCGAAAGTGAAACAAGCAGGGCGGCACGAACATAGGAGGGGTCTGATGTATTTCGCCTCTGAACTTTTCAAGCTTTGATTCTACCACATCCCTGGTAACGTGTCGCCACGGGGCAACCCGTACTCGTGCACCTTCACTGTCGTAAGAGTCAGTTTCGCAACCAAGGAGCGCAGTCGTGCGGTATTCCTAAGCTTGCCTTAACTTCGAGGAGAACGGGCTGGATCGAGTGACATACTTTAACACAATCCAAGAACTCGTTCAATCGCTTCGTACCCTTGCCCACGCCGACCACTAACGCCTAAGTCAATTATAGCTAGGCTTGGAAATTCGAGGAGTCTTACCCAGTACACCATCTGCGAGCGGATCGAGCGTCCCTCCCTGACCTATCTTGACTATATCTTTTGCCCTTTTCCCCTTTCCATGCCGTCTGCCTTGCTGGTTTTCTAGTTTGTCTCTTTCCACGAAAAGGGGGGACTTGCAAATGAGTTTTTTGATATCTTCGAGGACTGACATAGAGGTCGGCCCCGAGGGTTTATAGACCGCAAAGAGGCCAGACAAGGGTAGATGAGGGGAGGTTACTTTCGGCATGTGAGTCTGTCTTCACGGAACTTAGTTTCAGAAGTAGAAATTCGTTCAGATCGTAAAAACATCGCCAGCGCTCACATGCAGGGAACGAGCTGGCTTTCCTCCTCGGACGCGGCACACGGGGGAAGACGTTGACCTGAGGAATGTCTGGTATCTGTCGCAGGAGTTCAGGGCATTACCAAGGCCTGTTTGTACGCGCGAGCCGGTACTTTCTGAGACGCGAAAACACCCAGGTCACGCCCAGTCACACTTGGAAGTGCACCACGAACCCTAATGAGGATTCCGCCCCTGGACCAAGGCTATAGTCTACTTGGTGGACGTGATTTGGTATGACAGAACTGCGCGTTACCCGCGTTACAAACCTGATTTATTCCATTGAATCCTCAGGGAACGAGCGCAGGTGGTTCTGTTGTTGTGTGGCCATTGCAGTTGCAGGCCAGCATCAAGTCTTCCACAGCTGGCTCTCCAAGTCAGCTCGACAGAATTTAGTCCACGCATGAGATGAAGCGATACCGGAACCTTTCGGTGTTTGTCTAAACCTCGTGTCGCTAGCCACTCTCTCTGCGCAGACACTCGCATCTACACACATCAGCCGGGCGCCGAACCGTTCAATAATTGAACGGCGTAGCGGCCTTCCTAGCGATCCAGTAGACCGCAGCTTAGGTGCGCAACCATCAGTCAGAGTCCATCATTCGTTATCTACATGTAGTAGTTGGAAATTCTACCGGTGACCCGTTTCTCAGATGTCCTTTTAGACGGAAGGTGATGTGATTTTTTTTATGATCACAGTACTGATAAGCACACGCCTGTTCATTCCGCAGTTCCTAAGATGATAACATGGCTAGGAGTCGGTATGTACGGCAAACACATTTTCAATGAATGGGTTGACGGCGGAGGTTCACCCAAGTGCTTCCGGAGATGATGGGGCGAGGCACTCAACCTCCGACGTATGTGTGGGATTTGACCATCGTGCCTAGACCTCAAGAGCTTTCCCATCATGATCGTCGACGACAACGCAGCCCCCTCTATCGGCATCGATTATCTCACGGCTCGAAGATTGCCTCCGGACGACCGATGTTCTCTGGATACGCCACGCTGACAAGGAGGCTTTGTTTCCTTGTCCTATCGTCCACTCTTCAGATTGGTAGACTCAATTCCGTTTGGTCACTTGTGAAGGTGCGCCACGAAGGGCCTTCATCGCAGGGTTACCACGTCGTAGCTCAATACGTCATCCACCTTCCGCGAGAGTCGTCATGTAGAGTCTTTTTGACACGAAGCTGAGACACGTCCTTCTCATCCTCGGCATACGTAGACGCACTCGACAAGCCCGATCAGGACGGCTCTTTTAGACAGCATTCTACCGTCCTAGAGGTTATCATCTGGAGGAAGTTTGGTAGATGGGTTTCTCCAGTGTGTGCTATGACGAATTTGACTGCTCTCGTTGTAGGCCTGGCTGTGTCTGCCGTACAACTCAGCATTCGCTCGGTTAGGCCTCTCAGGACGTCAACAGCATTGAAAAGCCGCTTGTCACTGCTATGCAGACAGTATTGAAAATTTCAGACAACTCCTGGCACCAAAACTAGTTGGCGGCGCCAAGCTGACTGGCTTGGGTGAGTGATATTCTCTGAGACAGCGAGTACCAGACGCGTCCCCAGGGATGTGACAGTTCTGTTTATATCGGCTTGTCTTAAGTCCATTTGCCGTGCGTACCAGTATGGTGAATACTCAAGATAGTGCGCTTGTGGGCGAGCTCAGACTTCAAGAGCTATAAACCTGAGTTGGTATGTGAAATGGTCGCGTACTTGGCCCTTTGACGTTTAAGTGATACATAAAAGGAGGTGTTGCTGGTGCCAGAAGACAGGAAGAAATAGAAGGAGACCCACCTCATCGCCTTGGTGCGGAGATACCAGACATATGGAAGCAAAAGAATATAGTTTGGTCAAATGCGGCATTCGCGGCAGACAACAGCATCAAAACAAACGGACTGCCACATTGTCCGAGAGGTCGATAGAGGGTCGAAGGTTACCGTGGACATCAACTGCCGCACGCCTTTCGAGACTGGCGGAGACGGTTAGTCACCCCCATCTCACTGACACGCAATAATGATTCTCGTCACGGCGGACCGCAGCAAGAAGTGTGGTCTCGTCGAGTCACATCTCAGTAGCCCGCGCAGCGGGGGAACATCGACCGGTCTCTGCTAGCCCCCGTGGTTGACTGCGGTGAAAACAAAAAGTCATAGACGGCCGCCGTCAGGGGTTGCGTTATACAGTCAGACAACATAATAGTATTTTGAGAGCTCAGGGACTCGCAGGAAGTAGTAGGAAGGTGTGAGTCGCATCGACAGAAAGCAGCCGCGCCACCGCATGAACGTGATCAGCGACTACAAAACGACATCACGCTGTGTGTTGGCGAAAGTTGAAACGTACCAGGCTCGAATTCACGCGGCCCGCTGTTCGGAGCGAGGCGATGTCCGAAACTCATAGAGACGAAATAAGGTTATGCTGAGTTTGAATTTCGGACACCGCCCACCTGTTGCTCATTCTCACAAAACAACAGACCGCGTGAAGGAGCCTGCGCGCTGACCAACAACAGCCTTGAATAACTCCTCGGAGCAGAAGAAAAAAAAAAAAAGGCAAACAAGCATTTGACAGAGGAATTCACTGTGTACGTATAATATATCACTGATCGATGCCAGGAACTCGACGGATGGCCGGAACAGGCAGAAACGGGCCGCAATGTATTGTCCACTTAGATTTTGCCGTACAGGTGCGGATAACGCGACGTAGCCAATTGCTAACCTGTAAACCTACGCCGAGTAATTATGGACCATGGTGACCGCCTGTTGGAGTAACAACACTTGCCGGGCGCTCGGGGCTCGGGGGTTGTATACAGGCGCGTTGGCAGTACTTCGACCGTCTTTGCAGGTGGAAAGATGCACCGCCACGGTCCGGAAGTGGAGTGTACATCAGTACGAACGTTCCCCTATTTTGCGACCATTTTCACATCGAGCTCCGCATGCGCGGGTCTCCGGCACCTCGACTCGAACTCGCTCAGCAACAAGCGATACCCTGCCAACCACTCCAATAAAATGAAATCCATCATCACCGCTGTTCCGTCGTTCCCTGCTTTGTAATTATGTTTACTTGTGGTTACAAGGAGCCCGTCCCGGTCCAAGGCTATACCGCATGGCACATAATCACACTCGGTGGGCATGGTTTGGTGTGACAGAATCGTGCGTGGACGTGTCGTTTTCTTGCTCGCTGATATATGCATTTCGGCGAATATTACTGTTATTCGTGCGACGGCTTGTAGCCAAGGCTTGCCTCCAGTAAATCATCAATGGCCGCGTGCGGATAGTTTCGTTATTGCGTGGCCGCAGGCGAGCGCAAGTCTCTCACAGGCTGCGGGCCGAATCAAAGACGGAAGTTGACATGATCCGGCACTAATAATCGTGGACCTTGACATTCACGGTTCCTATCATCATCACATGGTTAGGGGTTGTCATGTATGGCGAGCATATCTTGAACGGGCTTACAACCAGGGATCACTCAAATGCTGCCGGAGGAGGCGGGGTAAAGCGGTTCATCTTGTTGCACGGTGTTGCGAAGAGAGCGAGAGAAAAAGTTACGATGTACGTACGGAATTTGAACGCTGTGCCTAGATTGCGAAAGCTTTATCATGATGCATGAAGACCGACTTCAAGGCCAAGCTGAGAGGGCTTTATTTCTCATTCCCAGTGTACATGGACGCACTCAACAAACCCAACAGGGATGACTCCTCTGAACAGGACTCTGCTGTCTTGAAGGATGTCGTCTGGAGGAAGTTTGATAGATGGGTTCTCCCCATGTGCACCGCGATGTATCTGATTTCTCTCTTCGTACGTTTCGTTGTGCGTGTCGTACATTTTAACGTCCTGCTCAGATTACTATTGCCATCTCAGGACATGAACAACATTGGAAATGCGCGCATAGCTGGTATGCAAACGGCACTAAAAATCTCAGACAGCCAGGTAAGCTCTGACGTTCATTGATTTCTCTCTTTGACCCTGCCCCAGTACACCATGGCTTTAACGCTCACTTTGGTGTAAGCACGTTCAAGGAAAGTTCTGGACTGTTTTACCGAATTTCGTAGCCCCTACTTCTCTATGGAGCTACCTTCAAACCTCATATTAAAAGTTAGTCTACACTTTTGACATGTGCCGTTCTTAACTCAGTATCTGCAGCGTGTTGGACCAGATCGTCTGCTACCTGCTATGGTCACTATGTGGGGCATAGTTGCCGCAATGCAAGGTAGGCGGGATAATCGACATCCCGTCATCGTGATTCTAATTCTACTTAGGACTGGTCACTGGTTACACTGGACTACTTTTCTGTCGATTCTTCCTTGGTTTAACACAAGGTAGAATGAGAATGTACAACTTATAGGGTCTCTGACGACTGTCTTCTCCTGACACAGGTGGCCTCTTTCCAGGACTTGTCCTTTACCTTTCTTCCTTTTACCCTAGAGAAAGATTGCAGATCAGGTTAGGCAAGAAATTATGACATTCCCATAGCCTCGCCTATGACGTTCTTCTCCAGGATAACTGCTTTCTTTGCATCAACTTCATTAACAGGGGCCTTCTCTGGCTTGCTGGCTGCCGCTATAACAAAAATGGACGGAGTAGGTGGTAAACCAGGGTGGGCTTGGATATTCATTCTTGTACGTTGTCTCGTTCCGTTTCGTGGAACATCTTACGCATGGAACTTTCAGGAAGGATCGTTCACCGTCATATTCGGTATCTTCTCATTTCTCGTTCTGCCTCGATCTCCAGAGACTGCGCACTTTTTATCACCGCAGGAGAGGTGCTATGTTGTGTCGAAACTCAAGAGCAGTAAAGCCATCTCCGAGGATGAGAGGACAGATGATTTCAGCTGGATAGAGGTTTTGAGAGCAATTCGTTCTCCACAAGTCTTCATGCTCTGTATCGTTGTGTTTTTTGGTGGTGCGTCATCTGTCTTCCTTTGCTTTTCCGTGCTACACGTCAGAAACAGGAACACTACTTTTCGGGCTTGCATTGTCAGTCTCCTTGCTCCGTGGTGTCTCACTTCCTGACTTTGATCCTGTAGCTTTGAACCAACAATCGTTGCTGGCCTGGGGTACACAGGTAATCAGGCGCAGCTTATGAGCGTTCCCCCTTTCATCCTTGCATTTTTGGGTAAGCATAGACTAGCCTATGGTGCTGTATGTTGCCAAATGTCAACGTACAGCCTCCATGATTTCTGCGTTTATTTCCGACCGGTACGGCTGCCGTGGACTTACGGTGATATTCTTCGCGATCTGGTGCATAGTAGGTTTTTCCATGTTCTACGGTATGGTTACGTGCATGCATCATATTTCTCAAAATACTGACTCCATACCTCAGCGACTACCTCCCAACACGTCAAATATGTGTCACTTCTGTTTTCTGTGACTGGTGCATATGCCAGTGCTCCAGCCGAAATTACTTGGGTCGCCAATAACAGCGCACCTCATGTCCGTCGAGCGAGCAGTGTCGCCTTCGTGTCCGTTGCAAGCAACGCAGGTGGCATTCTCGCGACCTGGTTGCTTGGCTCCCTATCACCTGCCCCAAATTACACGGCAGCCACGATCACATTCATCGCGATGTCCGTTGGCTTAGTCGTGGTCTCATCTCTGAATCTGTTGTATCTTGTGCGAGAGAATCGTGCGAAAGCGCAGATAAGGCTTTCTATGATGAAGCATGACGAACCTGAACATCTGGGAGACCGCAGCGCGTGGTTCGTGTACACTTTGTAGCCAGGCGGGCTTCGATGGAAATCCTCTGTTCGTGACCGCGGAGTTAGTTGAAGCGCCTGCCGAAGATCAAGCATAGAATCCATGTATCGCATACATTTTCACAGTAATAGAATACACTGACTATCTGGATTATCCTGATTACATCCTGTCATGCTCGTTGCGCATCCAATGGTGGGCGATGTTTGAACACGGTACGACTTTGGCAAGACCTTACAGACTACACCACGTGGGGATCCCTGCTAAAAGAGTACCTTACCGCGCCATGTACCAGTGTCAAATTCAGCTTAGTACATTCACATCTGAGAAACGCCTCGGAAGATGCGCAAACCACGTACAAGAGCTTCACTATATACTACCCCCAACCTGCGACCTTCCGCGCGACCGCGGCCAATACGTTCTTCAGATTTCCTTTGTCGTCGTCCGTCCCCAGATGATGCGTCTAAGAATCTGAACATGGTGACGTACAGTCCAAAGGCGGTAGGTAAGGTGATTTTTTCCTGACCTAGCAACCAGCGCATAAACAAGGATTTCTGGGATGCCAGAGATCGAGTCGTGGCCGCTTTCCCGATCTCTCCATTGCCATTGCTCTCCGCCGTCGGAGTCCCCAGTTCGACTGAGGGGGTGCTGTTAATATCTCGCTTTCCTTCTGCGTTTCCGTCATAAAACGTCCTTAGTGTAACGGTACGAGAGCAATGACATAGGCGGCGGAACTCCATGCATGTTCCAGGCCATGACAGAACGATTATCAGTGAACAGGATGTTATTCAGAACCAGTCACAAACCAGTTCGTGATCACCAGTCATGATCAATTGCCAGTTCCCTGATGATGGAAGTACATATACCCCTCCAGATACCTTCAAGTCTAGCATGATACATGCCGCTAGAGATCGATCACTAGCCGACTCGGGTTCATTTTTGACCACAAAGTCCCTTTTCCACAAGTCCTAAAGCTTTGGGCAAAGGCTTCTATACCCTGAGTGGTGAGCTAGCTTTGTGTCAGCGATAGTTGTGATCACTTCCGAGCCAACCCACCAGCTCTGCTGAATGCACGGTGACCTTCCCTTTCTCCGCGGGGCGAGGCAACTGCATACCACTATGAGCTTAGTCTTAAAGGTGTATTCTGTCCATTTTCCGCGCGGAGAACTGAGGAGTGACTGATGAACAGCTCTGAACCTCCAAGAATTGACTCCACAACGTTCTTATAAACTATACATCTTATTTTACCCGCTACCGTATGATAGTACATGCTTTATATCCTACGCTACGGGCCCCGAGGGCACCGCGTCTTAGTAGTAGTCTACTTGTTGCGGTATATAAATATAGAAATTCTCTCTCTCTCCACAACGTTCTTATTGACGTGTCATCGCCACGGGGCAATCCGTACCTGAGCGCCTTCACTGTCGTAAGAATCTGTTTTGCGACCAAGGAACGCAGTCACATATTTTCAAGAACTCGTTTAATCGCTTTACGCCCTTGCCCACATCGGCCACTTATATAACGCTTAGCTCCATGGCAGCTAAGCTTGTGATTCCGATGAGCAGTTTCAAGTACACGGCATCTGCGAGTAGACCGAGCGTCCCTTCTTGACCTATCTTGACTGTATACATTACTCTTTTCCACGGCGTCTGCCTTGCTCAGGGCCTTCTAGTTCGTCTCTTCCGATGAAGAGCGGAGACTTGCAAGCGAATTATTTTTAAGGACTAACTCAAGCGTTGGCCCTGATTATTGGTCTATAGACTGCAAAGAAGCCAGGCAAGGGTAGTAGATGAAGGGAGTTGTTTTCCACATGCAACGCTGTTTTGACTGAGTTAATTTTCAGAAGTAGATAGAAGTCCACTCAAATCGCGAACCATCCCGCTTGTATACGGGGAATGGTTAGCTTTTTCTCTCTAGGCACGGTTGATAGGGGAGAAGGCGCGGACCTACGTAAGGAGTATTCAACATTTTGGGTAGTCCGGTCTATTACATTACATAATCAAACCAATGCTTGCACACGCCTTTCCAACTCAGGGCCAATGTGTACCGACGACTTAGAAAAAATTTCTCCGGATAAATCGACCCTTCCTCTTTTTTTTTGTGCGATGGCTGGTAGCCAAAACTTATTTCTATCGGGCCCTCGAACACCGAGTACGAGAAGTCTTGTTGCGCAGCCGTTGTGCATTTCGTGATAATTTGCCTGTGCGCATCACCTGCAGGATGCACGATCGTAAAGGCAGGCATAATCGTGTTTCAAATCTCCCGTGGGCGGCCGGATTATGACAGGAAGGTGACAAGAATTTTTATGGTCCTGAATTCAATGCTCGGTTTTTACTATTGCGTGCGCGTTTTGAATGGGCTCACGGCAACGGGATGTTCAAACTGCTCCGGAGAAGACGGGACAAAACGTTCTAACCTTATCGCATTGTATTGGAAAGATAGCGAAGGGTCGCGGTACACGCGTGGAATTTATGTAACTGCCCTACTTCGACAGCTTCTCCATCATGATGGGCGGCTTCGAAACGAAGCTGAGGGACCCATCTTTCTCGTTCCCAATCCACATGGATGCACTCAACAAACCCGGTCGAGGCGATGCTTCTGAACAGGATTCCGCCACTTTGGAGGCTGTCGTCTGGAAAAAGTTTGATAGTTGGGTTCTCCCTATGTGCACCGTGATTTACTTGCTGTCTTTTTTCGTACGTCTCGTTACGCGTGTTGTGCAGTTTAAGCTCTTGCTCAGTCTAGTATCCCGGACAATCAGGACATCAATAACATCGGAAATGCGCGGGTCGCCGGTATGCAGACAGCGTTGGAGATTTCAAACTACCAGGTAAGCTTTGACAGTAACCGGCATCACTGATTCCTCCGTTTGACCCCATTACAGTACACTGTAGCTTTAACGCTCACTTTGGTGTAAGCGTCCTCACAAGGAGTCACGAATTTTTTGTTGAAATTCCGTAGCCCCTACATTGCTATGGAATTACCCTCAAACCTGATTTTGAAAGTTAGTCCGTCCTTTGACTTCTTACTGTTCTAACATTGGTATTTGTAGCGTGTTGGCCCAGATCGTCTGTTACCTGCTATGGTTACCTTGTGGGGCATAATTGCCGCAATGCAAGGCATGTGAGATTTTCAGATAGCGAGCATCTTGTAACTATGATTTTATCTAGGATTTGTCACTGATTATACTGGACTACTTTTATGTCGACTCTTTCTGGGTTTTGCACAAGGTAGATTAAAAAGAGTGCAAGACATCGGGTTTCTGAACTCCCATGTCCCGTAACAGGTGGCATCTTTCCAGGAATTGTTCTTTACCTTTCTTCCTTCTACCCCAGAGAAAGACTGCAGATCAGGTTAGAATGGTGATCATAACTTCACAATTTCCCTGTTCATGATGTTCTTTACCAGAATAACTGCTTTTTTCGCCTCGGCGTCATTGACAGGGGCCTTCTCTGGCTTGCTAGCTGCCGCTATAACGACAATGGATGGAATAGGTGGCAAACCAGGGTGGGCTTGGATATTCATTCTTGTATGTCCTCCCCTTCCATTTCACCAAACATGATATGTATGAGTTTCTAGGAGGGATTGTTCACATTCGCATTCGGTATCCTCTCATTTTTTCTTCTGCCTCGATCTCCAGAGACTGCTCGCTTCTTGTCGTCGGAGGAGAGATGTTATGTTGTCTCGAAACTCAAAAGCAGCAAGACCATGTCTGATGATCACAGAAAGGATGCCTTCAGTCGGAGGGAAATATGGAGAGCATTTTGTTCACCGCAGGTCTTACTGCTCAGTATTATCGCATTTCTCAATGGTATGTCGGTTGCCATCTTGTCTCCTCCCGTGCTCATATCAGAACTAGGAGCACAACTGGTTGGCCTTGCAATGTCAGTCCTCACAATTAATAGCGCCTCTCTGCTTGACTTTAGACGTACAGCTTTGAGCCGACAATCGTTGCTGGCCTGGGGTATGCAGGTCGTCAGGCGCAGCTTATGAGCGTTCCCCCTTTCGCCCTTGCTTTTTTAGGTGAGCACGGATTAGTCTATGGTGCTGTATGTTGCTGACTGCCAACTTATTGCCAACGCACAGCTTCCATGATTTCTGCATTCATTTCCGATCGGTACGGTTGCCGTGGCCTTACAGTAATATTTTTCTCGATCTGGTGCATGATAGGATTCTCCGTGTTCTACGGTATAGCCAAATGCGTCATACCCCTTCAGTATACTGACTCGACACTTCAGCGACCACTTCCCAACATGCCCAATATGCTTCACTTTTCTTCTCCGTGGCAGGCGCATATGCGGTCGCTCCAGCGGTCATCACTTGGCTTGCCAATAACAGCGCACCACACATCCGGCAGGCAAGCGGCATCGCCTTCGGCTTTATTACAAGCTCTTCAGGTGGTATTCTGGCGACCTGGTTGCTTGGCTCGTTGTCCCCCGGTCCAAATTACACAGCAGCTACGATCACGTTCATCATCATGTCGATTGGCGTGGTCGTGTTTTCGTCTCTAAATTTGTTCTACCTCTTGCGGGAGAACCGTGCGAAGGCAGAGACAAGGCTGTCTGCGGCCAAACATGATGAGCCAGAACATCTGGGAGATCGCAGTGCGTGGTTCGTTTACACTTTATAGGTCGTGGTGCGGTGGACGATCATTCGAGCCGGCTTCCGCAAGCGAACGTGGTCGGAACAGCACAATAAATTGACTAGAGTGATTCCTGAAGTGAGGATCAGACTCAAAGTTTGCGTGTTGCGTCTGTTTTCAGTCCTAGTATGATACAACTATCCGGCTTGTTCCAAGTGACGTACTATCATTTTGGCTCTTTATCATGTTAGGAGGCATACAATGAGAACACAAGCTGCGCGCACGCTATCGAATCGACTACATTGCTGAAGCAGTCCGAGAAGACCGGAGATCCGAGTCACGAATAATACACACGAAAGTGGGCGGTTCATGGGCATGGCGATCCTCCTTGGCCCGTAGAGTGGTTACCATCCTTAACAAGGGTAGCCTGTGTCCCGTACACAATGCTACTGACTGAAGTCCTCTCGATGTGATTTTCACGAGTAATGGGCATGGAAGTCGAGGAAGGCTGCCAGGTACATCCATGAACATCCTGCATCGTGGGTGTGCGTACCTGGTGACCGCTGCCTTCACAAAGCTGAGTGCTGACCGGGACTAACGGTTGAGCGGGAGCTCTGAACAGCCAAGTTACGATCTACAGACGTGAGTTTGCGATTTCAACACCCGCGGGGAACTATTGGCCTTCGTCCTTGGACGTAGGGTCGGGGAGAAGAGGAACAACCTCTGGGAAATGCCACAGTCGTACGGAAGTTATGTAGTGTTGCCCTGAACCAGACCAAGTCGAATCGAAGTGGTAGTTCGGCCACACTTCGACTTAATGAAGTGTAACGAACTGAGCTCAAACAGAGTTACTAAACGTTCCACTGTCCAATCACATTGCTGCACGAAAACAAGGCAAGGCGTCGAGTAGGTAGCCCGTTATGGTACTACACAGCACTTCGGATACAGTTCGATTCATACTTCGTTCTGCTTCACACCGTCGAACTGTACCAAACCGACCCAAAATTCGAATCGAAGTGAACTTACTTCGAGTTGATCTCGGTTTGACGGCAACTCTATACGGAAGTATAATGCATACACATCCCACATATGATGAAGTGGGCCCAGATCATCCGGCATCTCGGATCTGTTCCTTGCATAGTTCGTCTTTTGGGGAATTCTGCAGGCGCAGCACAATACTATCACCCAATGAAGCCACCCCGCTCTCCCTTGCCTCAGTTCCCTCGATGCGCCGATAAGGACACGAACACTGTGCCACCCGCAAGCAAACCGAGTCATCTTGGAAGGGAGGTGGTTGTGCTTGAACTCTTACAGTTTCCGGACGAATAAAACGCAGCCTTACGTTGCGCTCTTTACGACATGGTTAGGTGTCGGCACGGCAAACTTATCTGCAAGAGGTCTAGGCTGCAAAACGTGTTCGGCAACCATTCCATAGAGCGGGGGTTTGACCGCCGCCCAATCACCTTGATTTTTTCAGCTTCTTAAACGCCCTGAGGACGAAACTCCTCATTCTCAAACTACTATGGACGCACTCGACAAATCCGATCAGGATATTCTCTCTGAGCAGGATTCTGCCGTCCTGGAGGACGTCGTCTGGAAGAAGCTGGACAGATGGGTTCTCCCCATGTGCACTGCGCTTTACTTGATTTCTTTCTTCGTACGTCTCGCCGTGCATGTCGTACAGTTCGAAGTCCGGCTCAATTTAGCATTCTGGACAATCAGGACAGGAGTAACATTGGAAATGCCCGTGTTGCTGGTATGCAGACAGCATTGAACATCACAAACTACCAGGTAAGTTTTGACATTGAGTGACTTCTCTATTTGACCGCATCGCAGTACACCGTGGCTTTAACACTCACTTACGTGTAAGCGTACTCATGGGAAGCTGCGATATTTCTTTTGAGATTGCATAGCCCCTACATTGCCATGGAATTACCTTCGAATCTAATCTTGAAGGTTAGTGTACCTTTTCGACCGCGTGTTGTCCTGACCATTTTTGTAGCGTGTCGGACCTAATCTCATGTTACCTGTCATGGTCACCTTATGGGGGATAGTTGCTACGATGCAAGGTACGTGGTACTTGCTGGTAATTGGCGTCCTGTCGTTGCAATTCTGTTTAGGGCTCATCACTAGCTACACTGGGTTACTCTTATGTCGATTCTTTCTGGGCTTGGCAGAAGGTAGAGTCAGAAATGTGCAAGATAAAAGTTCTCTTATGAACGCTATATCCGGTCACAGGCGGCCTCTTCCCAGGACTCGTCCTTTATCTTTCTTCCTTCTACCCCAGAGAAAGGTTGCAGATCAGGTCAGGCTAGGGAGTATATCAGAGAAACGACCTGGTTCATGATGCTCCGCTCCAGGATAACTGCTTTCTTTGCCTCAGCTTCATTGACAGGGGCCTTCTCCGGCTTACTAGCTGCCGCCATAATGGATATGGACGGAGTAGGTGGTAAGGCAGGGTGGGCTTGGATATTCATCCTTGTATGTCCCCCCCTTCCATCTCATCGAGCATGATATACACGAAACTTCTAGGAGGGATTGTTAACGTTTGTATTCGGTATCTTCTCATTTTTCGTTCTGCCTCGGTCTCCAGAGACTGCGCGCTTTTTGTCACCGGAGGAGAGATGCTATGTTGTTTTGAAACTCAAGGGCAGCAGCGCCATTTCCGATGATGACAAGAAAGATTCCTTTAGCTGGATGGAGGTGTTGAGGGCAATTCGTTCACCACAGCTCTTAATGCTTTGTGTTATTGTATTTTTTGGTGGTGCGTGGGTGGTCATCCTCTACTTTTCCAGTGCTGGACGTCAGAACTAGGAACACTATTGTTTGGTCTTGCATTGTCAGTCTCTGTGCTCGCTGGTGCTATCTGCCTGTCTGACTTTAGATGCGCAGTTTTGAACCAACGATCGTTGCCGGCCTGGGGTACGCCGGGAATAAGGCGCAGCTTATGAGTGTTCCTCCTTTCGTCCTTGCATTCATTGGTAAGCATAGACCGATCTACTGTGCTACCGGTTATTAATTGTCAATGTGTTGTCAACATAAAGCTTCCGTTATTTCCGCACTCGTTTCCGATCGGTATGGCTGCCGTGGACTTATGGTGATATTTTTCGGGATCTGGTGTATAATAGGGTTTTCCATGTTCTATGGTATGGTCCATTTTCTATGTTTCTTTCGATGTTCATCCCAATTTACTGGCTTGACACTTAGCAACCACTTCCCGACACGTCCAATATGCTTCACTTTTCTTTTCTGTTACCGGTGCATACGCTAGTGCTCCAGCTGCCATCACTTGGGTTGCCAACAACAGCGCGCCCCACATCCGGCGAGCAAGTAGCATTGCCTTCGCCTTTGTTGCAAGCAATTCGGGTGGCATCCTCGCGACCTGGTTACTTGGCTCCCTGTCACCTGCTCCGGAATACACCTCAGCCACGATCACATTCATCGTCATGTCCATTGGCTTAGTCGTGGTCCCATCCCTAAATTTGTTCTATCTTTCACGAGAGAACCGTGCAAAGGCAGAGACGAGGCTCTCTATGAGCAAGCACGATGAACCCGAGCATTTAGGAGATCGCAGCGCGTGGTTCGTGTACAGTCTATAGGTCGTCGCACGACGGACAAGTATTCAAGTGGGCGCTTTGATGGGAATCATCTGTTGGAGGACTGCGAAGTTGATTGCGATGACCAAGCCTGAGGCCTGAAGTCCATGTACCGGAGATACATCCGCTGTATTAGAACCCAACTATTTAGATTTTCTTGGTGATAGACTACTGCCCCAGTTGTCGTGTATCCAATTGCGAGTGAGCACTATAAAACCTTAGCAGGAACATCCTGTCCCATATACAAAATGTGTCCTTCCGCGCTGTAAGCATACTTGTGTCAGATTCAGGTTATATCCAGGGAAACATTCTAAGTAGATATGTAAAAAAAATATGTACAAGTTCTCACAGCTTCCCCCCAACCCACGATCCTCCACACACACACCGAGTCATCCACGTGCTCTCCCATGATCTCCACATTGACAAGACATGCGCAGGCACTCCTAACTCCCCACCAACCTCGGATTCCTGTCCACATCTGAGACACGTAACTCCGGTCCCTCTACGCAGTAACTGGCCCTTTGTGACGACGTCTCTGCCTTGCTCCTTCCACGAAGGTGTGGACATAGACAGGTTGGTAAAGCCGTCGACAAGGTCGGAGGGTTTGATGAAAAGACGAGGTTTGTTGATTGCCGCAGATGAAGATAGCGTCTGGATGATTGTTTGGAGTTTGTAGTGTTGGGCGGGCACCGGGTGACATCTTGCTAGCGACGGTCGCGTTTGTTCTCCTGGTTGCCGCTGTGATCGAGACTTTTTCCTGATTCAGAAGCGTGAGGTGGCCTACCTGGCATAGTGCTCACTTCCCTGAGCACATTCTTGAATATACCCTCTAATGCCTCCAGATTCAATCCCGAGTAATCAACGACATCAAGAAGGGCACCCCGGGCCATCTGGGCGCTCTCTCCCTTCGCCGTCATGGAGTTCAACCACTGGTAAAATCGATTTACATGGGAAATCATGTCGATAATATTCGCCAGCAGTAAGGGATGCACGAGGTGAAGTAAAGCGGGATTATCGAATGGCGATTTAGCATTAACAGGAGTGGTACCTGTAATAAGTGATTGTCAAAGGAGGAGCCTTGCACGAACGAAAACTGGTTGGCTTACTTTGTAGCAAGAAGGGGTTATCGTCCATGGGCTCGGGTTTCAATTGGATTTCCTCCTTGGGAACGATGTCCGTCATGTCGGAGAGTAACAAACTCTCTTTCATGATGTCCTCCAGAAAAGTAACCGCCCATTCGGACAAGCTGACGAGTTGCCAAACAACATCTGACTCAAGGGTTGAGACTACAAGCCCGAATTAAAAGAACGCAATTTACCTAGATCATAGCCTTCCTCATCCTTGCAACTCTCGAAGGCAGAAAGTGTTGATGCCACAGAACAAATGGTGTGAGCATTCTTCCAGAGTGAAGTGAGATACTCCTTCACATCCTCATCTGTTGTTGAAGCCGCTCTTGCTCTGGTCCTCACAAGTTGGAAGGGAAAGTCTGAAGAAAGAAGAGAGTACACACTTGTATACCTCAAGTTCCGCCCCGACCACTTCCATGAAAGTGAACGATGCGGCGCCACCGCTGCGAGCGTTAACCTCTTGAGCCAACAAAACACCACAAAACGTTTCGATGACACTCTCCGTGCGTGTTGAAGATGTGCATAGTATGTGAGCGACATCAGCGATAGATTTGCGCGATACCATCGCCGATGTCAAAGTTATGGCAAGCGGAGAAAGAGGACCGAGACCTTATCACGTCAGAAAGCACTCTATATGAACACCAGCTCCGTACATACCAGTTAAATCTCCATTACTGGCGTACGGCCTGGGAAGACAGTGTATGGAGACCCGAGTCATAGATACTGCACACAAGAGTGTGCGATTCACGGACATGGCGATACTCACCGGCCCTTTCAGAAAATTTCAAAAACTGTGTACGAAGGGGCCAAGGAGGCTTACAGTCCATTCCCGCTCTGCTCACAGGCGACATTATGCGGGGGCGGTCCCAACCCTCGTCGTCGGATAAATCAGGTCTACATCGTAATTAGCAAACGGCTGCTGAAGTTCGCAGGACGCACAACTGCAGGACCGTAAAAGAACCAACTGGAACCTCCTTAGCCTTGAACCCTCCTCGAGATTTTGAACCTGCGATATCGGCCAACATCACGATAATGGAGCTTTTCCTGGGATTACATGGTGACCACCCTGGCGCAAAAGACAGTACAACACGGGGAAGGAAGGAACGTTCTCCGGTGTGGCGGACCGACTGCCGATAGTGTTAGTGATCGATGAGAATAAGAAGAAAGCATTACCCAATAACTTTTGACCGTAGGCGAAGGTGGAATTCGGAATATAGAATAGGACATCATTTCTGATTTCGGGATCGAATTGTCTATGGAGGGAGTGAGCGCAGTATGTATCAGTGGGAAGGCAACAGACAATCATCGTAATCAAAAAAGGACACGACAAGATATATTGCTGCGGTATCCGTTATAGGGCGCGCTGGCTGCTTGTCTTTCCTCGGCGAAGATTTTGGAGACGCGCTGGGATCGGACTTCGGAAGCGGAGCGCACGTGAACGCAAGGTTAGTAAGGTGAAGTGAGGAATGGTAAATAGGTGTTAATGGGTAACTCATGAGGCCTAGTTGAGCGTATGAGGGTCAACCAACTAGGAAGAAAGGAACGCATACCAATGGCCGATCCGTCAAAACGTAGCTTAACTTCGCAAAGTTCGATGCTCTGTTCCTCTGCTAGTGCACCCCAATCCAGGGGTGGCGATTGTTCTTCCGAAGTAACTTCATGTGATGCATCCAGAGTAAGACCAAGGTCGCTATCATTGCGTGTAACGGGCGCCAAACTGTCAGTGGTGGGATATCGCCGGGACCTCATGGCCACCAGAAATGATGAATCTTGAGCCGAGTCAATGGCAGATCGTCAAAATGGAGAAGAGACACGCACCAGCATACATGAGTCCGATAGCAGCCTTGATACAGAGCCTGGACGACTTTGGTCCGGAAGGTACGTCATGGAATGGAGCCCGACTTTGGCCCTCCGTAATGAAGTACGGCTGAACCAAAGAACAACAGAGGAAGTTTAGCGAGGGTGAGTAGGGGCGTGCGTAGCAGACGTGGAGTTCGTGGGATTGAGTGACCAGAAGTAAGGTAGGACTCGACACAAGTGTCAGTGGGCCGCATAAAGGCAGACGTGAACAAGAGCCATCACTGGATGTTATCCACTACTCCCGTTGTCATCTAAGGCTTCTAGTTATGCGGCAATAGCATACCTCTCGTTCAACTCCGGCCCAAGCAGCAGTGATCACTCCGGCTCCCGGACCCATGGGCCAACACTCCTTAACTGTCCAGCTATCTACTTGATATCCGCGTTTCCAGAGGCAGGCAATGCCATCGCCTTCGACGCCAGGATAGAACGCAAACAACCACTGGTCATTAGGAGCGACACTTATGACACTTGGTGGCTCGAAAGATGGCAGCGATCGAAGGACGGGTTCAGGAGATGGGACCACAAACTGCTTCGATGATGGAAACAGGCGACCGAGTAGGAGAGGTTGCGACGAGTGTGCGGTGAAAATAACAGAGGAAGTCGACCAAGCGACTGGGCTGGCACAGACAGGATGAATAGATATCGGGATGAGAGAGGGCCTCGGGAAGCATACCGTTGTATGTTTTCAACCAAGGGATGAAAATCCCACCAGCTTGAACGCCATCTACCGTCATCCTTCGCCTTTCCCTTGACAGGGGAGCTGTTTACATCCGCGCCCAACATGCCCATCTAAGGGCCATGGGGAGCACACCAGCGGCGTCCGTGCGCCTATCGACAGGCCGAACACGTGACGCGGGGATATTAGCAGCTCTCAGTGATAGTATTGCCAGTTGCTCTCGAGCAATTCGAATGCTACGTTTGCCAGAGTGTCATGCTCAATTCTTCGCAAGCTTCCGTCGAGATCAACGGGATTCAAACCGATCTGCTCATTCAGCCATTTGCAGACCGGATCTTCGTGCAGATCACACAGCTTGGGAAAGTCGGCAGCTTGGTGCACCCGTAACGTTCTACATACACAAGCCATCCTTGACTGATTCTCCTCGAAAGATCCAAGCGTCGATGCCATCCACGGTGCTTATCGCTTCTAGCGGCACATCTGACTCATCGAGACTTGCATTACCGGCTCCACCACCAGCTCTACAACTTATGCCACTTTTTGGGAGTGCCTCTTCAGAGCATCTGCGGTCGCTGCACTCGCTCTATGCTGCACAGGTCGCTACACTTGTCTGGTGTGCTGGAGGCCAAGCACTGGGGGGGTCTGACCATCTCAGTGTCATTGTTGGAATTGCTCTTAGACAATCTACACCAAATGCGGAAGAGGGATTTGACGAACACGAGAGGGAGACATTTCATCAGACCATGCAAGCATTGGCAGGCATGTTGAATAAATGTAATTGACACGAATACGAACTATTACTGTAACTTCCCAGCCCTTTGGTCAAAGAGAGGAGCTGACGGATAGATAGCTCTCCTGATATATCCTGTCACTAGGGTTAGGGTTAGGAAAATCAAAAATCAAAAAAAGAGAGGGGCCTGCCCAGCCAGAGTGGCCATGGCAGGACTGGAAAATATTGAGACGGTGCATGAGCCGAAGCCCATACAAACCATAGGTACCCTCTGAGGACAGGGTCGCCGTGCAATGGATGGTCCCCACGGCCCACAAACCCGGATCCATGAAGGGGCTTGTGCCATCAAGGTAAGTATGAAGAAACCATCACGTCGCTCGAGGGCTTATATATGTCTGGCAGCCGCGCACGGACCATCCACAGGTCACCTTGTTGGTCTTTCCATTCTTGGAAACGACACTTGCCATATCGGGATTATCTCACGTGATCGCACTAATTGCCGTGCGTCGTCGGTCGTAAGTATTTCATTCCATGCAGTAACAGTAAGTAATTCTTCCGGGCTCGATTGCAGTCCAGGCATCTGTATATACACACTCGCAGCGTACAGCTGACAACCCATATGATGTTATCCCTCTTGAAATCCAGTGTATCAGTGCGTCCAGCAAGTTTAGTCGCCCTTCACTTCGAAAAAGTAGTTTCGGCTTCTCTTTCGAGAGCAGCCAGCTTGTTATTTCTCTCCAGCTGCCACTTGGTCCACTTCCACTGAACGAGGGCGGCCAGACGCTGATCAGCTGGGAGTGACGTCCGGGGGTTGGTCTCGTAGAGATAGTATGCCAGGCAACCGGTGAAGATGCCCAGTAGGGGATCGACACTGCTGTTCACAGTCATCGAAAGTTAAGCAGCGCGTCAGCTATTAGATCATAGATACCCACCGTGACAAGAGCACCGGGGGCGGCATGGTGAACTGATGAAACTGGTCGACACGGCCGGTTGCAAGTTTGTTGCAACGTGTTGAACCGGACCGTCGAAATTGCATAAAAATTCACGCGTCAGCGCCATCTACACACAGTCTATAGCATCAGGTCTTTCCATCCTACTCGTTCTTGCCATCCGATATCCTCCGTAGCGTCGTTCACGAATGTCCGCCGTCACCCTTGAGCGCCAGTTCCGTCCTATCTACGGTTCGCTTCTCGATTCCGTACACCGTTTGACCATCCTCGTTTACCTTTCCTCCAGAATCTTTGGACAATGGCTCCAATAAGTCCGCCATCTTGTCGTGCAACAAGTTGCTCAAAAAGTATCCTAATAATCTCTTGGCCAAGGTGTGTGCGCAGACGTCTTCGCGGACAACTAGCCGGACTAACCCGAGCCTGCTTTAGGCTCTGAAAGCTCTTGCACTTGTGCGCGTCCAAAAAGTAGAAGAATCTCTTGCCTTATGCGACGAGATTCTGGCCACGAAGCCATTAGACGAGCCGACCATGTCGGCTATGATGCACGTCCTCAAGGGCCTCGGAAGGAGTATGCGTCTTCGTTCGTTGACATACTATACGCGTTCATGAATTGACATCGTCTAGACGCGGACCTCGTAGCCATGTGCGAAGAAGCATACAAGGCTCAGCCTCAAAATGAGGAATACGGTGCTCAAGCGTTCTTTGCTAATATCCGGAACGCAAACTGGAAAGCTGCACAACAAGTATGCACACAGCGCGTTCTTCATAGAATGCTAATCGATGTGCTGACCCGCTCCTCTAGATTTCCTCCAAGATGCACAAACAGTTCCAGGAGGATCGGTATCTGTACTGGAGCGTGATCTCCGCTATCTTGCAGGTCGTCACGTCTTCTCCACTCCACCGCTGCTGGGCTGACGTGACAGGAAGTAGGCCAATGATCCATCAACTCCAGGCAATATGCGGACAGTTTTGTACAAGCTGGCGCACAGACTGGTGGTTTCTTCGTCGACCCCATCTTACCTCAGTGCAGACCGCTTCCACCTGCATATGAATATCCTAAAAGAGCTGGATCTCTATGACGAAGCAAATGGCCTTTTGGAGAGCGATGTTGGAAAGGCAATTTGTTCGACCAGTCTGGCGTGTTCACAGGCTCGCCGGGATATTTGGCGGAAGCGGGGTTTATATAGGGAAGAAGGGAAACGTGCACGAGACCGGATATCAGAAGGGTCCGTGGTTTCCAACGGCAGAAACGCATCGCCTTCCAGGGGGGCTAACGAGATTGATCTAGTGATCGGAACTGGCTGGAGTTTTTGTCCGTTCTGGACGCGGCGTTCGCTCCCATTGCATCGTCCCAGGGTGAGGTCTCGGAGGAAAGCAAACAAGAGTGTAGGGAAAGCCTGGTAGAGACTGGCGAGTTCCTGGCGGAGATCGCCCAAAAGGATGGGATCAAAAATCGAGCTGCCCCGTTAGCACTTACTGAACTCAAACACCGCGCTTACAAGCATGGCTTATGTGGTACGTGTTCCTGATGTCCTTCGCTCTGAGCTCACGCATACTGTGGTGCAGAATTGAGTGTCCTCGTCGAGTCGATGGCGGACTACTTCGCTCAATTTGGCGACAAAGCTTGCTGTTTCGAAGACTTAAGGGCCTACCTTGACCTGGAGATTGCGTCATCTGAACAATGGGAAGCAATCCTTGCCAACCAAAACTTTTCTTCTGTGAGTAAGCGTCGTGGTCGTGGCTAAGGATTCTGAATATTGCCGTAGACGTCCGTAGCGGATCTGCAAAGAATGATTAACGTCCGCAAGCTTCAACGCCATGGTTTGTCCGACACGAACATGACTGTGGAAGCCGAGACTGCTCGTGCGGTAAATTACTTGTCAGAGTACATGGGGGGCCTTTCCCTTGGCAAGGATCTTCCTGTTACGGAGCTCCAGCCGTGCGATGATCTTGCACTTCTCTCCGCCCATGCTTTCGTCAATGTGTGGACTCTTAATGGTTCCGAAGAGGCTCTATACAATGCAGTCGCTGTTTTAGAGTTTGGCTTGACCAGAAGCCGAATGTCCTTCTTGATGCGTATAATGCTCATTCGACTATACCGCATATTAGGTGCGCATTACACGCAATGTCGAAACATGGCATTCACAATTCCTACGTAATGCTAGGTGCTCCGAGCCTCGCATTGGATCATTATCGTGCAATGAACATTAAACGGGTCCAGAACGACACCCTCTCACATCTCGTTCTCACTCGGGCATTGACATTCTCGCTGGCCGCAACTGGGGACTTGACTTATCCCACGGAATGCTTGGAGTCTAGCCAAATATACCTAGCTAATGCTCAAGAGGTAATAATTTCTTGGTCGTCATGTATTTACCCTCACCCTGCTCGCAGACATCGGGCTTTGTTGTTCGTGCTTTCACCGCTGAAAGATACACCCAGGTGAGGGTTAGCGCGATTTCCGAAAGTCACGTAGTTCGATTTGTATTGCAGATACCCGAGTTCATTGAATTCAAGGATAGACTGGAAAATTCCCTCCAACGGGACGTTGTTAAGATGGAGCACGTCCGCATGCGCTTGACGCACGAGCAACTCCACACCGATATCATAGACATGGAGCTGATAGAGCTCAAATTTATCTTTGATCGCTGTATGCTTGTTTCGCTTTGGCAGGATATCTGGCTGAGTTCCCTTGTACAGTACACCACGACAACCGCGATTTCGTTATCTTGCCAAACTATCAACCTGCGTGCCAACCGACGTTCAACGAACAAACCTTGATGCTCGGGAGGTCATGCGGTGTGAGTGTTGTTGCACATGTCTTTACTTTCTATCCCTCAGACCGTGGTTGGATTAGCAAGGATGGTTGTGGAGTTTCCTCAAAATCTATATCCGTGCATTCCAGCATGCCAGTGACCTAGATGAGACGGTAGAAGCAAAACTGCTCATCGGTGACAGGCCGAAGATAAGTCCAGATCCAGAGACAAAGCTTCCCCTGCCGGAACGCCTTGCGATCAGGAAGAGCGAGGAAACTGCAGAAGTGAGTCGTGCGCTGATGACGTGTGGGTAAAAAGCGTGCTTGACTAGCAACCGCAGTTGACTCCTGAAGAACGTCAACTTATGGAGTGGGCTACTACCCTTGGCGATTGGCTCGAGCCCCATCACAACTACACTCGACCACCCCCCCATGTCGTATTAGCTGAGGCTGCAAAACAGACCGAACTCAAAACTGGCTTGCCACTGCGGGGGGTGGACAGCAAAGCTTTGAATGGGAACGGTAATTCGAAAAAGGACGAGGAAGCACCTCCGATCAAACCAGTACCTGAGTTGGTTGTTAAGTTCTTCGAGGGTAAGCTTCCCTTATGACAACGGATCGTCGCCAACCTTTTCTTTAGATATGTACTCTCAGTTCAAGCGACTGCTGGAGAGCGAGCGTTCGCCTTTACATTTGCTGCACATTGCTACCGTCACTCAAGAGGTTTCTGGGTCTTCTTTGATGAAATTCTGCTGTGCTGAACCCGACCTCCTAGGCATACATTTTACTGGCCGTCGAAACCCTGCGCTTCAAGACCCCGTCGGTCGTAAAGATACACAAGCTCGGCAATGTCAGTGTATTATGTCTTTTCTGCCAAGCTTGATTCTGAGACACCTCTGTTAGCTTGTGTGCATGATCAAGGACATACGGCAAAGGGCAAGCTCCGTGGTGAAAGAAATGTCGCTTGAATTACTCAAGTTGGCGGAGGCAGAAAATATAGGTGACCGCCGGAGCGCTATTGCGGAAGCGTGCATGCCCGTCACTGTCGGTCAGGTACGTGACCTCTTTTTCAATGTTATGATATCAGCTCCTGAGCGGCGTCTTTCTGAGCAGATTGACAATGACTTCATCCTGAACGTAGCGAAGAACGTAACGGACTCTCGGAGGAAGGTGCTGGAAGGAGTTGCTAAAGGGATGTCTAAGCTACACAGCACGCATTCGCAGTTTTAGCACAGGAACCACGCCGACTATCTTTCCCTAATTGAACATACTACTATCTGATAGCCCCTCTCAATCTGTAAACTCAAGCAATGTTATTGATGCCGGCTTTGACTCGATCGGAGACGCGTGAAGGTTATAGTGTGACAAATTGTGACACGTCGCGCCTTTCTCCAGCTCTGTGGGGCGCGAAAACTTCTCTCTATCCCAAGTAATTCTGACTATATGAGCCAATGTGGGTAACACCGTTGAGGTAGGTTTCTGCGAAACTGACTGACGCCTTCGTTTCGACAGACAACGACTACTATAGCGGGAGCGGCGGTGGCGGCGGTTACGTAGCAGGATCACCACTCGGCGGTGCCAACAGCCCAGGCGGTTTCGGACGTGTTCGTCAGTCCAACACCGTGTTGCGTGCGTTCACTGAAGTGACCGCGATGCGCAGAAAAGTGAAACATCACACTCCCTACGTCCGATGACAATCCACCAACTCCTAAACGCGACTCAAGCGCATGCCGACGCTGACTGGATGTTAGATGATGCGGAAATTGGTCAAGTAAGGATACATCGTCTTAAATGAGTGATTTATTTCATTAACGCGCTCCACGAGGTCACGATTGTAGCATACATTGCATCAGTACAAGTTCAGGCAACTAACAGCCAATACGTCCTCGACGACGGGTCGGGGCGCATAGAGGCGCGGCGTTGGATAGATTCTTCGGTCGAAGATTCGTCGGACAAACTCGGCATTGTGTAAGGTGGCCCCTTTGCTCGTCATCATACACCATTTCATCCGAGTCTCAGAGAGGGGGCGTATGTCCGCGTTTTGGGCAATCTGAAAATGTTCGGCAACAAAAAATACATCAACACAACGTACATACGTCCAGTGGATTCGCCGGCTGAGATTTATTTCCATGTCCTTGAAGCTATGACCGTCACTTTGATTTCGGAAAGGGGACCAGTGGGTTATTTCGCACGCAAGTGCTATCCTAGACTGATTCTTGTAGCCTCCACGTCCTGGCCAAAATCCACAAGAGGTGGTACCGAAGTCTTCCTCTGTTTACTCCGCGCAGCCAATCCAGAGCGGCGGGAGTGACCAATATGCACATCTGCCACAACTACATCGTGCCATCGTTGCCTTCATGCAAAGGCAGCCTCCTAGTGATACGGGCGTTCACGTAGGCGCAATCGCTCGGGCTGTCGGAGGCGATGCTGTTTCGATAAGGTGGGTACTTTTATCCCGCGTGTGGCGTGAACTTGTAATACGATTCATACCAGCGATGCTCTGGACAAGCTTTCGGATGAGGGGTTGGCTTTTTCTACAATTGACGACTCACATTATCAGCTTGCAACATGATGCATCTTATTCGTACTCTGTTTAGCGTTTCTTTATGTTAGTTCCGGCGGTAGTGTCTTGTTCGTTAAACACCAAAATGAGTCCTGTGCCGTAAAACTGTTGCTTGATCATTTCATCTTTCATCTCGCGCCATTCAGGACACCTAGTTCCAACATGGAATGTGAAAGTGACCACATCGAGGAGCCCATTATTATCGTATCATGCACTGATTCCCTTGAGGAGTCGAATAGAACGGTCCTCCCTACTACAATCTTTCAAATTCTCCATGCTGAGTATAGCTCTGACGAGGATGTCTTCTTGATTGATGGGAAGAAAGTAGGATTGGTAGGTTGTTATCTGCGTCATGACTCAGTACAAGATTCAGTAGGAGATTTTAGGTTTCGATTACTGCACAAGTGGTGTTGGTAGAGGAACGAGTAACACATTGCAAGTTTTTACTGGACGATGGTACCGGTCAAATTTCGGTCCTAAGGACACTTGTAAGTGTCCAAACCAGACAGTCACCTGAAAAAGAACAAAATGAAAAAGACGCCTTCACGGCACTGTGAGTGAATCAGACACATGCTACTCGGCATAAGATTGACATCCTGCCAAGTGTGGGCTCTTTTGTAGGAGTCACTGCAAAGCTCAAGACATACAAGAAACGTTGTTTGTTGGACCTGCCGGTAGAGATTGAGGTCCACATGGTCCTGGATTATCATGAAGTTATTTTTCATATCTTGAATGCCATGCATGCCCATATGTCTAGAATTTGTGATCCACCAGTAAGTTGCCAACTCTGCATGACCTCATTGTGCTGACTATCTACCAGCCACCCAACTCCTTGGGTGCCCTCGAGAATTCTGTTAACTCGACAGGACCCATCCCAGGACCCCACGAGCCAGCACACCCAGTTGTTGAAGGTGTTGGTAGGGTTCCAGGAGTCAGCCTGACACCAGATCTAGATGTTGAGGTACAGGCACATAGGCTAGCATCTCTAGTGCTAGACAAGGGTAGAGAAGACTGGGAGCACAGTCAGCATACCTCTGTGCTTGTGGTTGCCTCATCCATCCTGCAGGTAGTCCATGAACTGAGTGGCTCCAATGGTAACAGGCTGGTTTCCCTTCCAGATATACAAGAAGCATTACACAATTGCAGTGAAGGAGAATTTGTGTAAGTTTAAAACTTTCTGGTACATTGCAGGTTATCTTCATTGCTTACAGGAATGCCATCTACTACCTGCTGGACGAAGCATACCTTACCAGTCCCCTAGATAATGGATATGTCATGATTACCCCTGGGATTGATTAACTAGAAGACGAGACAGTTCATCAGATTATCCTATGTAGCTCTGCTGGCTAGTGGATGTTACCAGGCCTGCCAGTCACTGATTTGTGCCGTAGTGTTTATGTAAGCGAGAAACAGGGGCTCTAGTTGCCAATTCTAGCTGTGCAGAGGTGGCTGCAGTAACGCCTGAAGCCCCTGCCACTACCACGCCTCCAAGCTGTCAAGCACCTACCTTGGACGATTGGTATGACGCTGCCACTTTGCGGCATTTGATTTTGAGGTGACTCTCGTTCTTCCAGACTGTCATGTCTTCGTGGTATCCGTCTTGGTTTTCCGGTTTTCCGGCAGTTCGATTTCGGAGTTCCTGCCTCCATCCAGCGGCGGTTTTTCTCCTTCGCGCTCAAGAAGGCTCTTGGTCGGTTCCTCAAACCGGGGCAACTTGATCTTCATCAGATTGACTCTCAGTTGGGATCCGGAGCCGTGCATGTAACCGACCTAGAGCTAGACGAGCAGGTACGGCTTCACCTCAGGTCCTCATGCATGTTAACATGAACTTCCAGGCTATCAACGAATTGCTCGTCGGACTGCCGTTCCGCCTACATGATGGATTTATATCCGGAGTCACCGCTCATGTTCCATTCCCGAATCCCCTTACTTCCAGTGTTGGGCTGCACGTTCGATCACTCCGCCTTACCCTCCTTGTGACTGAGCAACGCACTTCTCCTCCAATTTCACCATATTCGACCAACACAGGTCTATCGGATTCTGTTTTATCGGTAGCGGAGTCCTTTGTCCACCGCGAACTTACGCCAAGGGAAGAAGCGACATTGCGTGAATCATTGCAGCCTAAGCTTATTCCTCAGGCTGAGGTTGATGAAATTGAGAATGTCCCTGGCGGATTTGATCACTCTTCTGCCCAACATCTGGCTGACGAAATGGGAAGGAACATGGATGGCACTGTACGCCCGGACGGCGAGCCTGCGGGAGTGTCAGTTTTTGCGACTTTCATTGAACACCTACTTTCCCGCTTCTCGTTTTCGGCTCTCGATACTAAGATCACGATTGTTCATGCTGAAAAATCTAGCTTTACTCTCACTATCCCAGAAGGTCCGATATGGCACCGAAGACGCTGGTGTACGACATCCTCCTGCGACTGGAAGTTCGCCATCACGGCCTAGGCCAACGAGAACATGCTGAACCCTGTGGACAAGTTCGTACGATAACTGTCTCAGGATTGTCAGTCAGGTCACGGAACCTTCGCCCCATGTCGAGTCTCCAACGATATCACCAACGTCTGTCTGTTCCATCTCCCCGAGGAGAGACGAGGAACATCGTGGCAATGTTCTATCACGCAAGTCATCATCCTCTTCTTTGGACGATGAGACACAGATGATGATGTCGCAATCGATCGCTATGTTACCGCCTCGGCCCCCATCTTCTGCTAGCTCTACATCAAGTGACATGTACCAAAGTGTCATGTCAACAGGTACTCCGGCAGCCACCGAATACCACCGGTCAATGGAACCCGCTACTCCTTCTCCATCATCATGCTCCACAACCCCAGAACTTGACTCTTTCGGCGTTGTCACAAGAAGCAGAGGCTGACCTCGTTCTGTCATTCGGTATTCAACCCATGACTATCCAGTTAAGTACAACCCCTTCTGCTCCCAGCCATGTGGGCGGGGTCTGCAGTGGTGACGAGGCGCTCTCGGCGGCTCCTGATGAAGCCCGTCATCCCATCCACGAGTCACCTGAGACTCTTTCCTTAACTGTCTCAGCTGGCACGGTAGCATGTGCTCTTCGTGCTTGCCATATACGGATGCTTATGGACTTGGTGAACGCATGTGGATTAGACTCTTCTCCCCCGGTGTCTCATATCGAACAAACTTCTCGCCCCTCCAAGATTGTAACACTTGGACTGAGTGCAAGCCTGAAAATCCGAGGAATTGTAATAATCCTCCTTTCCGAGCCTTGCGACGGGCGGTCATACCCACTCTCCCCTTATTTTGAGCACCCGTTCATCCCACCGCGCTTAAGTTGTGCCTACGTGCGACTTCTTCATGATAACATCACCGGTTACTTTCATTTACCCCCTCTTACACCATCTTCCAACAGCCTATCGGCCGCCACCTCTAACAACAAGGGTCCGCCCACCAGTATTACGGCCTCAATCTCGGATATGTCGTTATTCGCATTTCATGGCCTTCCCGCTGCTGGAGATGCACAGGTTGCTGCACCCATCATGATTACTGATCGCGACCTTTCCTTTCTGGAAAGGGCAACTCACGACCGCCCTTCCTTCAATTCCGACAGACCACCTTCCATGCATCTTCCATTGTTCGATGTCGTAGATTGGACTCAGGAAAAGTATAATGGGAATTCTACGAGGTTATCAACTTGGCGCACGAAACTTGTCAATAGGACTGGGAGGATCCGCAGTCCCGCTTACAAACTTCGCGACTTACCTTCACCCCCGAATCCTTTTGTGGACACGTCGCCCCAAACACCAGACGCAGGGGGGCTTCATACTTCTGCAATCGAAGTTACTGGTTGTCTGTCAACTTCTGAAACTTCTAGCCTCCACGTAGGAGTGGTACCGCTTCATTTTTTTGTGGATTTCGGAATGTTTTTGGACGGGGGTTTATTGTTGTGCTTTGTCAATGAGGTGATGTCATCTACTATGTTTCAATGCAAGAGCGAGAGAGGTTCCTCTGATGAGGCAGGAAAGTCGTCTCCTTCGGATCATGATTTCGGTGACAAGGATGTCCATGATGAATATGTTCGTAGCAAACCCACTTCCGCATTATCGCAACAAAGAGAGACGGAGAGAAGGCGTCTCGAAAAATTTGTCTTCGATGACCTCGACTTAAGGATGGATTATGGAGTCGATTTAACGGAGTTCAAGGGCTCGAAGAAATCTGTGGACCAACAAGCTCATTCTGCAAAGCAGAAGGTAAGTTATGTGCTTTAGGGCGTCCATATTTCAATTCTTACTGGTAATCATCCGTCATCCGAAGGCTTCAAGTGCACCTACCCTGAACCTCTGCTTGTCTTGTCCAATGATCAGGACGGAAGTTCGATGCACCCCTCTTCCGGGCCGACGTCCTCGTTCGGGCTGCCTTCTTCTTGACATACATGAGATATGGGTGCACAACAACCCAGTGTCTTCAAAACCGTCAATCCGGTTTTCCGAATCTTTACAGCCACTTCGGCGGCCTGTTAATAATTACGGTCGGCAGAATGGAATGTGCTCCGTGCAGGCGCAAGAGATCCTTATTGCGTACGCGCCGGTTGACGATGCTCGAGCCAAGACCCTGGTGATATTGGGATATATGCCAGAGAGCGCTGGAAATGTCCATACCAGTACGCTTTTGGCCACCGGGCCAGCTTAGATGTACTTCCGGTGCACCTTTTACTCGCAAGGACGAATGTTTCGAGTCGCGAGGGTGGAACCCTTCCAAGCCGGCTGTCCTTGACCGTCAATGTCCCGCTGATCGATATGATCCTGGAAAAGGAGATTTTCGATGGTCTTCAGTGTTGGGTGGATGATGTTGCTCAGTTATTCGATCGTTGTATGTCAGGTTCCGATAATACACAGGAGAACATCCCCAGTCAGAATTCGAGCCTTATAGGAAGCCACTTCTTCTCAAAATCGCGGCACGGAGGTAGTCGAAGTAGTGAAGATGACTCTGCTAGTGATAGACCGCGTACGAATGGTGGCGAGATCGTTGTGAAGGTGAATGTAACTGAAGGTAATATAGATCTTGGTGGTAATGTCTTTTTGCTTATTGTGCCCTTATAGCTCTCTTGCGAATTTTGCTGCCTCGCTCCGATCAAAACACATATGATCCGCGACCATTTGACATACAGGTTTCCGATATCAATGCACTGATCGAAATGAAGCCTGACGGGAAGGTTTGTCTCGTTTGAGCACGCTTTATACGTTCAGTGCGTTGTTAAGTCGTCAACTCGGTAGGACCAAACCATCATCACGACTAGCATCATGGATTTGCGCGTAGTGGACACAACTGATGCTGGAAATTATGTGCCTCTGGTTGTTCTTGCGGCCCCTCGTACTTTAGTGAGTCAGGTCGTCGAGGCTGTGCGTCCGCGAAACTTACATTGTACTAGTCTACCGTTCCTAAGCCAATGATCAAGATCCGTATCACGTCTCTGCTAGTTCCAGAAACTAGCGCCAAAGAATCTAAGATCAAACTAGCGCTCTGTGGCATTACTTGTCATGTGCCCGCCAACCCTTGTTTTGCTGCTGATCTAGCTGCATTCGCGAAGGCTCCTCCGGGGGTTAGTTAACTCGGTTACTTTGATGAGTTAGAGCCATTCACATTTTACAGGTTTTTGAGTCAGTAGTCCCTTCTGAGCGAACCGTATTCAGCGCGACAGTAGTCGACGTTTCGGTTCATTGCAAGCTCCCGAATATCCTGGTGCACTTGCCCTGTACATCGGAGATACTGACTTTTTGACTGAGCTGGTCGGCAATTCGTTGGAGACTGGTTTCAAGCTGGGCATTTCAGCCCTGCATCTTTTCGTTATCGATAATATTGAAGATGCATCTGAAGCCTCCGAGTCGCCTCGCAAGCCACGCAGGCCCGGCCCTAGGATGTGGAACGTAAGTCATCAGCAATGTCTGTATGCTCGTGCAGTCATCATAGCCGCACAGGACTTGGGGTATGCATCAGTCGCCGACGTAGCAAACTGCCACTTGTCTTTTCGCTGTGATAATTCCGTGCTACCTCCTGACACATATGTTGGTTCAGTTCGTCTACCTTGTCAGCCCGTGTTGCTGATAAGTCTCGCAGGTGACGATCGATCGCATTGGACTTCGGATATACCTCTGCGCAGACACTCTCGGCGCCTTCACGGGCTTCCTCAGCCACCTGGCGCCGAATGCGAAGGATGATGAGACTGATGGGTGCGTTGCTCTAGAAGTAGCGATGAGTGATTAACCACTATGTAGGCGTTCTGACAGGGTATCGCAAGTTTCGGGGACGCTCGCCATGGACGACAACCAACGGCTGACAGGTAGGAAAAGTCTCTACACTTGAAGGATGCTATTAGCTCAGATGCTGCGAAGGCTCACTCGACGAGAATGCGTTCAGGCGTGTTCCAGAAGTTGGGAGTATCGCAGACATGATCAATGATGACCTACCGGCAAATCCTGATTATTTGGATGCATCATTTGGTACCGCCGCTGGCCTTCGTGAATTAAGGGACGACGACCTAGAAGATTTCAACACTGAAGAGCAAAGTGGTCGCACTACTCCTGTGCCGGGTGAAACCGGTGTCGTGTCGAACGTAGGAGGAGAAACGGTCCGGATTTTCAAGAGGTTTACCTTCACGGAACATTACTTCGACACCATTGTTCCTGACACTTCAGAAACTACCAGGTACTGAAGCTCAAGAGCTCATGAAAATGCACTAATATTTTGTTTCAGTCATTTGGACACTACTTTGCGGGTGCGAGTGCATGATGCGGATGTTACACTCTTTTTGCATGACGGGTATGATTGGCCTCGCACGCGCAAAATAATCGAAAAGGAAATCAGAGAAATGCGTAAGAAGCTGGCACGGATCCGTCAGCTCGTTGCGACGGGACAGACGCAAGAACCGATAGAAGAAGACACGTGCGCAATGCTATTCAACTCTATCCATATCGGACTTGAACAGGATCTGGAGAATATGGACCCCGATACTCTCCTTGCCGCGATCGACCATGAATTAGACGAAGCGGTTGAAACTGGGACCGAGGGCTCGTGGCAGTCCTTGCATCCAGCCTCGCCGGGAAAACCACGAGTACCCATCACAAGAGTACATGGAAAGCACCTCATGAGATCCAAGGGGCCGTCAATTGAAATTCACTTCTCAGGAATGAATGTGGAGATGGACAGTTATCGCCCTGGGGAAACCATGCTTTCGCGCACGTTAATCCTGGCCAAGGATGTAGAGATCCTAGATCACATCAAGACATCCACCTGGAAGAAATTCCTTACATCTCTGCGGGCGGACTCGCGAGGGAACGTGAGAGAGACCGGCTCCAATATGGCTCGGGTTGAACTAGTAACCGTGCGCCCTTCGCCGTACCATGCAACAAAGGAGGCGCGACTTCGGGTAACTGTGATTCTGGTTGTTAGTTGTGCAATTAGTGACGGATGCTTAGGCGAAATTTCTGCCCTTGCGATTGTACGTGGATCAAGATGCACTCGATTTCCTGAAGAAATTTTTTGCCTTCAATGATCCTGAAAGCCCTGCTGCTCCCAATGATGCCAGTAACAACGAAGAAATATACTTCCGTAAGTGAACTAGTTTCCACTGGCGAGGGTGGGCTAACCTCGCTTCCAGAGTATGCCGAGGTCTTTCCTGTGGACATCAAACTTGACTACAAGCCGCGACGCGTGGATTACCGAGCATTACGTGAGGGAAGGACGATAGAACTGATGAATTTTTTCCACTTTGATGGGGCGGAAATGACTCTGCGACGTCTGACCTTGCATGGGGTGTGTGCTTGGCCACTACGAGTTTGTTTTTGGCTGATCTATTAATGACTAGATTACTGGATGGTCGCGCTTCTTCGATACCTGAATGACCTGTGGACTCCAGACGTCAAAGCTACTCAACTGGTTGATGTCATTTCCGGCGTGGCTCCGATTCGGTCTGTGGTAAATGTGGGGTCGGGTGTCGCTGATCTCGTCCTTTTGCCAATTGCCCAATACAAGAAAGACTGGTCGTATACTGCGTGGGATACAGAAAGGTACTAGAGCTTTCGTCCAATCCACTGCAATGGAAACCATCAAGCTGGGTGCTCGCCTTGCCACGGGTACGCAAGTTATTTTGGAGGAGACCGAGAACGTGCTCGGCGGTCAGTTCAGGAACCCCGTCACAGCTGAAACCCTGCAAATACCATACGACAGCGACACCACGGACGACGATCAAGAAGACCTCATCAGTAGATACGCGGCGCAGCCCTCTGGGGTAACTGAAGGTGTCCAATCGGCGTACCGCAGCTTACGGAAGGGAGTTCATTCAGCGGCACAAACGATTTTGGCGGTACCTATGGAAGTATACGAGCGCTCTGGAAACGAGGTCAGTATAACCTACGCCCCTTAATGGAGTTTGCTAACGCCATTGGAAGGGGGCCATGCGTGCTGTCGTACGAGCGGTTCCCATCGCGGTCTTAAAGCCGATGATTGGTGCTACCGAGGCGGTCAGCAAGACTCTAATGGGTTTGCATAATACGTTGGATCCGGATGTTCGACACGAGAATGAAGCCAAGTACAAGCACCGTTAATTATTCGCATTTACAGTGTACTATAGTTCTTCCACACGCATATTCGTAGGCATGCATGTTGTAGGCATCGTGAAGATACATTCTATCTGATATACGGTCATTCCCCTGTTGTCCCACATGAAACATGTAAACGATGGAAAATAACATTGGAAACTATGATAAAGGACAGTAGGCGTCGAGTGGGAGGTGAATGAGTTCAGTCGACATCCATTTGCATTGGTCGGCCTTCTCCTTGTATGAGAGAGCTTTTACCTTTGACAGGAACTTTGATTTTTTCCAGCCCTGCTGTCCGTGAGGTCTCCGCAGCCACGGGTTCCACGAGCTTGACCGACGTAGCCTTCGAAGCCTTCTTTGCACGATACGCACGCTTCTTTTCCCGAGCAACAGCCATCCTAAAAATAACGTTGAGTAGGCTTGCCCTTTGGTAATGCGACGAGAGTAACCTTTGCCTCCAAAATGCATGTTCCCTGCGCTTTTTGATATCTTCAATGCGTTTCATTGCCTTGATTGTAGTCTGCACAAGTTCTCTGTCGTAGCGGACTGGAACGTTTCTGCGTTTCTCGAAATCGATGGTCGAGTCCTATATATCAATGTACCGAGCCAGCTCAGAGACGTGGAAAGCAAACTGCTCACAATAGTCATCTCTTTCCGTGGGCCTTCCGGAAGGCTTTCGTCCACCGCACTTTACGAGGGTTGCGCTTCATTCTATGTAGATCAACGATCAGTTGGAAGAAGCAATCCACGGAACACGACTAACTTGAAATTTTTGTGGCATCTAACATTGTCGTCAACGAGATGACTCCTGGCGCCATGCATTCCACTCACTTGGAGGTGCAAAACCGAAATACTTTGGCATCATTACGGACAAAAGCCGTTCCTGCTACGGGTTTAATGGCTTGCTTCTAGCATTGAAAAATCATTTACCATGCCCTGGGTAAACGCTTGTCGAGCAGAAGTAGCATTTTTCGATGCGCATTGCTATGCTTCAGCAGTCAAAGAGACCGTGAGAAAGCCACTGTCGATGTGAGCGCGAGACTTGGAGCTTGGCCGGCCACTTCAAGTCAAATAGCTCAGTGGGTCTACTGGTCGTTAGCAACAATTCTCTTGGAACGCTGGGTAGTCGGGCCCCCCGGTGCCATGTTTTATATGTTTGTTCTAGGTGAATTTCGACGGTGAAAAAACAACCCAGCTGCGCACGCGATGTTCGTTGCGTGGAAGTACTTCACTGCTGCACGTATCACGCCCGGAGGTTAGTTGACTCATGATGCTAGTGCGGGAGCTTCGCTGCCTAAGTACATGACTTTGAGGCTCTATGCCCTAACGGGGTGTCATGACTCTCGACTAATCTACACGCCCCACTGACGATCGTTCCTTCACTCCAGAACAACTCGATATCCTACGAACTTTCATGGAATCTTGGGAACTCCGTCATCGCTAAGACCGGCGCATATGTCTTCTACAATCTCTCCTGCCCGCACGCTGACGACGCTCAAAAGGGTGTCACTCAGACCATGGGTTTCCTCTGCAACCCCCTGGACATAAATTCGGGCTTTGAAGCTCTCCTTCGAATCCTGGGGTTTGGGCAGGAGCCTATACGCCCGTGAGATATGTACCGTTTTCTGCCTTTTCGGAAAGCAGTCCTCCACCGAACTCTGGGGGGTAATTGGCGTACTAAACCCAGTACTTGGGCCCCCGCCAGAATTTCCCTCGTCATCGGCAATGTGGTCGACCAACTCAGTCATCAACCCCGCCATTCTGCGTTCCTCCTGATCAGTTTCTACAGTCAGTCGAACATCTTCTTGCGTCGCTGAGTCTAGATCGAAGTATTTGCCGATGTTGGATAATGCCAGAAGCCGCGACCAATGCTTCCTCTGATAGCCAGTTGCGCAGATGACAGCATCATATACTTTCTGGTAAACTTGGTGGGTGAGAGTGTGTTGCATTATTACGGTAATTGGTCCTGGTTGCTCATTTCCGCCCTCTGGATGCCCTGCGGGGCTGTGGACGTCTGCGGACAAAATCCGGAATAGGGCAGAATGTTGATTTTCGGAGTTGCTTCCAGGGCTAGACGTCCGGTGCGATTGTAGATCCGATCGTTTAGCTTCTGTTCATAAAGTAGTTCATATAGCTGTGGCTCTGTGAGCTGTCTTTTTGTCCGGAGCTAAAACTAATTCATACCCGTTCCAGCGTCTGAGGATTAACCACACCATAATTTGTGTTCGCGTACTCCTTGCATATGTGTTCTCTGGCAAAAGAGCTCTGCAGGCCGAAAACAGCGTCCGTACCTGGGCTAAGGTTAGTTGTGAATGTTAACTCTCTTCTCTTTCGTCAGCGCACCACCTGGGTTGAAAATTTCGTTCGAAAACGGGGAGTCATCACTAGGCTTTAAGGACCCCTTCCGAATGATCATATCGAGTGTGTAATTGTCTTCCCCACGTGAGTGACTGACCGTAACCGGGAATGAAGCTCCAATAATACTTCTGCTGCGGATTGACCAGAGCCGACAACAGCTATACGGAACGATCGTCCCTGGAATTTTGGCCTTGTAGCGATTGCAGTAACGCTTCTACGGACATCAAGTATGTCGAACTGTGGATGATACGTCCTCCTCCTTGGCCCTGGATACTCTCCAAAGGTTTTGGCATCCGAGGTTCGCCCCCGGGTGAGATAATGAGGTTCTCTTAAAGGAAGTGTAAGATGGACTCCTCGGGCCAAAATGTCTTCCTTACTGGTTAACCGGGCGACACGTTCTCCGGTCGACAAGACTACGCTCTGTACTTCGATTGTTTTGGTATCTTTCTCGGAGATACCAACCACGTTCTCGCCGTAGGCAACTGTGACACCCTTACCCTGCACTAAACGTGCTGCCCAAGCCAGGTAGTCCGAATATTCTTTGCGCGTTGGAAAGTTGCTACCGCGGTTGATGAAGTCTAAAAGGCGGTTTTGCGAATGTAGGTATGACACAAAAGTAATCTCGCTTTGTGGAGACCGGAGAGTAGCCAGATCCTTCAGGAAGCTGCTTGCTCTTGGATGGGCCGATATATATGGGATAGGGCTTAATCTGGAACACACCTTATTTGCATGCGAGCGCCGGGTAACAGCATACCTGGATGCCATCTGAACCCTTCTTGCTTCTCGATAAAGAGGATTTTCGAAAGAGGAACTGCCGAGGGCTCCATGTTCCAGTGAGTCAAGTGAGCCCGACCGCCAGCCGACTGATGCTGCTCACCCGACCTGCTTCATCTACGAAAGCTCCAGCAACCGCGAGACTGGATGGCCCAAATCCCAGCCCAATGACATCGTAAATGATTTCTTGGGCGGACATAACAAATTAAGCTGACCAAGATGTGAAGGGGTCAAGTATGTGATTTGAATGTCAGTACGACCACCGTAAGCACGGGGAAACCGAGGGACATACCGATAGAAGTGCAATCCAATGAATGAAGATTCCTCCCAAAATCTTCTGTTATTGAGACCCGTGCGGTACTGATTTCCCCGAAGGTGGAGATCTAATAATTAATTTGATACGTACTTCCCCGACCGCGTATTAAGGCATATGTAGGTGGAGGTCACCGCCTCCAGGATCAGGATGGGCTAGGCTACAATGATTGCGGCGAGGATGGGGAAATCTTATCTGATAAATTTGACACCATCTCCCCGGTTTGGAATCGCATCATCGCACGATGAGTCCGATGAGTGTCCGAATACAGTCATCCGTTCCTGGGCTTAAACTAGCCATTATGTAAAGGCCTTGCGGGCAGCTGATAAGACCAGAGAAGTTGGTACGCACTCACTCATCAGTCTGTTCCACATCGTCAACGTAGTTTTCAACCTTTGTCCTGCTTCGTCTCCGTGCATGGATGACACAGCCTGTCAGGCGTGCTCGGACATTCTTGACGGGTATAGACGCGTGGAACTCCCGGATCTGTCAAACACCCGCACTCACCCACACGGTGAAACCGCGGAGACCGTCATATGTCTTGATACTTCACCGTTCCCCGAGACTGCCAACCTCGATGCACTTTCACTGGTGGCATATGCGTATCTCCTTGGGTTGTACTGTGGTATTACTGACGTTCTCGTCGGTGTGTTAGCATCTCCAGACGGAACGCCATTCCCGTTTCGTCTGCGGTGGGACGACCAAACGACGTGGGCTACTGTCGTCCGTTCGGCACTCTCTGCAGCTGATAATAGCTACGACCTACATCTTTCCCCTCGTTCGCTGGAACAAATCACGGAATCTAAGGAAGGAGAAAGTCCCTTTACTGCCTTCTTTTCCAGGTCATGCGACGAAAATCAGAAGGTGGAAGCCGGGACACCTCTTCTGTTCTGTCAGTCAAAGAAGGGCCAGTTGTCGTTGTCTTTTCCTTTGGATCGCATGAGCGTTTCGGTAGCGACAACTTTACTCCGTCAAGTAGAGTGTCTAATTGTTCAAATTGCCACCGCCCCAACGAGCCGCATGGTTGTACCTCTCTGTTTTACGGGTGACCTATCTTCGACTGTAGAGGCCCTTCCGCCAGAGTCCAAGACTTCTTATTATTCCCACATACCATCGGTTCGCATTGCCACGGACGTTATTCTTCCGCATGTCGAATCTACTCCCAGTGCTACTGCTGCCTGCTGGTATCCTCAACTAGATCTCCCCGAGGGAAATGTTCCGAGTTGGAAATCTCTGACGTATCGAGATCTTCACTACGGTGGGAATCGCTTCGCGCGGTTCCTCACACAGATGGGTCTTTTTCCGGAAGACAGGGTGGCGGTTTGCATGGACCGTAACCCAACCTTTCACGTTGTACTGTTTGGTATCCTGCGTTCGGGTGGTTGTTACGTCCCCGTTAGTAGAAAATCCCATGGGGAAGTGTAATATTAATGGGCCTTTCTTTAGGTCGACCCCGAACTGCCAATGGAGCGAAAACTCTATATCATTCGAGACTCGGGCGCTAAATTCGTGATTGTCTCATCAATTTCACGTGGTGCTTTCAATGGTGTTGAGTGTGTCAACGTCGATGATCCCTCAGTTCAAGAGATTCTTCTCCGCACAAGCGATGCGGACGTGGATCCTCCCTCTCCACGTGATCTTGCTTATATGTTGTATACCTCAGGTGCGTACTAGCACCGGCATCGGATCGCCTATTTCGCATATAAGATTGTATTCAGGAACAACCGGTAATCCGAAAGGCTGTTTATTGACCCATGAAGGACTTTCGGAGGCGATCCTCGCTTTGAGTTTTTTTGCTGCTCGTGTACGGATGGAAGACATTCGAAATGGAAGATATCTTGCTATCGCTTGTACGCGCGTTTTTTTTCCCTTCTCTTCTGTGCAACAAGTTGACCCAGCGTAGCTGTGGCGTTTGACGTTCACCTTGCCGAAGTCTTCATTCCTCTGTCGTTGGGCATGACCATAGTCGGTGCGCCGCGTTCTGAGCTGTTGGAAAACTTGGCAGAGCACATCAAGTACCTTGAGATCACCCACGTCGCCCTTGTTCCAAGCCTTATAGATGCGACGATGTCCGCCCTTGAAGGGGATGGAGCGGGGAGTGCAATAAAGTTGCGGTTTATTGCTAGTGGTGGCGAAAAGATCAGTAATTCGGTATGTATTTACACAGTTCGTAACACTTCTTCCCTGTTGATTCGGCGATCTTTTGGTAGATTCTTGACAAGTGGGGAGAGCATCCCAAGATCAGGCTGGCTAACTTCTATGGGTGAGTTAGCAAAGGTCACGCTTTCGAAATATGAAAGAGACTGATTGCCACAAGCCCAAGTGAAGTGACTATTGGCTGTTGCGCACGATTCGTGGACGGCAGCACTCCGACAGGCAATGTTGGGCGACCTTTCGCAAACGTTTCGTCATACATTGTTGACAGAGACTTGAACATTCTCCCTCGGGGGGCAGTTGGAGAGCTTGTCGTTTCTGGGCCACTCGTCGGTCGTGGATATCACCGTTTGCCCGACCTCACTGCAAAGGCTTTCATGGAATGGCCTCACAGTGGTTCATGGGCCTACCGCACTGGTGATCTCGTGCGGATGTTTCCTGATGGAACACTTGACATTATAGGAAGGATCGATGCACAGATTAAATTACGTGGGGTACGAATTGAAACGGAAGGCATTGCAGCCGTACTACGTGAGGCTGCTCGAAAAGATCTGAGGTTGCCACTGGAAGCTGAGACAATCCTCACATCACATCCGTCGATTGCAAATGGCAACGCTCCCCAGTTAGTCAGTTTCGTTACATGGGATTACCAAGTGCCCGTTGCCACCCGTCGCACTGTCAAACCCTACATCATGCCTTTCGCAGAGGGCTTGCTCGAGGCACTACACGCTGGTTGTGAGAAGAAGTTGGCGACCTATATGCGGCCCACTCACATCATACCACTCAGCTGGTTTCCTCTTAACCCCAATGGAAAGGCGGACAGCAAAGTGCTAGCGCAGATATTCAAAGAGACGGGTTTCGAGACGCTTATCGCCCTTGATCATTCTACAGTAGCCAGCGCTGCCCATCACTTGCCTTCACCTGGAATCCTGGAGAAGTTAGTCTCTCAGATATCGAGACGGTTAAGGATACATCCAAGTCTTTTCGACGTACACGCAAGCCTCTTCGGTTATGGCCTAGACTCGTTGACCCTGGCTCAACTCGCCTCTGATCTCAATAAAGCGTTTGATGTTTCGGTCTCAGTGGCCGACATCATGCGGAGCCCTTCCATTGTTGGGTTATCTGCGCTAATCAAACCCGCTTCTGCTAATGCTCCCCAAAGTCTCGGGTACATCGAAAGGTTTTCTGAGGAATGGCTTCCAGTAATCGAGAAGGTCATTCCACCGGCACGAATCGAACGCGTTCGGCCATCGCTGCCCATTCAGGGAGGCGTTCTATACCATTCCGACTCTGTTCCAACGTCGTGCGTACAGCATGTCATCATGAAGATATCTGACGCGGTGTCGAATTCACTTCTCCGGGATGCCTGGCGAACAACCATGAACAGGTTAGATATTTTGAGGTTAGTATCATCTTCGAGAGAAACAAGGAAGGTGTCCCTTACCCCACGCATTAGAACAGTGTTCTTTTTTGGTAGTCAGCTTGTCCAGGTCATCTTACGACCTGATGAGTGTGTACTCCCGTGGTTGGAGAAGCCTCCTTCAGTGGATAACGACGATACCTTTTGCACGTCCTTCCTTGCCCACGAAGCCTCGTCTCTAGCCAAGGACATAAACCAATTGTCCGAAGTTTTACCGTTGTTTCGTCTGACTGCGTACCTTCAGCAAGACGACCGAAGGTTGGTGCTAAGCATCCATCATTCCCTATTTGACGGTATATCATTGCCGGTGGTATTGAAGGTTGTGGAGGACGAGCTCTTTCACAGGTCTTCTAAACTCGCCTGCAATTTAGATGGATTGTTGGAAAATCTACACAACTCTGAGACGTCGGGCGCACGTGATTTTTGGGTTTCCCAGTTTAGCAATTTCGAGTGGTCTACCTATCACCTGAGGGACATTCCTCCATCCGCTCAGCCTCAGCGGAAGGAGGTCTCCATCACAAAGTCCCTCTCCGCGATCCATGGACTTGTCGCGTCACGGAATGTTACCTTACAAGCGGCGCTGACATATGCGTTCGCTATCCTCTTGTCCCAACATGACCAGTGTCGAGATGACATTGTCTTTGGTGTTCGTTATGTCATTTGTCATCCATCAGCGATTCTTAACGACTACGCAGGTCATTCGGTCTGGGAGGTTAATTCCAATTGACGGGATAGAAATTGCCCCATACCCGATGTTGACTGTGCTTCCAGTCCGGGTTCGCCTTAGTTTGGAAGACTGTCTTCATCGTATTCAGGAAGACATATCAGCAGCAGTAGCCTTCGAACATCTCCCCCTATCCCAAGTACAGAGCTGGGTTAGACCTGGATATCCATTGATCGACACTCTCTTCGCGGTCACTATGAAGGACGAAACAATTTTCGAAGCATGGCACGTGTTGCACAGTGATCTGTCACGACCGGACGTAAGCTGCGTTGGTGCCGTTGTACCAGATCCATTCTCACAAATCGCATAGTTTCCGCTATCGGTCGAAGTCTTACTCGATGGAAAGATAGATACTTTGGTCGTTCGAGTGGCGTACTATGAGTGCGCCAACATCCCGTCGGCGGTTGATTGTATACTCGCCAACTTTGAAGCAGTTCTTCTCAACATTCTTGAGCACGGGTTTGGCACTTCGCTTCCGGTCGCGATCCGAAGAGATTTGAAGAGAGATGCAGAACCCGCCCAGGGTGTCACCAAGGACGCTGATGATATTAATGGTACTCTGGATCTGCAGCCCCTGAATATGGCAGTATCTGAATTCCTTAGAGTCTCACCCGACTTTTTATTGCCCTCTACATCGCTTATCTCCGTAGGGCTGGACTCAATCAGGGCTGTCGGTTTATCCAAGTTCCTACAACAACGTGGCTTCACTGTAACTGCAGCCGACATATTGAGACACCCCACATTACGGCAACTTAATGTCTTCGCGCGTCCTTCGCATCTTGTACAGCAAGAGGCCGATGACGCCAGTAAGGACTTTCTCTACCGACAGCTGGAGGAGCTCCGGGTATATGTTGATCCACTCGCTTACAAATTATGTGCGGAAGATGAGGTCTCCATGTTTCCCACAACTGAACTCCAGGCGGGAATGTTATCCCAGGCACGTACCGTTGTGTTTGCTATACTCCGGACGTTACCGTGATTCTGACAATCCTGTAGACTCTTGCCACATCAGGTCAACTATACTTCCATGCATTCGTGATGACTCTGGAACCGCAAACAGATTTAAGTCGCTTGAAGACTGCTTGGGATATTGTGGTGCAACATCTTAGCATTCTTCGCACCACATTTCATTACGTGTCCGGTGCGAAAACATGGATACAGGCTTGTCACACTACTGCACCATGTAATTGGGCGGTACGTGTAAAGCCGATCGAAGAGTCCCTACAGGATAGTATATCAATGCTTGTAGCAAATCTGAAGCCTAGCGACGAATCTGCGTTTACTCTGCCTCAAGTGTACCTTCGCTCGATCCAAGGAGAGGACACAACACATCTCGTTTTGCTGATGCATCATGCACTATATGATGGTTTATCAGTTACCAGACTCTTGGAGGTTGTCGAACAGGTGTACCTAACACAGTCGGTTCCGGTTTCGGTACAATTCTTCGATCTTCTGCCGCGCATCCTGCTGGAGCAGCACCTTGCAACCGCATACTGGGTGCAAAGGCTACGGCACTATCGCCCAGCTTATTTTCCCGTTCATACACTCCGGAGTTCTCCTGAGGCCCTCGTTTCATCTCGGGTGGTGTCTTTCAACCGTCAGCAGATGCAGAGAGTGTTGTGTGATGCCGGGGCTACCTTGCAATGCATTGGACAGGCTGTATGGGCAAAGTTTGTGGCCAAATTAACGTCATCGTTGGATGTCATCTTTGGTCACGTAGTGTCAGGACGCTCCTTTGAAGGCGCCGAAGATGTCATAGGACCTATGTTGGTACGTGTGGTATCCTTTGGTGATGAAGATCGGAGACTTAAGTGGTCCTTCAGACTACAGTACCTTTTCGCGTAGAGTTCGTTGCTGGAATGAGTAACCAAGATCTTATCCGGCAGATCCACCAACATAACGTGGACGCGCTTTCGTGGCAGCATGTATCGCTTCGCGACATCCAGACAGCTACGGGTTATGAAAGCATGTTTCATACTCTGTTTCTCTTTCAGCCAATGGTTTCTCTCCACCACAGCAAGATCTGGAAGATGCATACATCGGAAGAGTTTGGTGTACACGTTCAGGTATTTCCTTCCTTGCTTCCTGAGCCGCACGAAACCAATGAGCCGCCTCAGTATCCTCTCAATGTAGAGTTATTTGAACTAGATGATGGTTTCATGGTTAAATTGGCCTGTCCTCAAACCGTCATGGATCGCCAGAAGATCCACACCGCAATGGAGGAACTGCAAGACATGCTGAACGAGATGATAAACCACCCAGAGCATATGGCCATTTCTGATAGTGATATAGTCACCGCCACTCACGAGGATGTCGACGATATTATGGCTGCAGGGGCACCACTTGAAGTGTCCTCCCCAATTCCGCCGGCACTTGCCGGTATTCTCTCGTCTATTACCGGACGCCCTGTGGAAGATTTTCATCCCTCTTTGTCCCTCCCAGCCATTGGGGTCGACTCAATAACTGCTATAGCCCTTGCCGCAAAGTGCAGGGAGGTCGGTCTGAGAGTAACAGTTGCTGATATAGTCTCCAGCAGGTGCATCGGGGACCTTGTTTCCAAGAGTAGAGTGGCTTTGGAAGCGGCCGAAGTGGATACGACAGTTGATGCCACTGAATCGACAGAAGTCTCCGTGGAAGAATTCGTGAAGGTGGTCAACAGATTCCCAGCCACGGTACAACCACAAATTACTTCGGTTACCCACGCGACGGAGGGCATGAAATGGCTTATAGGGGCGTGGCAGAATAGTGGCCACAGTCGATTCCAGGCATGTTTTCGCATACGAGGTCGAATCTACTGTCACCCTCGATGACATTCGTAGGGGGTGGGAAGCTTTGATCGCATATCATCCGATTCTCCGATCAACGTTCGCCTGTACGCCAGGGGGTACGGAGCCTCGAGTAGTAACGTTCTCTAAAGACATAAAGATACCTTTAGAAGAGGAGAAAATCGAAGAGCCGGCTGATGGTATCCTGCAATCGCACGTCGAGAACAAGATGAGAACGATCGTCTCATCACCGATGACGCTGAGCGCACCCCAGACAAAGGGAATCCTCCTTCTGTCTCATCACGGAACGTACTTACTCCTTCGCATGCATCACTTTCAATACGATGCTTTCAGTCTTTCTCTCCTACTAGGCGATTTAACCTTATTATGTCAAGGCAACGCCCCAGCAAGTATCCCTGACATGGCTGCGTTTCTACGCTCTTTCAATTCATCGCCGAGCCGTCTTTCTGAGCAAAATGCTTATTGGAAATCCGCCATACCCTCACCAGGTCATTCCGACTTACTTTCCTTCTTTGGTTAACCAGGAAAAACCTACATCATCACGGACTATCGTGACTACAAGAACGGCCGTCTCGAGTGTGAAAGCGTTAGAACGTAAAGCCCAAGCAGTTGACTTAACACTGAACGCTATCCTCTTAGCGTGTTGGGCAAGCGTGCAATCCATCTATACTTCCCGCAAAACAGTCATCTTCGGACTCTGGCATGCAGGTCGCACAGGTTCGGTCCGAGGGGTAGAAAAATTTGCCTTCCCTTGTATGAACGTCCTACCAGTGTACGTCAACGTTCTGGATGATTTGGTACAAAGCGCAAGTTGCTTGCAGGAAGACCTTCGCCGACGAACAGCCATCGTTCAGCAGAGCGGACTTGAAGACATAGATACTTGGGTAACTCAAGGAAGACGATTGCCGTTATCAAATGTCTTTGTCAACATTTTCAGGGCATCCCAGAGTGCCACAGATTCCCAGGTCTTCAGACCCGTTGAGGTAAGCTTCCGTGTCGGGTTGGAATGAGGTGACCAAACTCGCCTCGAATAGGTGGATTACGGTGTACCGGAAAGGGTAGCCCTGGCCGACGAACCGGTCATCGACGAACTACCCATAGCACAACTAATCAAGGTTTGCCGCATACTGTTATACGGTAGTGTTTGTTGGAAGTTGACGTGCTCTGTTCAAAGGACGACCTCATGATTGACATGGTAATCGACGAGAAACTGGATGCTATAACAATGTCTGTCGAGAGTGCACCTGCACTTATGGACAAAGATCATGCTGCGGAAGTGATCAAGTCGTGGTCAATAACGGTAGATAGGTTTCTGTCAGAGGGAGTGAATAACACCCAATTATAATGTATGAACACGTACCGACAGTAGAGTTTGGAGTCTACCCCGGTGTTGGCGCGTGTGCCCTCCGTGCCGCGGCAAGACATTCAGTTTGCATGTCGTGCAACCAAACGATCTCGATGCCAGCTTCCTGCAATTTTCTCGCTCCTTCGCACTTGACGAAGTCATCAGGTTCTCCCACCCCAATAATGCACCGTTTGACCTTGGCATGTATCAAGGCATCTGCACAAGGTGGGAGGCCCGACGTTCTGACGGAGCAAGGTTCCAGTGTAGTATAGACATTGGCCAGGGCAAGGAGGACGTCAATAGTGGGGGTGGGAGAGAGGGACGGAAAGAGGGTGGCTATATCTGCTGCTGAGAGAAAACGCGCCTTGGTTAGGGCATTGGCCTCGGCATGTGTATTGCCAGGCAGTTCACGAGAATACCCGGTAGAAAGAATGACTGGAGCCTGGTCGGGCAAACGAACGACGAGCACACAACCAACGCAGAAAGCGGTCTGCACAGGTTCACATTTAGCCGCTTCTTTCAAAGCTTGCAACATGAACTCTGCATCAAGTTCAGCGGTCATCGTCATCATCGGTCACTTATTAGAGCGCTACAGTTATAGCAGTTGTAGTGCTCCGTAATGTCGCGGTGGGCGAGTCTAGCCAACTATCTCTCGCTTGTGTTATGTAATCATCTGGGGTGGACTAAGCTCAACCCACGCTACCCCTCGCTCAGCACCCATCCACCCATCCACTATGTCCTCCCTGCCAGGTGATCCTGCCGATGGAATCATCCACGAAGATGACCCAATGAACTCCGGCGAAGAAGAGGAGGAGGTCGGCGATGCAACTATGGCTGACGGTGTGGGCGTGACGGACAGTTCAGAAGAAGGGGAAGATGACGAAGAAGAAGAAAAAAGGATCAGGGAAGGTTTCATTGTAGACGAGGACGAAGAGGTGGAAGAGGAAGACGAGGAGGAGGAGCGTCAGAGGCGCAAGAAACGCCGAAAGAGACGCCATCGCAGACGCGGTAAGTACATGTCATCTCAAATATGCTTGATGCTCAACTCCTAGTAGAAGAGGAGGAGGAAGCTCTGGAAGAGGATGATCTCGAACTTTTGGAGGAAAATACGGGTACCTCCTTCAGAAACCGTCTCACTCGTCTACGTCGGGGACGTGAAGGCAGGTCTCCACCCGCTTCTTCCTCTTCCAGGCGGAAGCAAGTGGTTGAGTCCTCTGAAGACGACCTGGACGACGACGAGGATTTACCCCAGGTTCAAGACATCCAGCGTATATGGGACGATGAGCGGGCAGGACGTGGTCAAGAGGATGAAGAAGATATGGATGACTTCATAGATTACGAAGACGAGGAAGAAGCCGGTGGTTTGGACGAGCAGGAACGGGAGGAAAGGCGGCGCGAAAGGAAGAAATTGGAGAGGCAGCGTAGGAGGGCTATGGGTTCCATACCCGAGTTATCTGGAATCGACGCCAGGTGAGTCTCGTGTCATATCCTCAGCAGTATACTTCATTCATGTTCTATTCAGCGCATGGGATGAAATACACGATGTCTTCGGTGATGGTCATGAATATGATTGGGCCTTAGTAGGAGACAATGAGCACGAACTCGACGAAGAGACTCAGAAGCCGGAGATGAAATATCAAGATGTGAGTGCCCAGTAGGTTCCTCTTCCGTGGCGAAGCTGACACCAACCACCAGGTATTTGAGCCCTCCGAGATTCGAGCCCGCATGTTAACAGAAGACGACGACCTTATTCGTGCTCAAGATATCCCCGAACGTATGCAGCTAGCTACTTCTTCGTTTTCACAGTCCTCCACCCTCTCTCTTCATCAAAATCTTACCGAGTCGGACATAGACGATGCCGCCGCCTGGGTCACGTCCCGGTTGTCCGCCAGAAAAACTAGGAACTTTTTCTCAGACAGTGGGCCGTACCGTCCGTACCGTGACGCACTGGTTTTGGCGGTTTCGTACGCTCTGCGTTTTCTTTTCATTCAAGAATTCGAGGTTCCCTACATATGGACCCACAAGCGCGACTACATATCTTATTTCAACCCCCAAGATATACGCACTCGAATCGATCTTATCAGTCTTGCTGAGCTGTGGAGGATACATGTGTTGGGCCAGAAATACCGTTCTCTTGTGGAACGTCGTAATGCCCTCTTTGCGGCATACTCCCGATTGAACACAGAAGACGACTATTTCGAGCAGACCCTCAAACCCAAAATTGACACAGTTGAGATGGTGGCTGACAGTACGGAGTGGCTCAGTATGAAATACAAGTCCAGAAAACAGGATACGTTTGACCTGCACTTCCACGATGATGAGGAAATCACCGACCGAAAGCGGAAACCCCCCAGTCGAGTGTCTGCCTACGAAATTGCCAAGAGGAGTGTCATTTCCAAGCTTGCTGAGGTTAGAACAATTTCACTGCTATCTACGTACTCTTGACTTTACTTTAACAGGGTTTTGGGATCCGGCCACATGAGGTTGTTCAAAACTTCATTTCATCGGATCGGCCTAACTTCGTAGAGGATCAAGAACTTAATCCAATCACTTTCGCAGAACAGTTTGTCAACCCCGATTCCCTAATTTCTCAGACGCCCGCAGAACTGCTTCGTCGTGCTCGAATGATCCTCGCCACTGAACTTGGGAAGGACCCACTTCTGCGACAAACGATACGTGACCTCTTCAAAGTCGAAGCACAAATTTCTGTTCAACCTACGGAACGGGGCGTTAACAAGATTGACGAGCATCATCCATACTTCAATTTCAAGTACCTGCACCATAAGCCAATTGGCCAGATGTTGGATAGCGCTCAATTCCTCCATATACTTGCGGCGGAATCAGAACACTTGGTTAACGTATCGATATATCTTACAAACGAGGCGAAGGGCCGATTCGAACGTCTGTTGAACGATGCGTTTGCGTCTGATAGTTACAGCGACATTGCCAAAGCATGGAATGAGGAAAGGTCACGAGTCGTGCAGGAGGCCCTTGACCAGCACCTCATTCCCATCGGTACGAAGTGGTGTCGAGAATGGCTACGTGAGGAGGTCGAGGATGCCCTCGCTGCTCATTGCGGCAACAAACTTAGAGAGGTTCGTCATGAAAACCATGCTACCATAGGCAAAGTTTTTGATTGAGCCCATAACGCAGCGCATTGACGTTGCACCTTTCGCGACGGCTGATTCCCAACCTGGATATTCACCTTCCGTGCTTGCGATCTCTTGGGGAAAGGGCGACCCTCAGAAGGACGCTATAACAATGGTCATCTTGGATGATATGGGCAGGTTAAGAGAACACGTCAAGATTGACAACTTGGTCGACCAAGACTACCGCGACGAATTTACTGACTTGTTAAAAAGGCGTCGACCAGATGTTATCGTGGTTGGTGGATTCAGTATGGCTACCACAAAGCTCTCCGCGAGGGTCAAGACGATCCTCAGTGGCAGGGCCGTAGAAGGGGACCCCGCCGCCCCAGAATGGCACCCGCCAGAGAATGTCAACGAGCAAGTTTTCGACATTCCTGTTATCTACGTCCGCGATGAAGTCGCGCGGATTTACCAACATAGCAAACGTGCCGCAGAGGAGTTCAGTACTCTCTCCCCTATCGCCAAATACTGTGTTGGTCTTGCTCGCTACGCGCAGAACCCTCTTAATGAATATGCCGCCCTCGGCGCTGACATCACCGCCATCTCGTTCGAGGATGAAGACCAGCATTTGGTGGGTCAACTGTATCATCAGTAGGGGTTTATCATTCACTATTATGCAGATACCGACAGAGAAGCTTCTGATTGCGCTTGAGAGAGTACTGGTAGACGTAACCAACAAAGTCGGGGTGGAGATCAATCGCGCGGTCACGGACTCCTACTACCAGCACCTGTTGCCACTTGTTTGCGGCCTTGGCCCTCGCAAAGCTCATGCTCTAGTGAGAAAGATTGCCACACTTGTGAGTAACTTGTATAACCCTCCGTATTCGTTCTAACATACCTGGTCAGGGAGGGAATCTTGTAAACCGTGATCAGTTCATCAAGTCGAGTTTGCTAACTACCAAGATCTTCTTGAATGCTGCTGGTTTCTTGCGTATTCCCCGGGATTCAGACGTGAAACCCGCCAAAAATCGACATGCAGATGACGATGGTCCAGATCCTTTGGATGCCACCCGTATTCACCCCGAGGATTACGAACTAGCGCGGAAAATGGCGACTGATGCCCTCGAACTTGATGAGGAGGATGTCCATGGGGAACACCCTTCTCATGTAGTGTCCTTGATCATGGACGACAGCGATAACGAACGAAAGTTGAACGAACTCAACCTCGACGAATTTGCTGTGAACATGTTTGAGGCAAATGAAGATCGCAAACGTCACACCTTGAATGTAATCCGCGAGGAACTCCTGAAACCGTTCGCAGAACAAAGAGGTCCTTTCCCCGCACTTCAACCTTGGGAAGTTTTGACGATGCTAAGCGGAGAAACTCCGCGAACCCTACGCACGGGTCTTATCATATCCGTACTCATTGTCCGCATCGAGATAAACGACACAGTCTACACACGGTTGGACTCTGGCATCGAAGGCATCATAACCCCTGATTACTTAACTGCCCAAGGAAACGTGAGACCAAAGAGTATGTTCAAGAAGGGCCAAGCAGTACAAGCCGTTGTTGTAGAAGTGAACCTTGACCTGCCTATGGATCATTTTCAGGTGGTGCTTTCAACTCGTTCAATAGACCTGACGCAAGGCGACGGGCTCTTCCGTCGTGTCAAACGCGACGATTATTGGAACACACAACAGTACGAGCGCGACCTAGAAATGCAAGCTCGCAAGAAACGCGCCGAAACTGATCGGACAAGGCGGGTCATCAAGCATCCCAACTTCCATAATTTCAACGCTAGTCAAGCGGAAAACTTCTTGGAGAAGCAGCAACGTGGGGACGTGGTTATCCGTCCGTCGTCTAAAGGTGTGGACCATCTTGCAGTCACATGGAAGGTAGACGACAAGCTGTATCAACACATTGGTGCGTCTGCGCTTTTATTGGCCAAAATGTGTCCTGTTGCCGATCCCCATGCCCTTAGACGTCACCGAAATCAACACTCCAAGCGGACCAATTTTGGCTGTTGATGACAAGCACCAGTACGCCGATTTGGATGAACTCATTGTCAACCATGTGCAGGCGATCGCGCGCAAGGTGGAGGAACTTATGGCCCACGAAAAATTCAAGCACGGACCTGAAGATGAATTGCGTGAGCATCATTGTCTTCATCATCCAGTGATATGCGCCATGCTTATTCAAATTCTAGACCTATCTCTGAAGAACTTTGTCGCCGCTAACCCTGCTAAAAGTGCATATGGGTTCACGCTGAACCGCCGGAAGCCTGGCCACTTCAACTTGTGTTTCTTGGCAAATAAAAATGCCACCGTACAAACTTGGGTACGTGTTCTACTCGCTATAGGATACGCCGGCTCACTCCCACCACAGCCCGTGCGTGTCACTCCAGAATCATACTGCCTGTTCGAGGCTCCAGTCGCTGGCGTCCCGGAACTGTGCGATGCCTTCAAAGTCAGGTGCGTCACACGACTCAGTTTGTCGCCTAACCTGGTTTTGATACCGGATTACCTAGACATCTTCACCAGTCACAAAACCTCACAAACGCGGGTGTCGGAGGGAAAACTCCGTACGGCGCTGGGGCCCGTACACCAGCACGAACCCCAGGACACGTGACGCCTGGGCAGATGTCCGTTCGTCAGGTCCCTGGCCGTACACCCAATCCGCACGGTGGCCAAACCCCAGCTCCACCACCTGCTTACGGAGGCGGCATCCCTAGTTCTAACTATGGGATGCCAAGTCAACCCCCTTTCGGTTATCAGACTCCCTCCGCATATGCACATCCACACCCGCCGCCGCCAATGGGACAGCCCCCATCCCACATCCCTCCGGGCATGAACCCACAACGTGCTGCCATGATCCAGAACTCAGGTGGTTGGGATCAGGGTGGGTGGTGAGCTAATAGTTGATTATCGTTCACTTGTGTTACGTGTATCCGTGAAGTTACCAGAGTTCTGTAAAATACTACCATTGAATGCGGAGACTATTGGGCCATCTGTCGTAACCGGCACTCCATGTAAAATGAACTATCAAATACCACCGTCCGTGATACATATACGATGCGTTGTCACGGGGTCGCAACGGGTACGGCATCTGGACAATTAATCGACGCAGGTGGCATTCCAGGTCTCGTCACCGTAATGAGTGTTCAGGCTGAACTCATTTGCGCTAATAAACTCCTTCACCGAGCAGCTCCCGAATTCCTTGTCCTTGAAAGATTTTTGGCAGGTTGTCAAGGGATATGTGGCCGAATTCAGAAGCAGCCGAATCTGAGGGCCACGGAAACTGTAACTTCATTGGTCAATGAACCACATTCAAACGCGGCGCATTGCTCACGATTTCTTGCAAGAGAACTTCTCCCAGATCATCCTCGCGGCAAAAGGGGTTTGTTCCGAAGTCCGGAACTTGCGGTGGGTACGTATGTGGTCTTCAGGAAGCTGCGTCCGGTCTCTGGCGAAAACACCGTCAGGATAAGCTCCGCAAAGGTAGGGGAGAGCCTACTTGTTCAACCCCAGTGCAGATAGCACAAGTAAGATGCTTGTGTCGTGACCGAATTCCAGGTAGAGTTCTTTTGCATCACCGGTGGCATTTGTGAAGCTGCGATAAAAGACCACTAATTATTCCTCCGCGATTGCCGCGAGAAATATCCAAACAGACCGTTCTATGAGTTTGTTCACGTACACAGATCCAAGAATTGGTCCTGGATCATTTCCAGACATGCGCCCACTGTTTCGATCCATAAGGAGATCGTATTCGTACCTGGGGTGGTCAGCCGCCACTTCGCAATTCAATGTCGGAACTTACTCGAGACTTCTGAGCTCGTGATTATGAAACGCAGCACACCACGGGGACTTATTATGGGCAGCGAGGTCATAAGGACAAGCATACAATGCGCCCCGAATATCGTCATCGGAGAGTTGGAAGCCCAGCTGACTGCTCAGCCGTTGAGTAATTGGGGGAACGTACTTACTCCTCCAGGCGGAGGCAGCCTATGGCCAGTGTCAGCCAAAGAGGAGTCCGCGAATGCAGTTACCCTTACTGCATGGCCCTTGGCTTCACTGTACTTTGAACACGACTTCCAAGGCGTTATCCAATTGATGGGGACATCAAGCTCGTCCACGGTCACAAAATCCACTTTATCCACATCCCCACCGAAGAACCCATGTCCGAAGTAATGGGAGGAATCCACGACTCTTTGTACGGGGCTGGACAGTACCACATCCGTTGATAGGAATGGGTACTGCAATGCGAAACTTGATATAGATGAGGGATTGCGAGATCTGAGCGAAACAAAAATAAAAGACGCACTCTACACCATGGTCAAACAATTGTCGGCGGCCTATGACAGTCAACTCTTGCGGTACTAAATCTGACTTGTACCCATCCTTTAGGAACCGCAAGTTGGGTGGTAAGTGAGCTTTGTGGATGGCTTGCGAGGAATTATCCAAGGTTTCGACCAGCTTTTGGATATGCTTATCCTCCCATTCGGGACCACGAGACCCATGGCGATGGAGCTGAGGACGCCAAGTTAACGGTACGATATACACATGACGCAAGGCGCAACGTACCAGCATGACCTGATCCACGCTACAGTCACTTGGAAGTTCTGCTGCCACTCCTGGGACATGTGTCCTATCGTGGTACGGTGATAGGGTAGCAAACCTGCCGAAGTCGTGCGGGCTGACACTCGCCGGAGGGTCAAATTCAAGTATCCCGGTTAACGATGAAAGGGAAGCCTGCAGGAAGTTGAGAACTGCAGGAAGATACATTTGGAAGGACCTAAGGAGTCAGACTGGCTCGGTGGGCTCTTTCAAGAGTGTACTCCGCGGTTGGTGGCAGATGTCGTGAGGGGAAGGCAAACCAAAACGAGTCTAGCGCCCACGGCTCCAGCACCAACCTGCAGCCCTGTTTTCTGTTACGTCCCTTGAACTTGTGGATGTCGTCGCATACTCGCGGGGGGAAAACTCATCGATGCCCCAACTGCAAATGGTAGATTCATTCATGCTCGTGGCTTGCCAGATAGGACAGCCGAATGCGCCCATCTAAATACATCCTCTCGGACCATCTAGCCTGTGCCTACGTATCTTCTGGCACGACAATAACCAAGGGGCACTTATAGTACGTCCGTGGCAGGCTGACGCCGCAAAGACTGTCATGGGGTCCTGCAGAATTCCAATGTATTCATTTGTCGCCGGCAGTGCTGGCCTTATGATGTGGCCTATCAGCCTCGCGTGCCCGATGGATTGGAGCGCGGCTCGAGTGCCAGTTTGTACATATACCCCCATCTACACAGGTTAGCTGGCCCTTCAGTAAAGCAGCCCATTGCGGCGTGTCACATCGTGGGTGCCAGCGCCAAGGTTTTACATTCTCTGATCCATTCCCAGCCTCGTGTTCCCAGGTTTTGGCCATGGGAACCAGGACAGATCTACAGAGAGTGAGCCGACCTCGAGCTGGCCTGGCTGATTTGAGAGCAATCCGTTCCTGTGAGTGTGCGAACTGGACTGGATGCCATCTAACAGCGCTCAGCGGCCGCGGAGGTTTGACCGGTACTTGACCTGCTCCGGTAGCATCAATAACCTGGCATCCCTAGCAACAGGCCTCGCAGAGACGCCGAGGAAGCCTTGTAGAAGAATGTGAGAAGCACACGGTCGAACCCACTCGCTGGCTTTGATTTGACCTTTGATTGTGCCGGCACGGGCAAGGTCGCCCGTCCACAGCTGTTCTATGGTTTCCCTCGCGCGACACTGGATGTGAAACGTTACATCAGATTCCTCAGCCAACCGACTCGTGCCACGATTGCTTCGATATCTCGAAGTGTTCCCCACTGATCTGTCACCGCGGAAGAAGTGCATACATAATAGATTCGCCGAAAAGTTTATCTGCCGACGGGGGTGAGTCGATGCATACCCCAGAACCCAGGTGGACTGCCCCACGTATTATGAATTAAACGAGTCCAGCTAATAGCAAATACAAATACGAAAATTTAGAAAATAAGAATGCAGTTACCGTAATCTGGGGGAACGATATCGTCATGCATGCACACGACCGTCATTCCCAGGTCGCTTAAAACACTGCAACGTTGACGCGGCCGACAAGTAAAAGTCAAGACGCCGTCGGCATCATTCAATGCGGACCCAGAAACCGAAGTGTATTCGTAAACGGAAGAATGGAATACAACGCACAGTACAATCTGGGTGTGGTCATGGAACACGGAAGCTGATGATGTACTACTACATAACGAAGATCCGTCTTGCTTGGGGCAATTGACCTAAGACCGTCAGTTGCAGGTGTCCCATGACCTAAAGCTCACCTTCCTAATGGACCCGCTCCACAAGTACCGGAGAGAATACTTGCATGCTGAACACACCGGCATGCCAGCACATCTCCGATGGCGCAACCAGGGTCTTGGCACACCGTGAACATGGCCGTCGGAGAGCTGTCCTCCGCTGAAAATAAGTGAAAGGTTACTTATTGTACACGTACAAAGTCTGCTATCCATGTACTTTCCCATGTTTGGCAGAGAAGTACCTACATTCGCCCGAGGCACACCCGAGGACAGGCCAAGCAAATTCTTTCAACATGCATACCGCTGACCCAAATTGGCGATATGGAGAATCAGCCAACTGTTTAGGCCGATACACTATGAATAGGCTCAACAGCCACTAAGTGGATGTCTCGGATGTCCCTTGAACACACGATCGGCTCGATATGGTATGCAGGTGGAGACAGGGAGCCCTAATTGACTTGGGATTGACTCGTGAGCAAGGTTGTGTCGCAAGAAAATTCTGTTCGCGGCATGCACAGTAAGCAAACCTAATCGACTGAGTCGAACTGTTTGAAAGAACCACCCACGATCGGGAACATTTGAGTTGTGTCCAATTGATAAAGATTGGTGCGACGCCGCAGGGTGCCGCAGACTACTGTACCGCCCACTATGTAATACAACGCATGAACCTAAACATCATGGTTCAGGGTCATCGAGAGTACCAGTGTAAATGCCGCATCAGAATGGAACCTCGGGCCTGTGCGTTATCCATTAAAGTCGGCGTGCATAACAGGAGAAACATGAACTTTAACATGGTTGGGGGTGACCATCCCCGCGTGTGGAGAGAAGGCGAGACCGGGGGGCCTTGCAACGAAACAGGGCCAAAAACGCCTGTCAGCTGTGGGGAAAACGACTGTCAGTAGTGGGAACGATCGAAAGTGTGTGTGCATGGTTTGTGGTGACGCTCTAGGCGAGGCACCCCTTGCCAAATTCGCACTGGCGTATGCCAACTCCACGCTACTGTCACGTTTGCCGCAGCTGGTTGCTTGCTGTAGTATGTGCTCGCTCGCAAGTCTCATGGCATGCCCCCAACTGACGCTGACAGAATGTCGACTGACAATATCATCGAGATGGAAGACCTCTCGCAAGTGAAGCAAAGCGACAGTTTGGCCGAGAGTACAGACTCGGCAACGCGAAAGACAGATGCATCCGTTTCTATCTGGGCATGGACGTCGGCGGCAATGTTCGTGGCACGCTTGTTCGTCGATGAAACTGCCTAAGACCGCACATCTACATAGTTTCGCAGCGCTCTCCCTCTGTTTGACGCTGTTCCCCCGCTTCCTGCTTTTCTTGGCGGATGAATCAGGGGGACGGAGGACGCTCACGTCCCTCGAGAGATTCTTCGCTCTTCAGCTGGGCATTGTGCTCGGCATCGCATCGCTGACGATCATTGCTATGGTAGGCAGCTTCCCTGCTCTTACGCGAGGGTCGAGACACATGAGCATGTATTGTACCCTCGTAGATACCCAACGATTGGCCGACTGGTCTCGAACACACGAGCAACAGCCACCCTCTCTTGTGGCCTGTCACCGCAACCTCCCTGGCAATGGCACTGGTGTCCTACAGCAATTCGACCGTAAGCACCCTGGCGACGATGTTCATGTGGGGTACAGGTGTCATCGGTATCCTTGGTCTTTGGTTGGTAGGTCCAAAAGCAAGTTTGACATATTGCTCTGTAAATTAAGTGACACCATCTATTCAAAGATCACCTTTGAAGGGTCGTCGGCTGTTTCCCGTAAGACGGGAGCAGACAAACACACTTCCGCATTTATCTTTGGGAACAAAAGCGCAGCCTCGGTGAAGAAGAGAAAGTGGAAAAATGAACAGGCTCGCAAGACCGTCCTCTAAGGAAGTCTCCACGTCTCGCAACTAGTACCGTCATCGTGGTTCGTTCGAGCCTTACTAATAGCAGACGTCATTACTGTACCCGAACTTAACCTTGGCACATTACCAACGCCGGTATCGGGCGAAATGTAGCAGTCAGTATGTAGTAATATGCCATGTATGTCATTACAAGATGTCCAGTAAACGTGGGAGAGGTCAACCGGTCACCGGCTGTCACCGACCAGTGCCTCCACCCATGCCCATCATTTTGAACATGTCTGCCATGTTGGGCATGCCACCTCCAATCCCTGGGAATCCACCAAGACCGCCACCCATCTGGCTCATCATTCCTGTGGAGAGTGTGTGAATGAGGGTCGCAATTGGGAGCGAACCATTTACTTTGCATTTCTTCCATGTCGAATTGGTCTCCTTGACCCTGCATCATGGCTTTCATCATCTCTTGCATACCACCACCACTTCGTAGTTGTCGCTGCATTTGTTGCAGCATACCAGGTGGCATAGCGCGCTATAAGCAAAGTTACAATGAGGAAGAGTGCAATTCGAGATCTTGCCTACCTGCATTGCCTGTATTTGTGCGGGAGTCGGCATTCCATTCGCACCACGTCCCCTCCCGCCAGCCACGTTTTGCATTTTCTGCATTGCCTGTAGCCTGTAACAGAAATGAATCAGCCAAGATTAACAGATAGACTTGTCCGCTCACCAGCCGTTTTTCCCGCCCGCCTGCTTTGCCATGTGCGCCATCATCCTATATTGGCATAATAGTTCTTCGACCTCGCGGACGCTAGTCCCACTTCCCTTGGCCACACGTGTAACTCTCCATGTCAGCCCAACAGGTTTCCCGTCCTTGCCCGTTTCTAAGAATAACGAACCATCAGAATCAAGTTCTTTCGAAGACATGCTATCTGTGATGTAAATCATGCGCCTCATACGCAGCGACCCTTCTTCATCCGAGCCTGCAAGGAGCTCTTGTGGAAGGCCAGGGATCATGGATGCAATTTTGCTGATCGGACCCCTGAGAGAAAAAAAGAACTTCTACCTCAGCAATTGCAAGTAACATCGATGAATCGGAGACGGACATGTTCATCACGTTCTGTATCTGTTCTTTCCAATCTCGGATGCTAAGCTTGCCTTCCTCGAGCTTCTTTGCCATCTCCTTCTGCTTGTCTGGGTTTTGCTTAGCCAAATCTTGCATGTGTTCCATCAGTCCTTGCATATCGCCCAAACCAAGTAATTTGGAAATGAAAGGTTGCGGAGAGAAGCGATCAAGATCATACAGGTGCTCTCCAACGCCAAGGAAGATAATCGGCGTCTTCGTTGCTGCCACACTTGAGTGGAGTTGGTGAGATTTCTACGAAGGAGTGCACCAGCATACATACGCGGATATAGCACCGCCTCCTTTGGCATGGCCATCCATCTTCGTGACGATTATGGCACCAAAATCTGCACTCTCCTTGAAGGCCCGACTGTGGGCTTCGGCAGCCTGGCCTAAGGAGGTAGAGCATGAGCAAACGACGAAGAGGACCAAAGAACCACCCATGAACTCACCTATACTAGCATCGAGAACGAGTACCGTCATGTTAGGCTTTACGGCTGCACTGATTTGAATCATTTCCTGGAAGAGCTCTGACTCTTGTTTATGTCGGCCAGATGTGTCGACAATGATAACCTCAAATCGTTCCTTCTTGAATTTAGTGACACCTTGTGCAGCGATCACGACTGGGTCCGTCTCAGTGTATGACCCGAAGTAGGCTACCTTGGCCTTAGTTGCGGACTGTCTCGTCTGATCAAATGCCCCGGCGCGGAACGTATCCGCACAAACGATGCATGACTTGAAACCTCGTTTCTGGTAATACACGGCGAGTTTCGTGCAGGTCGTTGTCTTGCCGTTTCCCTGGATGGGACTATGACACAGGACTGTAGCTGAGATGTGAGACGACGCACTTGGAGACCGACAGCCATGATAACGTTGGGCTGACCCTTCTTCGGTTTATAAGGCTCGATGCCCGGATCTACCAGATGGACCAGCTCGTCAAAAACCACCTGTCAGATGTAAGTAAAGCAGCTCGCGGATAGCGAACAGATAGAAATGCGCCTTCTGTATCAAAGTCTTCTTGTTGGAATCCTTTGATTTATCTGAACCATCCAGAGCAGCTTTCACTTTGACCTTGACCTTTTGCCTCAAGGAGGCGACGAGTTTGACATTGACATCGGCCTCGAGCAGAGCAGCTGTGATTTCTTTGAGTGTAGCGTCTAGAACCTGGATCGTGAATATTTAGAAGATACGGACTGGTCGTGACCTTGAAGTCACCTTCTCGTCTACGACGGGGGCTCTGTTGAGCGACAGAAAGGCGGCATTGAGCCTCCGTCCAAGGTCTGCCAATACCATCTTGATCTGGGCTCGAGGAGGGGGTTCGGAGGATCGTGTGAACTTCGGATAAGTACTTGGCTATATGGCACACAGCGACTCGGAAGGTGAAACTATAGACGATCTCGAATTCGAAACTCGTACTACCGATGCAGATGGCGACGAGGACAATGAAATAGACGAGGACCTCCTTGGTGCCATCGAGAACGGTGTGGAAGACGCATCTGAAGCCGAGGAAGTGTGTTATAATATTTTGCTCTTCCGTCCCGCCCCTCACTCATTCCCATCTTAATCAGGAATCCCCCACCGATGATTCGGACGACGAGGACGACGAAGATGAAGACGATGTAGCCATAGAACTACCTTTGGACGTGGACCCCGTTCCCTCGTCGCCAGCACCACCAACAAGCAGGCAATTATCTCCCCAGTCTGCTACCCCTGACCCACCGGAAGGTACAGCACTTCACCCGTGACTCTGATCTATGCTCATTAATACTTCCTACGTACCGTTAAAGAACCTCTAGTGAGGCCTCAGTCTCCGTCGCCAGCAGAGGCGCGAAAACGAGGTCTGCTATTCTTCCCCAGTCAATCACCTCGGTCGTTCACCGTCGAGGCGATCTGCGCCATTCCTCACCCTGTGCCCACTCACTCTCTCGCTTCCTCGTTTTGCATGTCGCACTTGCTCTCTGGCTCAGACGACGGCTATATTCGCGATTATGATATTTTTACTTCGGTCAACGGCAAGATCACGCTGACGGCTCCCCAGCGTCATCACTGTAACGTCGTCGAAGGTAACATGAAGGCTGGTCAGATACGGTGCTGGTGGGAGAATCCAGACTACCTCGGCCCTCAGGCTGGGTACCCGGCTGCCGGGGAGTCCTTGTTATCTCCGGTCTACAGCCTGGCTATGCATTCCGACGCCCTGTGGGCTCTTGGCGGGACACAGGTACGTACCGCTTTGATAAAAATCCACTAGTCGTAACTCGATTTGCAGCGTGGTCACATCAACCTTTTTACCGTGAGGCACGACCCTGGCAGGCTGATCCACGTACTGTACGGCCATCGTGGCCCTGTTTCAGCGCTGTCGGTAGATCACGATGAGAAAGGTTTGTTCAGCGCGAGTTGGGATGGCGAGGCAATGGTGAGTTTTCGTCGCTCAGGAACTCATCATTGCGAGTAGATCATCACTTCCACAGCAATGGGACCTAAATACTGGACAAGTGGTGCGAAAATTCACCGCCCACGGCGCACAACTTGTCGCTATCGCCGTAAGACCGCTAAATCCACTCACTCAGTGTTTCAGTTCCACATTCTCCGCGGGCACAGCCGGAGAATGGGATGCTTACCCTCCCTCTTCTGCTTTCGTGAGCCACAAGAACGAGAGCGATGCTTCTATGGCCGATGTGGAGACATCTCCCGTTTCCGCGGATGACAACGGGAGACCAGTACATGAAATTCAGCGTCCACGAGTACCGAGCACGTTCCCAAATCAAAATCCCATTTCAAACCAGTCGACTCAAGATACCGACGCTAAATCAGACACATCATTTGACCCTCTATTTGACGACGAACCGGACGCCGACGGAGAGGTAGACAGTACATCCCCAGTGGATGGCGGCGGTGCCAACCAAACTGCGAATTTCAAGAAGGAAAGTGCTTCTATGAGTGGGCATGCCAGTCTGGCTGTCCCAGATGCGACGTTTGCACTCCCGAATCAGCAACCGCAGCAGGTGACGCGACCGTCGCAAAGTTCTGCCGTTGCTCCGCCTAAGAATGCGCCGCCTCTGCTAAATCCAGAGAGCAGCGCGACGTTTTCTCCGGATATTCTAATGATTGCCGCGATCGATGGTCAGGTTATGCTTTGGGATAAGCGAGTCAATACCCCTGGTCGAGGTGTCGGGAGATTATGGATGAGCGAAAAAACACCGCCGTGGTGTGTTTCTGTGCGTACTGGGGCTGATATATCACCCTGGGTAATTTTGAGTGCATTCTGTGACACAGGCATGTTGGTCTACGGATGGGACACACGTCTATGCAGGTCGACGTAACGGGACGGTGGATGTGTGGGATGTTCGGTTGCTGGGGTGCTCGAGGCCCTCTGGTACGCCTCGGTTGTTGAGGAGCCTTCGGAATCCCCCCAGTTCAGGGGTGGTGTCCTGTGTTGTACCATTCCCTGACGGTCGCCACATCGCATGGTGGGTCTTTTGTGATCCCGTGACACTACTGGCAGGGATGTGAAGTTGATGACCCATACATGTCTTTTCAGCGCTTCGGTAGACAATATCCGTTTGTGGAACGCGGCCGAAGCTGGAGAAACTGATGGAAACGTGAAGTCCAGGGGAGGAGTGCCATTCAAGATTATACCAGGCCATCACGGGGGCTATGTGTCTCAAATGCGTACGCGATCTCATTCAGCCAAGAGTGGATCAGGTCAACTGACTAATGACGTGCTATTCTAAAGTGGTAGATCCGGGAGCACGTTTCCTTGTGAGTGCTAGCAGCAATCGTGGGTGGCACGGGGACTCGACTCGAACGGTGTTTGTACACGACATCAAGCCAATTCCATAAACCAGATCCCATCGACAACAGCTTCCCTGTACTTTTATATATGTATAGTAACGTTGCTTGGAGTTTATCTGACTGGCAATTACGAGACCGATGTGATGCGGAAGTGCGTTCGACCCAGGATGGGGCCATGTGCGGACGATTTAGAGGTTATGCTTGCAGTATTTCAAATGAAGAGAAATGTCACTTTTTTTTTTTTAGTGTGGTCCCATTTCAGGTCCCGCGTTGTACCCGCCAGAAGCCATATTCCCAAACGTTGTCGACACATGTCAACTGTTTTGCTTCTCGTCATCCCTCCCTTTATATAAGAGCTCACGGGGGCTCGTATGCATTTCAAGTCACTCGGTGGGACTTGCTTGTTTCTTCCGCGCTTGCTCATGCGACTCAACTATCCGGTCGTATTTCCCCTCAACCAGATCTCCTTCGTCGGCGAGGACGACTCCCAATACTTCTGTCATCTGTATGGAAGACGGTTCAACGTCCTCAGCCAGACATACCCCTTCCCCGCTGACGACGAAGAAGTCAGAGTATGTTCGTCCCCACTCCCCCACCCTTTTCTCCATACTCATTCACTCGCCTAGCGCTCTGAGCTTCACCACAGGATACTCCAGTTCCTCTTTGGCGGGAAAAACTATGTGGGACCGATGAAAGAGGTGCTCACCCCCAGAGAAGGGAAGGAGCGCTGTCGTATCCTGGACCTCGGCACCGGAGGCGGTTTCTGGTAGGCCGATGCCCACGCAACTCGTTCGGACCGTATACCTATTTACGTCTCCCTCACCGAAAACAGGGCCATTGACCTGGCAGACGAGTTCCCCACCGCAGAAGTCATCGGTGTCGACCTCGCTCCCATCCAGCCACGGTGCGTGTCTCTCTTGTCCCTGAGCTTCACGTGTCGTCTCACTCGACGCTCTTTATCGAACAGCGAAGTACCAGAGAATTGCACGTGCGTCTGGCTCAACCTCGGCATCTTTTGCCACCATCACTTGACACTAATACATGTCATATTCGACTTATTTTGTAGTTTTGAGCTCTGCGACTTGGATCAGTTTTTCTTGCCTTATCCGAGCGAACATTTCGACGTCATTCATGCAAGATTCATGCATACAGGAGTAAGGTTTCATTTTAGGCGCTTTACCCCGCGACATTCAAAGAGAGTTTATGGATTTGATCGTTGCCTACTAGATATCGAACTATCCCCGTTTTCTAAACGAGATCGCGCGCATGTTACGACCTGGCGGTTTGGTCATCTTAATCGAACCGGACACCGAACCGATCGCCGATGGGAAAACCGCCACCGAGTTGACCCGATCCGGGCAACCCTCAGGCATGCGAGGCTGGTTCGCTTTGTGGGAAGCATATGCACAGTGTCTACGTGACAAGCGAGTCGACGCCAAGGTACCAGCGCAGCTTTCGACACTCCTTACCAACACGCACGCTTTCGACAAAATAGTCACCCAAGAAGGCAATATTCCCATAGGTTTCTGGCCTAAAGGTTAAAAAAAATACAAATAAACGCTGGGGTACGGCGCTTACTGACCTCACGCTCTTGCGTAGATCCTGTCGCTCTTACCATCGGCCAGCTGGCGTGGATGAATTACGACATCATGCTCCCAGCCCTGAGGCCCCTTTTCCTTTCTGCCGGCATGAAAGAGTGGGAGGCCAAGAAACTCATCGAAGAAGCTCAGCAAGACCTCTACTATCCCCTCGTCCGTCCATCCGCTCGACTCCACATCGTCCACGCTATCAAAAAGGCTACCTAAAGTTCTGTACCCCTTCCACCTTCAGCACCTTGCATCGTTTTTCTTGGACAATTCATTCGTTCGGCTGTTGAAAAGAGAGAAAAAAAAAAGTATCATACCCACTCACACTCCATGTACATCAACCATAATATTTACCTTGCATTTTGTCACGTCTTAGTTTCACACCATGTTCACTTATGTACAACCATAGGTCACTTCTCATTCGCATGTGTTTCCCCGAATGGGGAGGTTTTCGTTCACTTGAAAAGTTGAATGTTATGATTGCTCGTACTACCTGGAGTTGTCTGTGAGTCATTACCGGGTCCCACCAGCCCGACGGTAGAGTAGTGATGGTTAGCGGGACTTCAAGTATTTGAAGTACGGTTGTCGCGCTAACTCTGACCGACACTACATCACTCGGAGGTACGACTCAGTAGCAGGCAACTTCAGTCCTCCGTGTTTGACTCGGAACTCCCAACCTTCAAGTTGTCCCACCCAACTCACCTACCCTTGAGATGGCTGATGGAATTCCGACCAGTTCAAACCACACTGAAATAGAAGCAGTTGTATCACCTCCGTTCCTTTACTAGTACACAAAGGAACGACCACCACCAATACCCAGGATTCAACGGACACTCGGCGCAAAGGCAGAGGTCGCGGATGACCAACCCTACTCTTGTTGGAAGAAAATCGACAAAAAAAAGGAAGGGACGAGCAGCCAGCCACTGCTCAAAAGCACTACCCACACTATTACCCCCTGCCTCCGCCTCCTCTACTGGCCCTTTCAAACGGCGACTCCACCCACATCTTGTCCCTTGGCGAAATCATTCAAGACGTTGAGGGCTTCAGCAACTTTGCCATCCATAGCTTCACTCGAGTCAAGAAGATGCAAAAGCTCGGAGTTATCCATCTCCAGAAGCATACCAGTGATCTTCCCAGCCAGATCAGGATGGGAACTGTGAGGAAGATTAGGAACGCCATCTGATCGGACGGAAGTCATCATGTACTCACGAAACAATTCTCATGTAGATAACTTCACCCAACATTTGTTTCTGTTCCATGGGCGAAGCATTTGCAAGAGTCGCGGCTGTGAGGGTGGGAACTTCGGGCTGGGGAGCAACGGGAGGGACCGAAGAGGGAGCATTGCGAGTCTGAGGGTTGAGTTTGTAAGGTTGTTGATTACGCATGCCTGGCGCAGGAGCACCCGCCGGAGGTGGACGAGCGCCAGCTGCACCACCAGGAGGGGGTCCAGGGCGTGAAGCGTTGTTACTAGGTACGTTAGAACGAGGAATGGGAGCTGTTGGATTGGTTGGGGATGAGCCGGGGCCACGAGCAACAGGAGGACGGGGAGGGCGAGAGTACCCCGGCATACCATATTGAGGGGGAGGTCCACCATAGGGCATACCCATTCCCGGTACCTGTCCACCACCCGGAGGGTAGCGTGGACGGGGCGGCATCATGCCGGGCTGACCGTAACCCATCATGTTGCGACCTTGAGGGAAACCGTTGGGGCCAGGAGGGTAATACATAGGACCATTGATATACGCGCCAGGAATACCAGCAGCCGCAGCCTGTTGCATACGGATTTGGTTGCGCTGAGCAATCTGGCTTTCCAGTTGCTGCCGGCGAATTTCGCGGCGTTGCGCTAGGGAAACGTATAAGGGTTTGGAGCCGATCATCTTGTTGTTCATGTCGGCGACAGCCTTGGTAGCCTCATCCGGTGATGAGAAACAGACAAAACCGAAGCCTCTCGACATGCCCTTCTCATCACGCATAACCTTGCAGCTCGTGATAGTACCGAACGGCTCAAACTCGGCGCGAAGTTTATCGTCGTCGATGTCGTCCTCCAAGTTCTTGATGTACAGATTGACGCCAGCATATTTGCTGAGCCTCTCCATCTTCGCCTGCTCGTAAGACCTGCGTAACTCCTCCTCGCGCTCAGCCTTCTTTTGAGCACGCGCAACATAGATATTCTTGCCATGCAACTCGAGGTCATGAAGGTTTTCAACAGCTCTTTGGGCACCCTCGTGACTCTCGAAGTTGACGAAGCCGAACCCCTTGCTGTTGCCATACTCGTCGAACTGGATGATAGCAGAAGTCACATTGCCGTATTTTTGAAAAAGCGCCTCGAACTCCTCCTGGGTGACAGAGGGGTCAATGTTCTTGACATACACGTTGGTAAATTGAGCCCTCATCTCCTCCATTTTGGATTGACGCTCCTGTATATCAAGAGGATCAAAACTTGACCAGACGTAAGAACAAAGGTACGAACCTTGCGGGAGATGTGATGACCAACGTAGACCTTCTTGTCATTCAGAAGCATTCCATTGACAGCCTTGATAGCGCTCTCGGCGGCCTCGGCAGTCTCGTAATGAACGAAGCCATATCCCTTGGACCGACCTTGTTCGTCGGTAGCGACCTTGCAGGACAGCACGTTCCCAAAGGCAGCGAACGTATCATGCAGAGCCTAGACAGTTAAAAAGGGTGAGCACACGCCCCTTATTCTATTTGAGCATTATAATCTTGCCTTGTTGTCGATTTGTTCATCAAGATTCTTGATGAAAATATTGCCTTGGCCGGTCTTGCGCAAGACAGGGTCGCGCTGGGACCACATGATACGGCTGAGTCATCGTAGCGAGATTAGGACGGAACGCGAAGGATGATAACGCCACTTACCAAGGACGATTCTTGATGAGGGAGTAGTTCAACTGCTCGAGAGCACGTTGACCTGAATAACAAAAGTAAGTAGTCATGTAGCTAGGGATAATTAACCGGACATACCATCTGCCCCGTTCAAGTAATTAACGTATGCATAGCCCAAGGAGCGACGGGTGACAGCATCGCGGCAAACGCGAATGCTGAATGGGTCATATTAGCAAGACTCATTCATGCCATAGCTAGCCGAGTGCCCACCTCGCAACGGGGCCAATCATGTTGAAAATCTCAAAGAGCATCGCTTCAGTAACGGTGAGATCCAGCTCCCCAACGTAGAGGGAGGCGGAGGGAGAAGCCACTGAATGTTGGGCAGAGGGATTGTAAGTAGGGGCAGGTGCTGGAGCAGGTACCGCAGCAGCGTCGGGTTGGACGATCGATGCAGCCTCAGGAGCAGACATATTGTATTTTCTGAATTTGTGGGGTCGTTACTGCTTTTGAGTACTTTTTCTTCGACTAGAGGGCATGGGTAAGCAGGCCAAGCCGAATTAGAGGTCAACGAGAGAAAACGGACACAAGAGGCGACTCCGAAACCGCTTTTTTGTCGAGTTTTTTTTATATATATTTTATGTTTTAGGGCTTTTAGGCTGTGATTGTGGTGAGCATCAATGACGACGACGGGTAGAACGAAATACTGACCAAGGTGGTGGTTATAGAAAAGAATGCTAACGCGATGCTGAGATTGATGGACGATTTTGAAACTCCGACAGGCATTTGCCATCAAGGTATTCGTCAATTGTCTCACTGGAGGCAGGCATACATGCATGGTACACGAGTGTAAAGACATAATCATCCACGGGTAAAGTACGCTTTGGCTCCGTGACTTGCCAGCTCTGCTTTGGCCTGAATATATATGAGGCGGCGAGTAAGAGAGGGACGCGACGGTGATGCGTACCTTGTCTACGGTGTGACCTGCTGTGGTGTGATGGCTCCATATCTGGATGATTAGTTAGTCCCTGGCAGACGTGACTGCGGGCTTGGACACCGTACCTGACGGTAATAGTATGCTAGCCCCAAGCCCTGCACTGACCAGCCGACCGTTGCGACCGTGCCAAGGATGCCCGCAGCCCAATGACCGGACGCATACATTTGAATGGTCTGGATGAGACCGGCCGAACCGGTGCTGGGGATACCGATCACCCTGTGAGAAGACATGGGATGAGAGTTTGACTGCTGCGGAGCGCATATACGGACATGTAGATGCTGTAAAGCAGATGGAAACCGCAGAAGAAAAAGAAGATATCTAGGAAGGAGGCAAATGAGATGAGACGTGGCAACGGAAGAAACGAAAGAAGTGCAGACAGTAATACAAGGCCTGTTCCTACAAGCGGAGGTTAACGGAAGTGAATAGCGGAGGAGGGAAGTAGTGCAACCTTCATGTAGCCGTTGTATATTGGTCTGAGTATGGAAAATGAGTGTTGGCCACGTGCTCAAGGTGCGGGATGCGCCTTACCTGTACCACAACAGAAAGGAAAGGGGGGAAATTATGAGGAGGTAGCTTGTGGTGAGGAATGAGTGATGAGTCCGTGAGGAAAGGGCGGAAATATGATACCCTATGCTACCGCCCAGGTCTTTTCCGCCGTCCGATGAGCCTGCAACGAGGAAGAAAATGCATGCGATCATGTTTACGATCAACGTCGCGAGCAAGACGAGCCATAATTGGTAGAGACGGCTTATGAGTGGTCTCGAGGCCTCGGGGATTTCTTCAGGTATGGAATGGAATATCAACGGGAAGACTGAGGGTCTTGTGAGCACGAGGAGATGGACGGGAAACGGAAGGACGGACATGGTGGCCAGTTGTTTCTACCGTGTCTCCTGATATGTTCCGCTCTTTGGTTGAGTTCCTGTTCGCGTCTCTCTAGGTCGCGCTCCCTTTGTTCGAGATCACGTTGTCTTGCGGTCTTGCCCTGAATGGGCGCTGGGTCATCGAAGGGGTTAGCGTCGAGGGAGTGGGTTGAGGCGAATGGATTTTGGTTGTAGTCGGCTAGCGAGGGGGAGAGTCAGCGCGACGCGTGTCAGGACGAGTGCACATATGCCCCACCCATGGCTGTCGTAGGGGAGAGAAGCAGCAGACAGAGCCGGGGAATGCCGAGGCAGGGCGATGGCAATCGTCGTGGGAACGGTGTGACATAATAATAATAATAAATAAGATAATAACAAAATAATCATTAAGGTCACACAAAGCGAGGGGGGATTAAAGGGGAGGAATGACACAAACATTGCCGTCTCAGTCCTTTTTTTTTTTCTCCTTCTCTCATTCTCCTCATTCTTTTGACGTTTATCCTCGCCGTTTTCATTCCGGTAAGCAGTTCTCCTCGCGCCCCTCTCGCCCCTCTCGCCCCTCTCTCGTACAGCGCGTATGATATAAAATCACAGCTCGGTCGGTTGTCATTCTCTTCACCGCACTCCCTCCCAACATCCCTCCTTCTCTTCGCCATGTACTCTGCCATCTTTCCTATTGCGGTTGCCTTCTCTGCCTTTGCCCAGGTCAACGGCTATGTCGTTCCTCGCGCCACTGCCCCCGCTGGTTGGAACAACAGTACTCTTGAGGTGCTTGTCTTGCCACCTCTCACCCTCACTCACTCACCTGAGCCACCGGGTTAGCCTTATGACACATACCACTGCCGGTACCTTGCCATAGGATGCCAGAACCAGCACGGTACCTCCTTCTTCAGTACCTGCTGCCACCCTCTACAGGTATGCCCTCCTGAACACTTGGTCCTTTCCCCGCGCTCACTCGATGTGTACTTCAGGCTAATGAAACGGCCTCGTCTCTTCCCGCGGAGTGTCAACAATCCTCCGACATCACTTGCAGCAATGGCGAACCCGTCACTGGTTCCGCTTCTCCCTCTGCTACTCCTACTGGCACTGACGATGGTTGTGGTAATGAAACACCAGCATCTACCCCGGGCGCGACCCCTACCCCCCAGCCTGCCGCGGAGACTACCCCGACCACCCCCACACCTACCACTACTCCGACTGGGACTACCCCCACTCCTACAACTACTCCCACTCCGACTACCCCCACCCCCACTTATACTCCGGCTGCGACTACTCCCTCTTCCTCTCCGACCACGGCACCAGCCAACGTTGAAGGCAAACCAGCGCCTACGACAAGCTCCACCCCTGCTGCACAATCGTCTCCTGCAAGCGCAGGCTCTTCTGACAGCAGCTTGAACTACGGTGGATAGTAAGTTCATCATGCCCGTGTCTCGCGCATTCACTGATCACGTGACTCGTACAGCGCGACGTACTTCTACCAGAATGGCAACGCAGGCGCGTGTGGTCAAGTCAACTCTGACACGGCCCTCATCTGCGCTATGGGTATGTAATCTCGTTATACTCTCATGGTCTAATAAATCACAATTCTCTTAGACTCTGCAATCTACAGCCAGTCCCTTTGCGGCAAGCAAGTCCAGATCACCAACCAGAACAACGGACAGTCCGTAACGGTAACCGTCGCCGATGAATGTCCAACTTGTGACAATGCCAACTCGATCGACCTCTCTGTCGGCGCCTTCGAGAGCATTGCTGACCTCTCGACTGGGCTGGTGCCAAGTAAGTGTCTTGAGCTCTGCGGCCACCGTGTCATTGGCTAATTGGTATTTTTAGTCGTCTGGGAATGGGTCTGAGAAACTCACCTCCGAACGATATCTGGAATGCCTTTTCTCTGTTTCTTTGTTTCGGTAAAAATGGCGGGGCTAGACCTCGTTGGAGGTGGCAATCATCTTGACGATGACGGCTTACACGAACATCCCTGGTGGCAATAGACCGTCGCACACCACCTCCACTGGCAATTCTTATTCTTCTCTCAGAATATCCTATCAATCTACTGTTCTTATCATCTATCTTGTTTCTTCACGCAGGTGCTCATCCATACATGTCGATAGCTAGCTCTACATGGTGTTACGGATGTCTGGCCGTGCTGCCACATATAGAATAGCGCAGAGCGATGTTAGCTTATTTGTGGTCAATAGGTACCATTCACGAATAGAAATTTCATGCTACCATGTACTACATTCTCCGTCCGCAGCCAGCCAGCAACGATGCCGGAATTGCTTTTGTCAATGTGTGACGTAGCCCGTATGGTAAGGGTTCCCCTAGATACGCCTCCAACAAAATCATCACCATCGCCATCACCGCCCGGTGAACACTGGTCACGTTTTAGAATGGAACCCCTTGTGCAAAAGATCCTTGTGGTTGGCGGTAATGGATTCATTGGCAAGTATTGACCGCATCGTTCCATCCGTAACTACGTTAATACCAAACAGGGTCTGCAGTATGCAGGGCGGCCCTCGCGAGGGGCATGCAGGTGACCAGCATCAGGTCCGCCTCGGTGTACTTCCAACCGTGCGAACCCCCCATTCACTGACCGCTCACAGCTCATCGGGAAGACCATTCCGCACCCCAAAAGGCCACACCCCCGCGTGGGTGTCAAAAGTACGCCGCGTTCTCTTCTTTTTTGTCCTTTTTCTTCTTTGTTGTCTCATGGCTGTTCATTACTTCCTGCTTGCCATCTTTTTTTTTTTTTTTCTTTGTTCGGATTTAGTGAGAGCTAATGCTGACGACTCTAAACCGCATGTTATTTCGTCACCACCGTCCCTCGATTTCGCTTGCGCAGGTAGAGTGGAGAAAAGCAGATGCGCTTAACCCGGAGACCTATGCCGACCTCCTTCCGAACGTCGACGGTGTTGTGCACACTATTGGTACCCTTCTCGAGGACGGTAGCTATAAGGCGGCATTGGCCCATGGAGACATCCCGAAGCTCTTCGGCGCATTCGCAGGTAGAAGCGATCGCGGGACGAATTCCTTCGGACATGCGGATGGGGATGCAAGAAAGAGCACATACGAGGCCCTAAATCGAGATTCTGGTCCGTCATCCTCCCATGTGTATCTTTTTTTCTTTGTGAAGTTGACAGCACCCCAACATGTGCATGCGGTGCTTTCACCCGCCCTCATGTCTCCTTTCCGTTCGGCCTGCAGCTCTTCGGGTATGCGAGACATTTGTAATGAGCAAGCCCGTTGACCACGACAACAATGAGAACCCCGTGACCACCCAAGTCCGCCCTTTCGTGTACCTTTCGGCCGAGGACATTTCCCAGCCCATCGTCCCGGCGCGCTACATTGAAACTAAGCACGAGGCGGAACAGCGGATAAGTCGACTTTTGCACGATTACCCAGGATTTCGTGCTGTATTCATCAGACCGAGTAAATTGATTTTCGTTTCTCTTTGTTCCCCGAAAATGAAAAACTGAATGACGCTTATTCGTCTTTCTGTCTTCCCCGCCCGAATATTAGGCCTCGTGTATCACGCTCACCAACGACCATCTGTTTCTCCGCTCGCCGCACTGATCGATCTATCGGCTTCCCTGCACGCTAGAATTCCAACAGGCGTTCCAACGCCGTCTTCGGTGCTGCGCATGCTTGGGTCCAAGTTCTCATCGACTTCTTCCTCTTCGAGCGAAGCGCACACACGACCACCAATATACGACACACCTGCGTCATCGTCCACGTTCCCTTCCGGATTGGCCTCGGCCCTGAATTCGATGGCCAACGCGCTTACCATACCTCCGATACACGTTGATCACGTGGCTGAAGCTATTTGCATTGCGCTGGACCCGCGGAGGACGGACGTGAAAGGCGTCGTCGGGGTCAAAGAGATGAGAGAACTCATTGGGTGGTCTTAACCGCCGCAGGGACGCAAAGAACATATATGAGACGGACTGCGGACATATAGCACTATTGCCTTATGATTTTTACTTCGCAATTTTTTTGGTGCAATCAAAAACTCCGAAGCACAATATCGGACCGACAGCACCTTCGGCAAAAGCATTCCTGTGCAATTTGTTGGGGGTTGCGGGGCACGCACGGGTCGTGGGGGAGGTGAGGCGAATTATACTACTCCGAAGCTATGTATAATTAAAGCCGCGCATCGTGTTTTTGGCTCGGCTTACCCGCGAAGAGGGCATGAGAGACCTGGACTCGACCGATCTTCCTTCCGACTGCCACACGGTGTGCATGAATAGGCTTCAGTAGCCAAGCGGATGTGAATTTGAACAGTTCATACACGCTAGTTACCCATCATCGGTATACCCTGTGGTGCGTGCTCCGGTTTCTGGAACACGCCCTCCGTTACCCCCGTGGAACGGACAATGGGAACAACTTAACCCTGTTGCACTGCATAGCACAAACACGGTCAGACACAGGATTAGTGACATGCGGGCGGCACGGCATGCCCGATCTGTCACCTCAGGTCCTCCGAGATGATGTCAGTCGTGGGCTTTGAATCACAACCTGCACAGACCGGCGTAAAACGACCTACGTTTTGCCATTAGCAACGCCCGGTCAAGTTCCACCTTTTAATAATGTGATTGATGATCAAGAATTAGTTTGTGCTGGTATAGCATAGTGGAAATTGGGTAGCCATATATTCATACGGGGTCGATTTGGCTTAGCACTTCCGTCAATCGACGGCGAAGTGGAGCTGGAGCGAATACGACCCACAACCGGATCGAGTAATCGAACATATACAAATCAGTACTTACGGGAGATCAAAATGAATTACTACTCAGTTGAGGTATATCACGACTTCGGATGGGACAGAAGCTACTGAAACGGGGACCCACACGCTAGTTCCGGGTTGGTTTCCGAACGGTCAGGTGGCCAGTGGTGCAATATCTGATCATCATCACCTCCATGCGCCGGCACGGTCCCAGTAATGGTATGGCCCCCCAAGTATATACACTCGGGTTAGGGTGGGGCCAAAGCACGATGGACGAAGATCATCGGGCGTTTCGACTGCTCCCCAATGGCAATTCTAGTGCTCGAAGTGCGTGGGGAACATCAATGTCGACATCCGCCGGAAATCGGCGAGAATCATAATCATACCTAACGAAGGACACCGTTTCTGGATGCTGTGGTTGTGTGCAAGTTATGCGTGTGAGGTCCACCAGTGTCGTTGCAGATGTCAATGTTCATAAAACACCACCAATCAGTGCCTATTACTCCTCGATCTCGGTTGTGAAAGCACAGGAGCGAGGCACGGGAGTAACCAAACAAAATTGGCATGGTAGCGTAGGACACATGTTTGTGCTGCTAACAGATGGGCCGAGTGTTGAGCGGCTTTGTTTCACGTCTGTCTGGTCCCCTTGTTCGTGCCCCAAGGAAAAGATTCTGGCAGAGTTTATGGAGGAACGACCTGGTGCATTGTATTGCAGAAGTCACAGCGTTAGTGGTCTGCGCCCTGCCCGAAGCTTGGTTACTTGACATCCAACAACGACCATCAATGCCTCGGCTGGACCGAGCCAATGAGGAAGGCATGCGTTTAGTACCTCATAACGTAAAAGGAGCAAGGGGCAGATAGTAACTTGGCGTGTTGGAGGTCGCAGTGATTTTGTCGAGGAAGGTTCACACGTTCACGGGTACTCCCGATACACCACAGATTTACACGTCTGACGTTGACGAACGGTATGAACAAGGTTTGGCCAAGTAACCAACGCTCGTGGAGTCCAGGGAAGAATTTATTAGAAAGCTTCCTTGAACTCTGTGACCCGAACGGCACTAAGTTTTTTTCCCCTCCAGGTGATCATTATTCAACTGTATTGAAGTTTATTAGGAGTGCCTGGTCGGCTGGGCACGACTTCCGTTGAGTTTACAACCTCTCACGACAAGGGAAATAGGCAAGGACTGACCCTACAACACGGCTCGCATCATGGAAACGAGACATTGACACGTATTGTATAACCAAGGGACGAACATACCTTTCAGGAAAGGTCCCTAACGGGATAGCTCGAGTTGATGGACTGCTAGACCTTACCGAGTATAAACCCAACTAACCCACACAAAAGTCGTGGGCCTTCTTCATCCCTGCGTTGGCGGATTACAACGAACGTGCGAGGACAAGGACCGTTGTTTTATGGCAGACGACCTAGTGAGTGAAGCTGTGGCTAACTTCGAACGCATGTTCCGTGTCACAGGGCTAGGGGCAACGGCACATAGAAGGCTTTGGTTTGTGCTAGAGACTCGCAACCATGAGTCCTCGTGCACATGACTCTGCGCACTTCGAGCCTCCCAGATCTCAGGGACGCAACGTCCAGTGCTGAAGGTTGTGCAGAGCGATGACTACACGACTCGCCGGTGCTACTCATCTTCACACCACTTGCAGGGCAACAGCTCAAATGATGGAGTTGCTCTACACGGTAAGTAGCACATCCGTTCGGCACTTGTCGCTGATAGTTGGGTTACTAGCGGTGTGTAAGCTTACTTGTTGTGGTCGCCAAACTACGGTTAGCAGGATTTGCGCTACGAGTCTACGGCGTGACCAGTGGGATCCCCCCCGTGTCTCACTGATACAGGATATATATCTTCGACCTCTGACCGGCAGCCGTACAGACGTTAGTCAAGGTATGCGTGTGAAGTGATACGAACCACAGTTGGCCGTGCGAAAACCCCATCGCAGCATTCAGATATATTAATCCGGTCATTGAATGTTTACGACCATGTGCTGTAAGAAGGTTAGACTGTCGTTCCCTAACCGCTGCACTGAGAAGCAAGACCACCGGGCACCTGCTCCTCACAACCTCTCACAACCTCATGCAGTTATGGACACCGACTATCTGGGCCTGGGTAAGCTGGCATGCTCACAGCACGTGCACTCCCACGTGCTGAGGTGACAGGGATCGTGGCCTCCACCCATTTCCTGAAGCAGCCTTTACTCTAACTGCCAGGATTTATACATGTCATCGACGCACCGTTATGCGCTCGTCACATCTAAGCTGTGCTGAGTTGTGACTTAGCATGCGAGCCTTCCTGCTTGTGATTACGAGTTGTTGCAGTGCCCTACGAGGCTATCCAGGTGAGCTCGACACGTGTCTGGAGGTTCGACGCAACGTTCCCCATGGCGTATATTAGTCCTTCTCATTTTGTGCACTGTCTTGTCCCTCTCACTCTCGCCTTCGTCAAATTGGGTTAATTCGTCTCCGTTTCAGGAGCAAGGCATGTTTCCATGTCACATTCCATGGCAGTATCTTACGAGAAGAGTGTTCCTGACCAGTACTCGCAAGAAGGGGTTCCATATTTCTTAGTACATGCAGACTACTGAGCGTATTCGGTGCTATTCTCATCGAAAATGCTCCCACAGCTGCGTGAATCCAAAGTACCAGAGACCGAGAGGATCAGAGCGAAATGGATGATATACAGTTGGGGTATTAGCAACAGACAACAGACTAAGGCTCGGGAGCACCGGTGTATCCCATAGGGCGCTGGCCAGGGGAGCCATTCAATGCAGAGTGAGTATAGAGGTTTTGATAGCCATCGGAATAGACTGCTTGCATGGTGGGAGAGGTGGGGAATGTGCTAGGATCAGACGGGTCCTAGCAGATGGTAAGTAACGGTGTAAATAGCAACGGCACAACAACTCACGTAGAGCGGTGGTTGAGAGCGAGCAAAACTGAATGGGCTTGTCCCTATTTGCATGTCATTGGTCGCTGCCGGCGCTTTTCCATCATCCGCATAACGAGCCGGCGTGACTTGTCGGCGACAGCGAACAAAGAACCATGTTGCCACAGCGGCTATGGCTGCAAGTCCGACTACGCCTCCTACTGCACCTCCCACAATTGCGCCTGTATTGTTGGACTTTGGAGTACTTGCGAGTGAGGTTAGCGATGAAGAAGGGCTCGGTGACGGAGTAAGAGAAGCAGTGAGATCTGTAGAGGTGGAGATGCTGGAGGCAGTGACTTGCGCACTGGTGGCTGTTGATTCAGGGCTGTCTGGGGAGGGTTAGCCCACCGAGAGCATGAATCAGAACCAACCTCACCTCCGACTACTTGAGCAAGAGTTACATTGAAAGTACCGCTCAGCTACAACAAGTTGGAGAATAACAGAAGACTATAGAAGAAAGAGCATACAGTAACATTTTGATAAGCCCATTGTGGTATAGCCGTGCCGCTGGGGATGTTCTCTGAGTATCTAAAAGAAGGGTAAGATAGGGAAACTCGAGTAAACTGATGTGTTCCACACCCAACATATGGCGACGAGCAATTGGTAACCCAGTAGGGCCAGCTACAATGCACATTGAACGACTACATGCGATGCGCCGTCTAACTATGCAGCATAGAACCCTTACCTGACGTAGTTGTAACTTTGGCAATAAGCACAAGCGCTTACGAGAGAGTATGTCACGGAACTGCATTCGCAGTCATTTGCCTCGTCAACATAGGGACCGACGTATTCAGTACCAGGACCCAGTGAAGTGACAGCGAATTCTAAGAGAAAGATATGATTCTGGGCCATAACCATGACACACGAAACAGAAACGTACGACCACCGAAACACACGCTCTGCACGTAGGCAGAGACAAGACAGGGATTCTGATTCTTGCTGTTGTCCATCTGGGCGCCAATCGTATGTTAGTGAGCGGTAAAAGATGATCAACCGTGAACGAGGGGTATCATGCACGTACCCAATTGAATTGCGGTAGACAGGTAACGTTGGTCTGCTGGGCAGTTGCTCTCAACGAAGGATTGGCAAGGAATCCTGTTACCAGGACCAGCAACGACCACCCAGGGCTGATGAATAGCATGAGAGTGGGAGGGGTAAGCGCGAGATACAGTCAATTACGGCGTGATCCACACTTATGGTTGGACTGAGGAAATTCCTATGCAGCATGGCCCCTGAGCGTTAGTACAAGTTCAAGTGCGACTGCCATGTAAGAGAAGCATATCACCAGTGTGATGGCGATTACTAACACGTGACACCAGCCCCCATCACTCCATCAATTCCCGCTCTGACTATCTCGCTCTACCAGAATGAACGGGTTCACAGTATTTGACTGCTTTGCGCTTTTCATCTCCATGCGTACAAGCAACCCGTAGAAGTGAAGCAAAATATGTAGCCAAGCGAACCCATTATCTGAGTAACCAACCCTCCAACATGCTTCCTTCGCCTTCTCGGTGCATCTGGGCCACCTTGAAAGGACTGAGGCTCACCCGTGGACTCTTTTGCCGCCTTCCTCACCGCCATCACTGATAGTGGCTTTTTTGTTGTGATCAGTTGCTTGACAGGTGTCACAATTCCAGCATCGCTCGCTGCTCACAAGATTTCCAATTTCCAATCAAGCTTCGCGTTAAAGGGGATTTTTGCTTGCGTTTTTTTAGCATATGGAGCTGGACATAGACATGGTGTTGAGCGGGTAGTCTCAGACATCACAATGAAACCACTGGGAGTGGGAGGGGCACTCCAGACTACTAATGAAAATCAGACGTTGATCCACAGCTGGTGAAGTGTGGACTTCGCTAGTCCTTGTTTCGTGGCTCTCTTGCCCTTCTTATTCTCGCCTTCGTCAATTGGGGTAACTCGTCTCCGTTTTGGGAGCGAGGCATATCTTCGCCTAAGTTTTCTTCCGTATCACACTCCATGGCGATATCTCATTAAAAGAGTATTCCCAACCATTTCTCACAAAAAAGAGTTCCAGAGTTCGTGGTACATACAGACTATTGAGTGTACTCTTTGCTATTTCCACGACTGCGAGGATTCAAAGGACCGGAGACCGAGAGGATCAGAGTGAAATGGATGATGAGCAGTTGGGTATTGGCAACATACAAGAGACTAATAAGGCTCGGGAGCACCGGTATACCCGATGGGGCTGGCTTTGAAGCTATCCAAGCTAGAGTGAGTATAAAAGTTTTGATAGCCACCGGAATAAACCGCTTGCAATGTGGGAGAAGTAAGAGGGAATGTGCTAGGATCAGACGGATTCTAGCAGATGATGTTTAGTCAACAGTGTAATCGCAACGGCACAACAACTTACATGGGGCAGCAGTTGAGAGCGAGCGAAGCTGACTGGGTTTGTCCCCATCCGCACGCCATTGGTCATTGCGGGCGCTACTTGTCGGCGGCTACGGCTGTAAGTCCAACCACACCTCCCACTACGCCTCCCGCAATTGCGCCTGCATTGTTGGACTTCGAAGCACTCAGAAATGAGGTTAGCGATGAAGAAGGGCTCGGCGACGGAGTGAGAGAAGCAGCGAGATCTGTAGAGGTGGAGATGCTGGAGGCAGTGACTTGCGCATTGGTGGCTGTTGATTCGGGGCTGTCTGAGGAGAGTTAGTCCAGTGAGAGCATGAATCAAAACCAATTCACCCCCCGACTGCTTGAGCTAGGGTTACATTGAAAGAACCACTCAGCTATAACAAGTTAGAGAGCGAACGAAAACTGTGTTGAAGAACGTATGGTAACATTTTGATAAGCCCATTGTGGTATAGCAGTGCCACTGGGGATATTCTCTGCGTATCTAAAAGAAGGGTAAGATAGGGAAACTCGAAAAAATCGATTTGTTCCACACCCCACGTATGACGACGAGCAACTGGAAGTCCAGGTATCCCAACTACAATCCACGACGAGTACATTCGATGCATGGTTTAAATATGCAGCACAGGACCCTTACTCGATGTAGCTGCAATGTTGACAGTAAGCGCAAGCGCTTATGAGAGAGTATGTCACAGAGCTGCATTGGCAGGTGTTTGCCTCGTACCGAGGGGACCAAAGTATTCAGTATCAGGACCCAACGAATAGATAGTGAATGCTAAGAGAAAGATATGATTCTGGACCATAGTCATGACACACGAGACAGAAACGTACGACCATCGACACACACGCTTTGCACGTAGGCAGCAACAAGACAGGGATTCTGGCTCTTGCTGTTGTCTATCTGGGCGCCAATCGTATGTTAGTGAGCGCTAAAAGATTATTAACTGTGAACGAGGGGTGTCGTGCACGTACCCAATTGAATTGGTGGAGACAAGTAACGTTGGTCTGCTGGGCAGTTGCTCTCAACGGAGGATTGGGAAGGAGCCCTGTTACTAAGACCAGCAACGACCATCCAGGACTGATGAATAGCATGAGAATGGGAGGGGCAAGTACGAGATACGGTCGATTATGGAGCAATCCATACTAATGGATGGACTGAGGAAATTCCTATGCAACACGGCTCCTGAGCACTGAGCGTTAGTGCTTCAAGTGCAACTGCCAGCTAGAGAAGTATATCACGCCAGTGTGATGGAGATTACTAACACGTGCCAACACAAGCATCCCTGATGAATCCAACCCTGCTCTGACTATCCTGCTCTCCCAGAATGAACGGTATTTGACTGCTTCGCGCTTTTCGTCTCCATGCGTACGAGGAAGCCGTAGAAATGAAGCAACATATGCAGTCAGGCGAGCCCATTGTCTGAGCAATCAGCACCTCGAACAAATCACTTTCACCTTGTCGCAAACATCTGCGCCATTTCGAAAAGACTGAGAGTCGCCCGTGGATCACTTTTGCCGCCTTCCTCCCCGCTATCACTGATAATGACTTCTTTTTTGTTGTGTCTAGTTGCTTGACAGGTGTCGCAATTCCAACATCCCCGCTCACAAGATTTCCAGTTTCCAATCGAGCCTCGCCTTATGTAAATCCCATGTGCTTTTTTTTGGGGTTCTTGCTTGGGTTTATGGGCGTATGGAGCTGGATACTTGGACACTCTTTTGGGAGGGACACCCCTTCTGATTATCAACGAAAATCAGATGTTAGCCCACACATTGAGTCAAAGAGGGGTCGGATCAACTTTCACTGTTGAAGTGTGGACTTTGGATCGTTGATCACCTCCAAACTGGTAAGTGAATACCCCATTTCTTGCAAGTCAATATAGTCCAAGCTCGGCCTGACAGCAATTCATGCAGTATGAGATAATCGGCTGTACAAGCATTGTGTATGGCAGCCAGTGCAGTTCACGAATTCAGAAGAAGACCGGTGAATCGTACGAGATCATGACCAAGAGAGGACGATCGTAAGTCATAGCCGTTAATGCGACAACGATAGTAGTTGGTCTATGCAAGGGCAGGACGAAATAACAAAATCTGGACACCGTGGCACGTTGGTTTGGACGAACACGTGTCTCCATTCGGGGGTCTTTGATCTTTTCACTACGTACCTTGTCACGTTGGTACTGATCAGTACTAACCTCACTCGCTGATGACCTTTGTTGAAGGTCAAAATCAAAGTTGCTTCGGAACTTCATCTCGATGATATTCTATTCACAACAGGACATTTAGTTCTCCCAACGCAGTCACTTTGAGATTGGTGGTATGACTGTTCACATCGCTTACGAACAAGCTGGTAAATAGGTTCAGCTTCAGCTTCACATTATGAAAGGAGGATGGCCCATTGGCCCCCTTACTTCCGTATTCTACGGTGAAGGTTGCGGACTCAGCAGTTGCACCTGTGCTGTCTTGAACTACGAGAGCGATGGGCGTGTCTGAAAGCCTATAAGCGTCAACTGGAGGTATGAAGACAAGACACTCGCAGTAAGAGACAGAAACCGTCCACTCGTACGAATAGCCAGGAACGTCCGTTGCGAAAAACTCGTGGCCGGGAATCGGGGTATTTCCTCCGATAAGGTATCTGCAAGAGATGTGTCACGCAGAAAAAAACTCATCGGGCATCAAGACTCACCCCTATAGTCGAGGTACGGCAAATGAACCCTTTGACGGAAACAAAAAAAAAAAAAGAGAGGGGGAAGGAGAGAGTTGAGTGCGCACCAAGTTGTAGGGTCCTAACATCTAGTGTCAGAACACTGCACAACAAGGGTTATGAGGGTGCCTGTACTCACCTACGCCGCCTGCCCAAGTGATAAGCAACGGCTCGCAATAATAAGCAGCAGTTCTACTCGGGAGGTCAAGAATAAGGGCAAATACGGAATACTAGGTGCACATACGGGGTATTAATCGTGAGTGTCTCCTGGCCAAGAACGGCGGAGACAAGACCCAGGACCAGCGTAGTTACAGAGAATTTCATGTTCTGCAGAGAAGTTGAGGGGCTCAGCTATGTGTGGTCAGTGGTGCACACCTAAATATATTGCCCGACCGGCTGTATTTCGCCATGATACATACCAGCATCAGCTCGGCTGACCGGCTGACAGCACAGCGTTGGGTCCAGTGAGTAGCCGCGACGCACGTTCGGGCCAGGTACATAAAACTCGAGAGCTGGCGTCGCAGCTAGTCACTTTCAGCACATGGTAGTCGGGAATTTTTGACCTAGAACAGTAGTGGTGAAATGATCGTACAGGACCCGGCATCCCACCACAATGTAGCCTGTTATCATCATATGACCTGCCCATCGACGATATTTCTAAGGATAGAATCTGTCAGACAACCGTTCCCGGGGGCAGCACTGACCTGGTCGTCACTCTTCCTCGAATTGCGAAAGGATAAGCCAACTCCGCGATGGACTTTTGTAGGAATCACATGCAGACGTACCGCGGTGATATGATGACCAGTTTCGTCTCGAGCGTCGTCTCTCCACAGTTCAGCACGAACTTCTTGATAAGGTGACCCTGTGACGTAGCGCGGAATTTCAAAACGTTCAACTGACGTGTCCAGGCCCAGAAACAAAAACTCGTCGTTCCCCACCTCCGCTTGAGTGTGGGGTGGTATCGAAGGTGATCTCAGACCGCGTCAGGTACATGCTTACATTCGTATCGCCTCCGACTGATGTATGTATACATAGATTAGGCCCGAGTGAGCTTAGTACCTGTCGGTGACCTAACCTTATCTCTCAGCGAATTTGTCAAGTCATCGAACGATTGCTTAGGCGTGGGCAGTTGCGGATTTAAAGACGCCCCCAACTGTCTGGGCTGGTTCTCTTCCTGACGACCACTGATGCCCATCCCCCTCTCTGCTCTCCCATGCACAACACTTGTTAATTCAACGCCCCAAAGAGCGCTACGATCCATCGCTCATACCGCACGGGCAGCCAAGGCATTGCCGTTCTCTCTACACAGGACATGCCCAGGAAGCGATCATGAAGCGAAGGTGCTGCGTATGGTTATGTTCGGAAAACCCGGCTCAGGCAAGGGGACTCTATCATCGAGACTCGTGAAGAAGTACGATGTATTGTCTCTGTCTACCGGCGACCTTCTCCGTCAACATATAGCCGAGAGGTGAGGAACCGTCTGACACGTGTTGTGCAACGCGCCGCTGATAGCTGAGCCATTCAGGACGACTGTAGGGCAACAAGCAGAGGCCATCGTTGCGCAGGGTGGTCTGGTCCCTGATGAGGTTATGCTCCAGGTGGTCGCCGGCAAGCTGGACGCTCTGCGTAACAGGGTGAGTTCTTGAAGTGGCTCCTCGCAACAGTTGGCGCGTGAATGACGGTTCTTTGCAGCACTGGATCCTGGATGGTTTCCCCCGGACTCTAAACCAAGGGAAGCTTCTGGATACCCATTTACAGTACGTGGCTTCAGTGACGCAGACGATGACGCGTAGCTTGACCAGAGCCATTGCAGGGCCCAAAATACCCCTTTGAGCTTGGTGGTAAACCTCGACGTCGCTGACGAGGTTATCCTAAGCAGGATATCAGACAGATGGGTGCACCTGCCATCTGGGCGTATATACAATATGTCATATAATCGTCCGAAAGTCGACGGACTGGATGACGAGACGGGCGAACCTCTTGCCAAGAGACCAGACGATAACCCTGTGCGTGTGCACGACGGTGTAGTGGGTGGATCGCTGACCAGGTCTGCAGGAAGTTTTCGCGCATCGTTTGAAACAATTCCACGGTTCGACTTCTCCGTTGATCTCGTACTATGCTTCCAAACCCAAGTCCGCGCGGATGGTTACCCTGCATGGCAAGACCTCCGATGAGATTTGGCCGAAGCTTGAGGCAGTTGTCCGTTCCTCATTCCCGAACCTTCGAGAGCGTGCTGTAGCCCGGAGGCAGCACAGTCTCAGTGACACGTTTATGACAGGGGAAGACGCATGGGTCGGTTAAGGTGTGAACGGCGGCTGGAGGAACATGGACCTTCTTCCTGCATTCCCCGTTGGTTCGACTCCGTTGGATTGGTGGCCATTTGTTTCATTGGTTCCGCGTTCTGACTTATCGTCACGATTGTTCGATTTGATGCCTGTACTTTTACAAGATACGTTCCCTCAAGCTAATATATGTAGTACAACACAGACTTGTCCGAGCGCCCGAACCCTGAGGCACAGCCCGTTGTGTGGCGCGATGGCTGCCCTCATGATGTCCCAAGACCCGGTGGCCTGCACGGCTTTTGTTGAAATCTGGTACTACTCGCTTGCAGTGACTTCCAGCACAATTCTCGAGCGAACTTGACGAGTGTAAACCGTGTTTTATACCCTGACGGAGCCAAAAGAAGCGGACCTTGGCCAAAGTGGCTCTGCCACAGTTACCCAGCGGAGCAATTGCCATTCATCCGTGCTGGGCCGCCCGCCTTTCGTATTGTTTTTGGTGTCCTTCCACACGGGCCATGCGGTAGCCGCACCACCCCGGTCCACACTCGTTTCGCGAACCTCGTTCTCGATTTAAAAAACGCTTTAAATAACCCGTCTTGCTCGGACTCCTCTCCACCCGATATTTCGAAACTCCTCTAATTGTATACCCCTCTGATACGATGGCGCTCTCTTTCTTCAAGTCTGGTGCCCGACCTCGCTGCCCCAACTGGGTGCGGTCAGTGAGCAATGTCACCGGGACGACGCACTCACTGCCAATTTACATGAACCTCCCTGTAACGGAGGGGTCACCCACTGATGCCAACCCCTCTTTGCGAATGCTGATTTTTGGAAAGCCCTGTGCTGGCAAAGGAACTCTCGCTTCGAAACTGACCGACAAGTATGACATACACTCTATTTCTACTGGCGATCTTCTCCGCCAACACATATTGCAAAGGTGGGGGATCTGCAGTGCTTATCGTAGATATGGTGGTTGATATGCGTTGATCAGGACCGATATCGGAAAGGAGGCAGAGGAGATAGTCGCAAGCGGTGGCCTCTTACCTGACGAGCTCATGCTCGATCTCGTCGCGCAGAAACTCGACACACTTAGAAACAAGGCATGCCGTGAATCGACTTGCGACACGGGTAGAGAAGCTCATTTAGCATTGCAGAATTGGATTCTAGATGGCTTCCCTCGAACCCAACGCCAAGGCAGACTTCTAGATAACTACCTCAAGTGAGCAAATCTATGACAATATGAAGCACGATAGGATACTGAAGTAATTTGTAGACATCGCAATCTCCCGCTCAGTCTTGTCGTGAACGTCGACATCCGGGACGATGTCATATTGAACTGGATGGCCAATCGTTGGGTTCATATCCCTTCCGGTCGCGTTTATAGCACATCATACAAACCTCCCAAGGTCTCAGGATATGATGACGTGACGGGAGAACCCTTAACAAAGAGGCCCGATGACACTCCCGTGCGTACGAGTTTTGTAATCTCCACTCGACCCTCATGTGAGTTCGTGATGACAGGAGATATATTTTCGACGGTTAGACCACTATTATGCACAGACGTCACCACTGCTCTACTACTACGCATCTCGCTCGCCCCACGCCACCCGATTGGTAAACTTGGATGGCGACGTAGACCTGCTGTGGCCCACGCTCGACAGTGTCGTCCGTAAATTCTTCCCAACAGTTCGTGAACGCGCCATGCAGGCCCGGGCACGACTGCCAGGGCAGATGCAAGTTAGATCGTTGCTGTAGCATTCATTGTAGATTTTTGGACCGGCATGTCGTGCCCAAGAACCCTCCATCATTTGTTGGACCGTGCTCGGCTTTCTGTATATAGATGATCGCATAGTCGACTACACACCACTCGCATTCCTTCCTCAATCTTTACCTCTGATGCACATAATAATGCGACGCTCATGTACGACGGTATGTAGATAGACGAGTTTTCTTGTAGAGGAGTGTTTATACTGAGAATGTGGTGTGGACATGAGAATTGAAACAGCCATTTACACTAAACCATTTGGGAACAACATTTTTCTTGAAGTAATGTGAAACCACAAATATGAAGCCAGTTCCTTGAAGTCATGAAAATTGGCTGCAGTGATGAAAGTTTTCAAAATAAAATATGAATGACCATCCTGGAAGATATTGGGAAGTGCTCAACTGATAGAGAACAGAAGATGCCACAGCAGCCTCAGTCAACCCTTTTGGTTCAGCATCTTTGCTGGGTGCAATAATCAGAGGTAGATGAAACAGGGGAAATAGTGCCTTACATAGCTGATTCTGTTGTGCAATGTCCACAAGGATAGGACATAAAACATCCACATTGTCACCATACTTCACAAATGCTTCTTGGATGAGGGTGTTAACTTTAGCATGGGTACCTGAACTTTGATATTGTTCCACAGCTGAAGTCAGGGCCTCCTGCAAATCCTCCCTTCCATTTCTGGCCTGCAGCAAGAAGTATAAGTACTCAAACACAAGTATGGCACCTGCAACCATAAGTAGTGTCATCTCATCTGACCATGAGCAGATATAATTCACCAATGCCATTTTCAGCAATGCATTGTCTTGAATTTTGCATTGAGGTGGAAAATATAGGCATCCTGAGGGGTTGTGAAGGAGAGGAGATGAAAGGCTACAATATTTCAAATCAAAAAATCAGGCTGTTTCAGAAGAACTAAGATAGACATGACACTCACAACCTGATGAGACAACCATAGACCATAGAATTCAATATGGCTAAGAAAGTAAGACCACAAACCAGCTGTAAAGATTGTTGGAAATCACTGTATAGGAAACTCAGATCATAACATACATGCTGCAAAAAAGAGATCAACAGTTATGAACAGTCCTGAACAGAGATCATTACTAACATCCTGACAAATGAGTGGGGAAAAATAGGCTTGGGCAGATGCTTTCTCAATGAAAGACCTACATCCTGTGGGATGTTATATTTAAAATGGCTTGAACATACAGGAATTGATTCATCTCACCATCTATTCCATGTCAAAATGATGTTCAAGATCAAGACATCACAAATAGCTCACCATCTGAAGGACAGTGAAATAGTCAAAGGAATAATGGTCAGCAGCATTCATCATCACTGGCCATGACTCCACTCACTTGCTATGAACCCAAGTGCAACATGGAGGTAGTAAACATGGTTGGCATGGATCCACCACCACCTGCCATCACTCCACTCACTGACTGTGAACCCAAGTGTAACAGGGAGGCAGTGAACATGATCAGCATGGATCCACCACCACCTGCCATAACTCCACTCACTTCCTATGAACCCAAGTGCAACAGGGAGGCAGTGAACATGGTCAGCATGGATCCACCACCACCTGCCATCACTCCACCCACTTCCTATGAACCCAAGTGCAACAGGGAGGCAGTGAACATGGTGGTCAGCATTATTCCACCACCACCTGTTGTGACTCCACTCACTTGCTATGAACCCAATTGCAACAGGGAGGCAGTGAACATGGTCAGCATGGATCCACCACCACCTGCCATGACTCCACTCACAAGCTGTGAACCCAAGTGCAATGGGGAGGCAGTGAACATGGTAAGTGTGGATCTACCACCACCTGCCATGACCCCACTCACTTGCTATGAATCCAAGTGCAGCAGGGAGGTAGTGAACATGGTCAGCATGGATCCAACACCACCTACCATGACTCCACTCACTCCCTATGAACCCAAGTGCAACAGGGAGGCAGTGAACATGGTCAGCATGGATCCACTGCCACCTGCCATGACTCCACTCACATACTATGAACTCAAGTGCAACAGGGAGGCAGTGAATGTGGTCAGCATGGATCCAACACCACCTACCATGACTCCGCTCACTGGCTATGAACCCAAGTGCAACAGGGAGGCAGTGAACACGGTCAGCATGGATCCAACACCACCTGCCATGACTCCACTCACAAGCTGTGAACCCAAGTGCAACAGGGAGGCAGTGAACATGGTCAGCATTTGATCCACCACCACCTGCTCAGACTCCACTCACTTGCTAGGAACCCAAGTGCAACAGGGAGGCAGTGAACATGGTCAGCATGGATCCACCACCACCTGCCATGACTCCACTCACTGACTATGAACCCAAGTGTGACAGGGAGGCAGTGAACATGGTCAGCATGGATCCACCACCACCTGCCATCACTCCACTCACTGGCTATGAACCCAAGTGCAACAGGGAGGCAGTGAACATGGTCAGCATGGATCCACCACCACCTGCCATCACTCCACTCACATACTATGAACCCAAGTGTGACAGGGAGGCAGTGAACATGGTCAGCATGGATCCACCACCACTTGCCATGACTCCACTCACTGGCTATGAACCCATGTGCAACAGGGAGGCAGTGAATATGGTAAGCATGGATCCACCACCAGCTGTCATGACTCCACTCACTGACTATGAACCCAAGTGCAACAGGGAGGCAGTGAACATGGTCAGCATACATCCACCACCACCTGCCATCACTCCACTCACTGGCTATGAACCCAAATGCAACAGGGAGGCAGTGAACATGGTCAGCATGGATCTACCACCACCTGCCATCACTCCACTCACAAGCTATGAACCCAAGTGCAACAGGGAGGCAGTGAACATGGTGGTCAGTGTGGATCCACCACCATCACCTGCCATGACTCCACTCACTCCCTATGAACCCAAGTGCAATGGGGAGGCAGTGAACACAGTCAGCATGGATCCACCACCACCTGCCATGATTCCACTCACTGGCTATGAACCCAGGTGCAGCAGGGAGGCAGTGCACATGGTCAGCATGTATCCACCACCACCAGCCATGACTCCACTCACATACTATGAACCCAAGTGCAACAGGGAGGCAGTGAACATGGTCAGCATGGATCCACCACCACCTGCCATCACTCCACTCACTGACTATGAACCCAAGTGCAGCAGGGGGGCAGTGAACATGGTCAGCATGGACCCACCACCACCTGCCATGACTCCACTCACAAGCTACAAACCCAAGTGCAACAGGGAGGCAGTGAACATGGTCAGCATGGATCTACCACCACCTGCCATCACTCCACTTACTGGCTATGAACCCAAGTGCAACAGGGAGGTGGTGAACATGGTCAGCATGGATCCACCACCACCTGCCATCACTCCACTCACATACTATGAACCCAAGTGTGACAGGGAGGCAGTGAACATGGTCAGCATGGATCCACCACCACTTGCCATGACTCCACTCACTGGCTATGAACCCAAGTGCAACAGGGAGGCAGTGAATATGGTAAGCATGGATCCACCACCAGCTGTCATGACTCCACTCACTGACTATGAACCCAAGTGCAACAGGGAGGCAGTGAACATGGTCAGCATGCATTCACCATCATGGATCATGTATACTCTCACATACTGTCAACCAAGGCCAGATTGGATTGTAAAAGTTAGATTTAGTATGGATGACCCTGTAATGTCTCAATCCCACACACTCTCTATTGAATAATCAGCACTATATTTGTTCAACTCCCCCTTCCTTACACATGGAAACCATTCTGAGAGATGAAATGCAATATTTTCAGGTTGAGTCTTGCCACCCTGCCTAGTCATGTGGTTCCTCAAAGTTCTTCCATGTGTTGGTTCACTTCACATTTTCAGGTTTACCACTCACCCATTGATAGCAAATTTCACACACAGTCCCAGGTTGGACTGCTGTGTTGATATGAGTAGTTGTTGCAATCCTTCTTCTTTCAAAGCATTTGCTGTGCATGTCAGTAGATGTGTGCACTCTGCACCCCTTTTTTGCATTCCTTCAATACTTTTTTCAGCCAACCTGCTATACAGGATGATCCCAGGTGCTGACCAGTGAGTGGCAGATAATCATGTGGTGGAAACATAGTTTTCCCCAGCCAATCCTTCAGCTTTTCAATACTGTTGTTCAGAATTCCTTCTTGCAAGCTTTCAACACCTTCATCATCCACATTTAATCCATGGTCCTCCATCTGTTCCAATGCCTGAAGCTCCAAGGTATCTGCCTTTGTTGCCAACAGAATCACAGGCACTGTCAAAAGTCCTAAATCCACACAACCACACAGGTTGTATATCTACTTACCATTCCCTGTATCACAGTTATCAAAAAATTTTCTTTCAGCAGCCATGACCATCCTGTGGCTGTCATTCAAAGGAATACAAAACCTACACCAATGGTTAGAACTGGTTCCATATGCTCAGTGTGTCAGTCAAGTTACCAAATGGCATGGATTCTCTCATCCAACTTGGTTGCCTTAGCCCGATCCATTACAAATTCCCTCATCCTGTCAAATTCTTCTTCACTCCCAGACTCAAATCCACGTGAATCATGGAACACAAATCGAGGATTACTCCGGAAGACCAACTCATCCTTGATATTGTGGTAACCACACTGGATGCCTTCAACATATATTACACACACTCAGAGTAGCCTCACCTCCAGCGAGCCCTGCACCACAGTAGCATCCACCTGAATATAGCCGAATATGTTTTTAATCTTGAGAAAACACTACGTGCGATATGCCTACCTTCTCCCCTTTTCCATTGAAGATTTCCGGTTGATCCGTAGTGTTACAAACTCTCTGCAAGATCGTTGTTTTACCTGCATTGGCTCTGCCCATGACGAGAATGCGAAAATGCCGGATACGATCGATGTGCTCTTTAGCCTTCGCAGGATCTAAGCGAAAAGGAGAGGATGACGACGCTAGTTGTTAATGTTGTTAATCTGATCACATTCGTCAGTAGTAAAACGCTTGCCCAAAGGTACTTCTTCGACGTGTGCTAGTGCGGAAACATCTACACTGCCCTCGGGACATTGTGAGCCCATAGGTTGAACATCGGCAAATGCAGGAGTAAGAACGCCTGTACCAGTTGGCAAATATGGAAAAGTAGTAACTAAGTATGCTAAAGCACATAAAAGCGCGTGTATTCACCTCCTGTAGGGGTGGGAACAGGAACTCCCACGTGTCCGTAGCTGGAGGAAGTACCTGGGCAAATAGTTTCGGTCGCTGAGGCATCGCAAACACCCCCATTATCTGAGGGAGAACCAGAGTCTTAAACGGTCACTTCAGTTGATACAAGTGTGAGTGTCAGTACTAGTGGGGGCGTACTTGGTTGAGTAGCTCCATTGCCACTCGAGTAAGGCGGCTGCAGAGCACGCCGGGATCTTTTGGAACGCGCAGGCGGCATGAATAATGAGATGGTAAGGTTTTTCAGATGTCGTAGGAGGCAGAAAACGTGTGGTTCGAGTTACAGACGGGTGCGCGGCGTGAGGCTGTGGAGTGTCATTGGTCGATATCAAGGCGCTTGTCGATAAGCAAGCACACACCCCATCGGGCCGTCGGGCCGTCGCGGGAGTTCACCCAGACCAAGACTGCTTCACCGCGTCCCGAAACAACTAGTATTCAGATCCGACTTTTGGACCCTTCTCTCTCATCTCGAAGGAAATACACTAAGCACGCGTTTGAAATAAACCTTGTCAATGAATGGGCCAGTCCAACCCTGCTCTTCCCTGATACGCATCCTGAGTTCTTGGCAGCAGAATGGCCGACTTTCCACGACATTAGGTTGGAGGATCCAACGGGAGCGACTGCACCGTACTTAGAGCAGTGACGCGGATGTGGTTCGATCACCAATCTGTTATGGAGTATGATCCATCCATTGACCACTCATCTTCCCTCGCCGCTGCTTATCATGTACTACCTGCGGGTATTGGCAAGGGATACCGTATGGTGCCCCAAATACTGGTGCGCGCCGGTTCACTTCGGATTCAATGCGCGGTGCTCCTGTTTTTTTTTCCTCCAACACATTGCATACACACATGTATGGTTACCGTCGTGCGCGCCCGATCGTCGCCAAACAGCACAACCATCCAGTTGGCTCCGCTGGGTCGTATTCGCGCGATGCGCGGAGACACTTGATAAACCACACCCCCGTTCCGTTCCCGATCTAGGCTGTTTTGAAGCTGTTCATGGGCCGTATCGCCTTTAAGAAATAGGCTCTACCATCCACATGAACAGGTACGGTACGCTAACCAATCGTCCAACCTTTTTGGTATGCGGAGACCTGAACCTTGCTTGGTTCTATGGCGCCTCTGGAGACATGTGTAGGTCCGACGACCGCAGCAGAATATGAGGGGTTGGATCGAGGAACTCATTACGTTACTGCATGTCTTTGGTGCAAGCTTCAAAGGTTTGGTCGCAACTCTACATGACAAAAATTGTCTAGATCCATAGCTCAAAGCATCGATCAAGCCCGAATCCCGCGGCGTCTCAGCAAACCTTTTTCTCTTTCTTTCTGCCTGTGCATCTCCTTACTTAAGTGATTTGTAGCCGCTGGGCCGAGACTGCTCCACGTACCTTCGCAGTCGTCTTCCTTCTGCTAATTTCACCGACGTTACTCACATTTCAGCCTCTATAGAGGGTCCCGTCGGGTGATTATCACATAACGGTTTCCGATTACTGTGAGCGTCTCTTTCTCGCACACATTCGAGCAGCTCGTTACATCAACGAACTGGTTTGCTGCTGGATCCGTACATTGCTGCCAGCGTTGACGTACCCGCGGAGTCGTACACGGGCTCTTCATTGAAAGCCTAAACACCAAACGCTATCAATATCAGCGTTGGCGGTCAACCAATATATACAGCAGCGACCATACACGCTCGGGCTGCTCTTCTACGACGTAAAAGGTCGTGTCACATTTTTGCTACGACGCCGTCGATAAGACGTCGAGAAATTAAAAAAGGAAGGTTGTGCCGAAGTACACTTTTCTGCCACACGCCGTCCTGCGGAGTGGTTGTGGTCCGGTGATGATCAATTGGCTCTGCTACAGTCCAGTGATGACCGTTTTCTAGCCTGGACTCCTCATCCCTATAGCGCTGTCTCCAACCTCAGATACAGTACTAGCAGACGCCACTACGAGCTCCGTGGAACGAGACAATTGTTATTCATAGCGTGCGTGCAACTCGTCCGCCGACGATTGTGGGCGATCGGTAGTGGGCCTATCATTGCAAATCATAGAGCATCGCCGTAGTGTAAAAGAAAGCCATAGGTGCATACGAACTCCAGTAGTTACTACTCGTTGACATAAGATGGAAAGTGAAAAGCTTCTGGATACAGTCGATAGAAAAAAAAAGAAACCGACAGAAAAAAAGATAGCCTACAAAAAACGCTACTTGCTACTCTGCACAACACAGGGAGACCGAAAAAGGAGTACGGCAGCGAAAGAGAAAAAGAGCAGCTACAGCAACAATGAAAGCAGAACAATATCGATACGCCTTGGTGGTGGTCTAAGGTATGAATCACCGCAAAAGGAAGATATAAAAACACCAACGTGGTGTGAAGTATCGTACCTATAGAAAAACCGAACGTGAAAGAGAATTTGCAGACCAGCTGCAAGATAGTAGTCGTTTGTCATTCAAGTAATTTCCCAGACAGAGGTTTCCAAGACGCGGAACAACGATGTGTCCTTCGAGTTTTCAGACCATCCGACGGTCTCTCTCCAGTTGTGCGAGTTAGCCTCCTTTTCGCCGGCACCTGCAAACAACCCAAGGTCATCATCTGAAATACCGCGGAAGATGAGGAAGAGGCGAGTAAAGACACAAGGGTCAGCGGTCACGGAGATGTCGATGACATTGGCGATCTTTGTTGGAGAAAGAAAACGGTAAGCGATATTCCTGTGTGCTGAGAATGCATGAAGATTGTTACTGTGAAGGTGGTTAGAACCTAGCGATGTCAAGCATGAGGGTTACATACTTAATAAAAGTAGTTCGTGCGTGCAAAGACATTCCAAGTTGATCCAACACGACCATCAAGTGAGAAACGAAATCACGGAATGGCATAGCGAAGCCGTTCCGAGGAGCGATGAAGTCGTTGGAGTCCACCATCGCAGGGTCCGGACTAGAGTCATCGAGTCAACTTCAAAAGGGAAGAATGGAAGAAGTAAAAGAAGGGCGTTACACGGCCTCATAGTACAAAGACATCACGACCATTTCGCTTTCGAAATGTTCCGGTGCACCGCCAGGGTGCACTCGCAAGAAGTACTTGTGTTTGTGGTCCCCTACGTTCTCGGCAGGGGGCCACGCCATGGAGAGACTCCAGAGAGGGTTTACAGTAAGAATAACGTCACAGTATTGCTGAGCGGGTACGAGAATGATGAGGTGACACTTGGCGGGGGAAGGTCGTGCAGCGCTGGCCAGCTTGCCCATAACTTTCGAGTCGATCAGGAGCTCAGGGGTGATGTCTGGATTGTTCATTCAAGTGCCAGTGAAGTCAACGGTATGAGTCTTGTCCGTATGGATGATTGAGAGTTTCCCCCAGAACATGCCGTCGACCACGGTGCCATCTTCCATGCGGGCCATATCGACATCGTCCGCAGAAGCGACCGTAGTTTCTAGAGCAATTTGCTGCCCTGGACTGAGTTCCAGATTAAATGTGGCCGGCATCTCCGTGACCGGCGGAGGACTATTGTGGCACTTGAGCAGACGCAGACAAACATGTGCGACGATACTCACGGAGGTGGGCTGACGGTGGCATCTCAGTAACGCTTGAAAAGCCAAGAATCGAGTGAACACGCTCACGGAGGTTCATCTGGTGGTGGCGGAGCGTCACCGACGATCTCCACTCTTAGACCCTGTACTCCCATCAGTCTTCGCCGGTCAACTGCATGTGTTTCAAAATCAAGTCACAGCAACTTGGAATCAGACCCTGACTCTCCAGGACAGATATCAAGAATGACGCACGTAGATGTATGGCCCTGAAACTAGCCGCTGTTTCGTGACGTCAGGGAGTAGATTATCAGCGGTAAACGGGAGAGATACATGGAGGCATGCAGCGAGGCTAATTCAGTAGGTACTCGGACACAGAAGACAGCATCGGGGGATGGTTTTGCCCACTCTCGAGCTACGCCCCCCAGCTCCTGATTAGATATGGTGGAGGTCCGGGCGAGACGAAGGGAAGCTCAAATAATATACTGGCGGTGAAGCTCAGCGGGAGCTAGATATGCGCCACGAAGGCTTGGACTCGCTGAAGTGGCTGAGTAGAGGGAAAGGCTACTCGTCGTAAGCGAGGGTGGGAAGACGTTGTCTAGCGAGTGCCATCTGTGATTGCTTGTCGCGGTATTCACTATCCCTGTCAGTCTTTTTTCCCTTGAATTTATCCCAGAATGACTGGGAGGGTAAACTAGCACTCGTCGATCTACGAGAAAACATGGGAGGGTCAGAGATGTAAAAGGGAGTATGGGGAGCGTATAAAACATACGCAGGCGAGAGGAGCATGGCGGTGAGAGTAAATAATCGGATGGAGGGGAATTAATGTTGAGACAGAAGTCTCGAACAAGCCAGCTTCACACGATGACTAGGTATGATCAATCGAGACCATACGTAGTCTAAGAAAAATAGTGAAACCCCATGACGGGGAAATGACGTCGATTGCGGGCATGAGGACGGACAAAGTGTCTTGTCCGCCCCCATAGTAACAGATATCAAATACTACGAGCGTATAACAAGGTAGCTACCAACCGAGTGAAATCATAAGAAAGACGAGACAGCCTTTCGTCGCCCCGCACCTACGCTTGATACTAAGGCCCTCGAGACTAAGCGTCCACTTGCGATCAACTTACCATCTGCTTAATAAAACTCGCTCACTGTTGTGCTCACGAAAATTAAGAGTAAAGATGACAGATGGCGAGGAGTCACCAGCCTTGAAAAAGGGTCAGCGCCCTGTACTGTCTGCGGGTGAGCCCTTGACCCGCTGTCGGTGCAGTACTGGTCGCGTATGCCGATCGAGTGGACTACGTGGCAGTCTCGTTTGACAAGTGACGCGCCCCCTCCGCTCGCTCACTCGACTCGACCCTCTCAACAACGATCCTGCGCTCAGTTCTGCAGCCGGCCACTCGGCGACGACTCTCGCTGCAGAGGACGTTCGTCTCGACCGTCTTACTCTCGCACGTGGGAGAACGAAACCGTCGTCGACCTTCGCAAGGAGGCTAGACTGCGCGGCCTCCCTTCCCCCGCTTCATACGCTAATTCTCGTCCACAGGAAGGGTAACAAGTCTGCTTTGATCGCCCGCTTACAAGAATACGAAGAAAGCAAAGTAGCCCCATCTCCACAAAGCCCCTCCCCTCCAAGCCGCAACGTTCCCGGGGCATCACGGAAGGCGTCGTCCCTCGCAGCACCCACATCCGATCCGGTAACGCCTGCCTTCCCTCAGGGGGGTTCACCCGCCCGCACTCCGCCATCCGCATCAGCCGAGTTCTTCGCTTTCAAGATACTAGACTTATTCCAATCTACCCCTTCATCATTGGCGCAAGTTGTGAGTACCTTCTATTGGCATCTACGTTGAGTCAAACTGCCTGTCTTCCGGAATTCGGCGTCGTTACCTTCCTATTGCTACCTGACTTCTGACAGACCACTCATGGCTCTATCTTCCCGATTTCTGGGATTCGACCGGATCCAACTCAACGTTCACGGAACCTGATCCAGAGCCCCCGAAACTTCATGTCGTCGGTGGCACCGTAATTCACCGCGGTAGTGAACCGACTCTCCACCTCGAAAAACACTCGAAACTCGGCACAGTCCAACCCGCCGCAACCGTCACAGGCGATGTTATCGTTATCAAGTCGGGCTACCTACAAGAGATTCGATTGCTGGGATTCGGCCAGATCCCGCTCATGGTTCGCGGAACCTGATCCTGAGCCCCCGAAACTTCAAGTCGTCGGTAGCGCCATTATCAACCGTCATGGTGGACCAACTAACCACCTCGAAAAACACTCGGACGTCGGCATGATCCAACCCGCCGCGGCTGTCGCAGACGATGTTATCGTTAACAAGTCGGGCTACCTGTAGGAACTTTTTGCCGATCTGGGCATTCCAACTACCATCCGGTTGCGGCCCATAGTGGATACGACTGTAATTGAGTCACGCGTTCAGTCGTGACCGGCGACCGGTGAGGAGACGATGGGAATGTACGTCTTGCTCGGCATCCTTGTTAGATCGTGGGTTCTTGGGGGATCCTAAGCCCTCGACTGACGAGTCACCAATAGGAGAACAGTACCAGACGTACCGTAAAGTCTTGTTAACGACACAAGATTGTTCTTGGTGTGATAATTAAAAATTACACATATGCCTATGCATGACTCTGATCGTAGTACCCTTCTCGAGCATAACTCCATCTATGCTATGAAGACTCATGCTCACTTAGATTTCAAAATGGAAGCTTGGAAAATCTATTTCAAACTAAGACAAAAAAAGGAGAAAGGGGAAAGGACAAACTCAAGTATGCTAGACACAGATAAAACTAAAAATGATTAAATATCATTGTCATTGAGCACCTGGTTCATGAGCAGCATAGTTGAGGCTTTCAGAGCCTTGAAGGACTCTTCAAGAACCCTGCTGAGGTCTTGAACATCCTCCAAGAGTGCCTTGACAACTGACATTGTAAAGTTTCTAGCTTCTCATTCACTTGTATACTTAGTCACTTGAATATAAACATGACCAGTGTTATATTGGAGTGCATAGTATGGTAAAAAAGAAGTTCTCCCTTATGTAACAGGCACCTGTTTTAAATATGGGTGCTCTTGTTTATGTAATATATCTATAAACAATACTGGAGTTCAACCATTAATGAACTCCCTACCTATTTAAGTGTAGGAGTCTAGGGCACTCTTACACCCTGTGAAGAACCCCAACCAGGTTCTTCCAAACTAAGCACAACCATGAACACACTGACATTTCTATTATACAGTGAGTGAAAAAACCCTTGCAATGTTTCACTATTTTGCACTAAGTGCAGTGGAGCACTGGAGGGTGTGGGAATCTTGCTTGGCAGTAGTGGGATGGATTGTAGTACTGACTCTTGGCTACCAAGGGGTCACTGTATCATGTGATTCCATCCAGTAGTCATCAAGATATGCTGGTTTTAAAACAGGTACACCATTGCAAGGGTTTATTCACTTTTGGTAATGGAAGGGTATATGGGGGATATCAGTACTTGGTATAGCCTCCTTTTGCTTTAAGCACTGCCTCAACCCTCCTAGGCATGCTTTCAATCAACTTCTGACACTCTTCAGCTGGTATATTATTCCACTCCACCTGAGTCCTCTCCCACAACTCCAGTATTCCCTTGGGTGGATGCTCATACTCTGCAAGCCTCCTCTTGAGGTAACCCCAGGCATGTTCTATGGGGTTGAGGTCAGGGGACTGTGCAGGCCATACCATAGTCCTAAAATCCTGCTCCTCCAGCCACTCCTTGACCTGCTTGCAGGTGTGCTTGGGGTCATTGTCCTGCTGGAAGATGATGTCAGGAGGATGAAGACCATAATACTCAAGGGAATCTTGTAGTTCATCCTTCAAAATTTGGAGGTAAAGGTCTCCATCCATCCTCCCATCAATCTTGGTGGCATATCCAACACCCTCCCAAGTCATACAGCCCCACATCATGAGAGAACCTCCTCCAAACTTCAGAGTCCCCTCCACTAGCCTATCATTCAGCTTCTCCCCTGGCTTTTTCCAAACCCATTTGCAACCATCTGAGCCCAGGCAGTTGATTTTAGTCTCATCAGACCATACCACCCTCTTCCAGTCCTCCAGAGTCCAATCCTTGTGAGCATAGGCAAAATCAAGTCTTGCCTTGCGATGCTTGGCAGAGAGGATAGGATGTTTACACTTGACCACAGCCTTCATACCAGTCTTCTTTAGGTGCTGCTGGACAGTGTTTGGGTGGAGGGGCTGGTTGATGATATTGGTAAGAGTTTTGGTCACCTGGACAGCATTTTCTGCCTTGTGAGTGGAGATGAGGTGGATGGCATGGCAGACATTGGCAGGGGAAAGCTTGGATGGATGACCTCCAGTGGACTTTTGCAGGGTGGAACACTCCTTGGAACAAAGCCTAGAGATGGTAGAGAGATGGAGGCCAGTACTAGAGGCAATAGAGGAAGCAGAGTGACCAGCATCAAGCATAGTCAGGATAGTATTCCTTTGGGTGGCAGAGATGGATCTCATGGTGGTAGAGGTTGGAAACAAAGAAGCATGGGAACTTTTTGGAACTCAGACACATTGTTGATATGTGTATCTTTGTTTGTAGGACCAAACAACCACAATTATCCCTTCATTTGAGTGAGATTCCCCCACCCTGGCCAAAAGTGAATAAACCCTTGCAATGGTGTACCTGTTTTAAAACCAGCATATCTCAACAACCACTGGACAGAATCACGTGATAAAGTGACCCCTTGGTAGCCAAGAGTCAGTACTACAATCCATCCCACTACTGCCAAGCGAGATTCCCACTTCCTCCAGTGCTACACTGCACTTAGTGCAAAATAGCAAAACATTGCAAGGGTTTTTTCACTCACTGTATGATCAAACATGCACAGTGCACAAGTGTGAGACATCAGAGAGCTACAGTGAGACAACTGAGCAGAGATTAGCCAGTCTGCAATGATATATGGAAGTATGTGGTTGAGACAGGATTTTATATAATACTGGGGCCCTACATGGGGGCAGGACCCTTGTCATTGACATCCATGCCTTGCCTCCCAGTGGTACCCATGCTTGGGACATCAGATTCCCAGTCATTGAAATCAGAGGTGGCCATCACCCCTCCCACTACCTCAACACCACTCAGTGAGTGTGGAGTAGTGGGGGCAGGTTCAACAGTACAGAAGTCTGGGAGCCCTAGTTCCCGAGCATGATCCAGATAATACTTGAGAGGTTGCTGCTTGGCCAGGCAATCCATGTCACCACCCCATTCATAGTTGCCTTGTGTCAGACCATCATGGACCTGATGCCCTTTTCATGGAGCATGTTGCTCTCATCTTGCAGGAAGCAGACACTCCAGGAGTACAGGTCATCAGCTTCCTGGAAACTCAGCCCATTCCTGGCGAGGAAATGAGCTATGTCAGCAGGGGATGGGGCGACATCCTTACAAAGGTCCCAATTGCTTTGGGTGCCTGGGACAATGGACAGTCCCTGATTCTCCACTATGGCTCAGTACCAGCCAGCAACAGCAAACAGGCAAGCAAAGTTGCAATGCCACCCATGCCAATTGGAATCATATTGGAACTGGGGTATGAAGTACCCTTCCAGGACAAAACCTCTGATTCTTCAAATCAGAGTCACTTCCTTATTCTCAGCATACTCTTTGATGGGACCCACTACCCCTGAGAAGCTTGACATCTCTTCTGTGTCCCAATACTTCTCAATTTCTGCCCTCCACCATTGTAAAGGTTCACCCCAGGCAGGCACATTCTTGGGGATCCTATCCTGGTGGGACCTTTTCTTTGGGTCTCAACAGTTGATGATGGGTGGGACTGTTGGGCTGGTGACAGTTGGGGCCTGGGGTGTCAGGATCATGACTGGGAGGGGGGCTTCCACTGGTGGGGGTCTGTCTACCTGTGGAATGGGTACCAGCTCACGAGGGATGGTGGGCTCCTTGCAAGCCTTGGGAGGGTTGGCATGGAGCTCCTCATATACTGGGGTTTGTTGCAGGGCAAGTCCAGTGACAGACAGTTTGTAGTTGTCCCATTTGACCTTACTCTTGGCAGCCAACCACACTAGGGGGTGCCACTGTGAAAGCATGTAGGCTGAAACTGGATTCTTGGCCAGTTTCTTTCCCATATGCTCATCAATGTTGGCCAGATATTGATTGATCCAGGTGACAAGACATTGGGCTGTCCTGGCATACAGAGCATTGTCCTCATCACTCTCCCTTGCTGCATGAGCATAGATGTCATCTATCTCACAGGGTGTGCTCAGCAGGTGCACTGCACCTGGGGGGATGGCTCCAAAGAGAGCTGGAGCATATCCTGCAGCTATTGCCCTCTCAACATTGTAACACTGAGGGGCTTCAAACTGGTACAGGCTCTGCTGAGCCCAGACATGCAGGAACTTCCTGCTGCTCAGCAGAATGAAGGCCTGGTGGGGGCATTCCCTATGATTGATGGGGAACATGGTGGTAGCCTCCTTGAGGAGGTTGGTCAGGAGGGGTTGTTTTTGGTGAGACTGAGTCTGACCAGACTTGTTGGGGGTGCTGGTTGGCATCTCATGGTGTTCCACATGAGACATGGGGTCGGAGGTGAGAACAGGGGCACAAGGTGGAGAGCAAGGTGGCTGCATAGGGGGTCCCCTGTCCCCTCCCCCTGATAGGCAGGCTGCCAGGCTCGAAGAAGAGGGGCCAGCTCCCACTGGTTGGGGGGGGGGGGGGTAGTTGTGGTGGGGACAGCCTTCGAGGGATGCAAGGCAGGCATGTTCGAACTCATGATTGTCATTGAGTCACTCACACTCATCTTGGTAGTGGTGGACCAAGAGTATGAGGGCACATGATGAGGGGGGGAGTCATCCCTCATGCATCATTTGGACTCATGACAATGTGCCTGGTCATCAGGAGACATGGGCACGTCAGAAGAGGCAGCAGTGTCCTCACGAGAGGGTGCTGCTGGGGTTTTGGATGTGGGGAGGATGTGGGGAAGCAGTGGGACATAATGATGAAGGTTAAGGGGAGGTGTGGTAAGGAAGGAAGAGAGAGGTGATGTGAAAATTTTCATAAAGGGAATGATTGTGTAATCTTGGTGATAAGTGGTATGTATTCTTAAAGCTTAAATGTAGAGCTGGTGGCAAGTCCAGAAAGGGAAGTGTGGGGGGTGGCATGGGCAGGTCACATGCATAGGACTTCTGTGAATTGCCAGGCCTCTCTACTACAAATTAGCTTCCATAGTACACTGACTGCATCTAGGCAGTTGGTGGGGATCCTTAACATTTTGTAGCTCAAGGTACCTGTCTAGTGCCTCAAGGTCTTTACAGTGTTGGTAAGGTTCCCAAGTGGAGTTGCCCAGACTCCACTTGACCAAAAACTCCAGCTGACAGCCCACCCATCAGTGGGCATTTATTTCATTGACCAGCCATTCTGCATCATCTGGTATGCCCACATCATAGAAGACATGGGTGTCACATTTGGGGAACATTGTGTTGTCATTGGGTTCATGACAATGCAGGAGGTTGGCATGGAATGTGGGGTGGATTTGTCATTCCTGGAGCTGCTTAGGCAGTTCCAGAGTGTATGTGTCTGTGGGCTGGTTTGCTTGAAGGATCTTCATGGGGCCAATGTATTTGGGGAGTAGTTTGCTAGCATGTCCTTTAGGCAAGGTGAGATTCTTTGTTGACAGGTATACTAGATCTCCCTCATTGTATTTTCCTCCTTCCCTCCTCTGTTTGTTAGCATGGTGTGTCTGCACCATGTGGGCCTTGATGATGGCATTGTGAGCCATTGCTAGGTTTTCCTTCACTCGATGGATGAAGGACATCACCCCAGGAGCAGTTGTAGCCAACTGCTCCTTGATGTTAGGCAGTGATCAGGGCAGATATCCATATGTGAGCTCGAATGGTGTGAATCCCATTGAGCTGCTGATGCTTGAGTTGATGGTGAACTTGACCATTGGTAGTTTCTCAGCCCAGTCTCATTGATCTGGAGAGACTAGGCCCTGTAGAATTTGCGATACATTCCATATTGCTCATTCTGAAGCTCCATCTGTCTGAGGATGGAAGGCTGTGGACATCAGTAGCTTCATGTCCAGGAGTTGATGTACCTCACACCAAAATTGTGAGGTGAACTTAGTGTTGTGATTGGGCACAATTGTATCAGGGAGACCATGTAGCCTCACGATCTCCTGAATGAAAACCCATGCAAGTTCAGATGCTTGTATGGTGGTGTTGACCAGTATGAGGTGAACTAGAGATGTCAGTCAGCACAGGACGACCCATAGGTAGTTGGTGCCATTGCTTTCAGGGGATGGGCCAACAAAGTCCATCACAATGGAGTTCCAAGGTCTCTTGGGCACTGGCAGGGAGTGAAGTAGACCTGCTGGGCATGTGTTGTCAGTCTTGGTGGTCTGGCACACTGGGCATGATCTGCAGAATTGGTCAATGTCCTTGCCCATCCCAGGCCACCAGAAGTGCCTATGGATGTAGTCTCCTGTGCACAGTGTTCCAAAGTGACTGAGTGTCTTGTGTGCATGCTTGATCACTTGCACTGTCAGTTGGTTGTTCTTCTAGTCCACCTGAGGGAGACAGAGTACTCTGTCTCCTGCCATGACTTTCAAGTGGATCAGTCCCATCGTTTATGTTGAATCCTTTGTAGTGATCTGGGTGTAGGAGTACCTTCACCAGGATAGGGTCTGTCAGGTACCCTTGTCTGATGCAATCAAGGAAGCCACACTCCCCCTGGAAGTGGGTGACAAGCATCTGTGGGTCCCCTGCAGAGTCAAGAAGAGTGGGATCCTCACTTGTGGGTACATGAGTGGGTACTTCTCTTCTCTTCTCTGCATGTTGTTTTAGCATGTTGGCCTCTGCATGATGCTCCTCTGTTGGTTCCCTAATCTTTGGCATTTCATCTCACATTGCTGCGAGATGCAATTCCCTCAGCCTATCAATTGAAAGGTCATCCCCCTCTGGGTCAAGTCAAATGTTGGCCATTGCCCATTTGATGGTCTCTTTTCATGCTTCATCTCCCCTGTCTGTCTCATAGTACCAAGACAGGCAATCAGCCACTTTGTTCTCTGATCCCTTGACATATATGATCTTGGTGTCAAAGCATGATAAATAGTCCATCCAGCACATCTGGCAGCTGGATAGGCATTGTTGCATGTGAAGGAACTGAAGTGCTTTGTGGTCTGTGATAATCTTGAAATGGAACCCCAAAAGCTTGTCCTCCCACTTCAGTAACACCTCGAGTATGGCAAGGGTTTCCCTCTCGAATGTCCTATAGTTGTGTTGGGCATCTGTGAGCTTTTTTGACATGAATCCCACTGGTTGGCACCCTTGCCAGGTCGGTCCCTGGCCATATAGTGCTCCTATACTGTATAGGGATGCATTGCAGATGAGCCAGATTGGCTCGTCTGACCTTGGGTCTACTGGTCATAATATTGGGTACTTACAAGCAAGGTCCTTTATTGCCTGGAAGCATCTGTCATGAATTTTGTGCCAGAGGAAGGTGTGACTGTTCCTCTGGATTCCCATCAGAGGTGTTGTGTATGCAGACATGTCTGGCATGAATGCTGTGAGGTATTCAACTAGGCCCACAAACCATTGTATCTTGTTCAGGTTTGTGGGCTTCCTCCAGTTGCAGATATGGGCCATCTTGTCCTCATCCATGTGGACTCCTCTGTCATCGATGATGTGGTCAAGGCAATCAAGCTTCTCAGTGAATAGGTCGACTTTATCCCTCTTGAGATAAAAATTGGCTTTTACAAGTGTGTCGAGCACAAGGGACACATGTTCTATGTGGTCCTCTATTGTATCACTGTACATGAATGTGTCATCTAAGTATGCATGTACTATCCTAGCTATATATTCCTGCAATGTCACTGTTATCAGCCACTGGAAGGTGGCTGGTGTGTTGCAGTCTCCCTGCTGCATAACATGACTCAGGAATGTGCCAAAGACAGTCGAGAAGGCTGTTTTTGGTATGTCACTGGGGTCTATTCTGACTTGTTCATATGTGTTCAACAAGTTGATCTTCAAGTGATACTTTGCTCACATGATGTCCATATGAATCTGGTCTTGGTCAGGGAATGGGGTTACATCCTTGACTGTATTGTCATTGTGCTTTTGACAGTCAACAACCATACTAAGCTTCCCATTTTTCTTTGGGATACAGAGCATTGGTGCCACTTGTGACATGCTTGCTCTCTCCCACCATCCAGCTCTGGTATATAGCTGGATCTTCTCTGCCAGCTGAGGTTTCAGCAAGTCCAGGAAATGTGGCAAATGGTAGGTGTAATGCATACCCTCATCAATGATGGGTATGTGATGGTTTACTTCTCAGAGTGGTGGCATCTTTGGCACCACTCCCTTCATATGATGCTCATATTTCTTATACAGTTCTTCCCTCAGATGAGGAATATCCTTGTCTGAGTATTTTTGGGTTTTCATTTGTGCAAGTGTGACTTGCCCTTTGCCTTCAGTTACTGATGTTGGTATCTCAACACTTTGTTGAGGTGTCATGGGGCTGGGAGGATTCCTCATCAGTGCAGCCCCACCCACTAGTCATGTATTCATTGGAGTTGAGGATGATGCATCCTTGTGTCATCCCTTTTCTCATGTTTAATTTTCCACAGAACTGGACAGGTCCAGTTCTGTGTATGCTGGCATGGATATTCCCCCAACCTCTATCATATTCATATCAAATTTTAATTGCATGCTGTGTGATCAGAGGAAGGGGATTCTGAGTATGCAGTCATAGTGGTCAATGTTCACAATGTTGAAGTAGGCATTGCATGTGAAGGCTCCCAGATGCAACTTTGTCTGGGAGCCATGTGTGATCTTGGAATGACTTCCGATGCATCCCAGCTGTAAGGTTAGCTGGGAGGCCAGGGTGAACATAGGTAACTTGGTGACAGTAGCAAATGCAGGGCTCATGAAGTTGGTTGTGCTCCCTGTGTCTATCATGGTCAATGCTTCACAGTCATTGACCTGGGCTTTTACTACTACACAAGCATGTGCTTGTGGTGGGACTGTTGGTCTGGGAATGATGGTATTGTTGGTGTGCATTCCATATCAGAATGTGCAGTTAGTCTCTTCTGTTGGATGGAGTGCCATTAGTCATTGGGCTTCATTTGAGTTAGGATGTGATGGCCTGCCGATGGTCATTTGGTCTGGGATGTCTGGGGTCTCCACTTCAATGTATGAGCATGGTTCCCCTCCAAGGCTCTTGCAGGCATGTGAGTGTCACATGGCGATGACTGATAATGTGCTGTTCCAAGGTGCAGGTCGATGTACACTTATAGATTGCCTTGTGGCTAACCTGAACCAGAGGGAGGGAATAGGCAAGTCAGTAATGACAGGGCCTCTTCCAGGTATATTGGCTAGACACAAAGTTAATTGCAGCTAGTCCAACAGGGACACCCTTTATATCCTCAGCAGTTGAAGGCTTGAAGACTTGTACATGAAGATGGGATTATGTATTGAGAGATACAACCAGAGTTTCACCAAGGGATCAAGAGATTGAACTGAGATAAAGGAGTTTTAACAAGGTTAAGCCCTTGACCTTTACCAGGTGGGATATTTGGTAGAGTAAAGTACCAGGAGACCAGGTTGCAACTGGAGGGTTTTTATACCCTACAGGCGACCTGCTCATGTAAGTACCATACTACTAGAACTGGTAAGGTAAACAAGGAGGTCATACATCAAACATGTAAACAAAGGATGTCTTGGTGATGAAAGAAGTCTTTGACACATTGAGTCACAATGACTGAATGTGCAGCAAAGACGAAAACCATCTTTCATCCACACAGTGCAATGTGATGCATAAGGTCACATGCAGGAGAAGTAAAGGTGATAAAATAAAGAAGACAACGATCCCAATCAGGATCTTGCTTCACCCAGGAAATGAAGAAAAGGTAAAACCAGAAAAGGAAACATATGGTAAGCATACCATCATGTTGTACAGTAAAGTCCACAGGCTTGCCACTCAGGGGGCAGAGGCCAGTAAGCGAGGTGCTGTCAAAGCACAGGAAGGGGAACAACAGTGGCAGGCATGTGAACACGAGGCAGCAGCAACAAATACAAGCAACAAGGTGGCAGTGGCATGACAGTGAGAGCCTGTTGGCCAACCTTCACAGGTCTCCTAGAAGTTGATCACTTTCCTGCAGTGCCTGCTGCATTTGCCATTTGTTCTGGGTCATCACTCCCCAGATCCCCTGGATGAGTTCTCCCATCCTGTTGATGTCTGCTCTTGCCATCCTCATTTGCCTCAACAAGGGTAATGCACTTGTTGAGGTGTCATTCTCCCTAGGATGTATTGCCTGGCACATTCTCACTGCCAGGCACCCCAGACTGAGCAGGGTCTGACATATCCCATTGATGCTGATTGTTGGCCATCTTCTGTCCATCACACCCTCCACATGTTCAAGGGTGAGGTCTATTATGTTCTTAGTGGCATTCATTTCTGCCAGGACATACCCTATGTGGGGGGCTAGGGTTTTGCCTGCCACTTCTTCTCATGCATCCCACCCCTCATTGTATGCCCTTCATCTCAGTTGTTGCAGTACTGCTCAGGCTGCTATCAGGGACAGTACCTTTGCAAGCTCATCTTCTATGATATGAGCTCTGTGGATTTGGCACATCTGGCAGTTGTCTATATGAGTTAGGCTGAATCTTTCTGAGTAATGCCATGTGTGGTTGTCCATGCTAGGTGGCATGGCCTCATTCTCCACCACATTCACTATTCCCCATGGATTGGCCATGACTTCTTCAACTTTGTTCTCACCAGGCAATGCCTCCTCATCATCTGGCTCAGCCTCTTCAGTCAGGTCACCTTCCATGGTAGATTCCTTGATGTCCATTCAGGTGTAGTAAATTTGCTGGCCCTCAGTATCACTGTGGGCATCCATCAACCTGAGATACATGACAGGCTCTCCATCCTCATTGCTGTCATAGTAATCACTGTAGATGTCAGTGTTGTTGTTGTTGGCATCTGTTTCTTCTTCTAGGAGCACTTCCTGGTCTCCTTCATTATAAGAGGCCACTGTGGTTTCTTGAGGTTCTGGAGTCTTGTTGGCACCATTGTCCTTGATCACCTCAGCAGCAAATAGCCTGGCCTTGCCAGTCTTATTGTCCTTTGAAGGGACATTCTTCTGGTTGCACTTGTTGGTGTAGTGCCCTTCTTTTCCACAGCAGTAGCATTTGATATTTTGGTGTGGCAGGCCAGAGTCTTTGTTTGGACTCTGGCCTACTGGTCTGTTCTTTTTCTCATGACTGGCTCCAGTCATGCATTGTCCCTGTGGTCTGGCTGATTCCTCTCTCTGGGAGCATGCATTGTCCAGCACCTTCCTGTACAGTATGTTCCCTTTCTGGGTGTACCTGTATACTCCATTGGAGTATTGCCTATTGCCAATCCTGTTGTCAGGATTGGCAGGATGAAGCCCAGTCTGCTTCATTTGTTGGGCTTGTGTGTGGTTGCTGATCAGTTTGAGGGTGCTTTCCATCTTTTGCACTTTGATTAGGATCTGGTCCATTGGCATATGTTCTGCTGATACTCCTCTCAATTTGAGGACTCCCTCTGCAATTGGTAGGGGGAGTCCATTGATGAATTTCCTCTTCATGGAATATTTGTCAGGGGGTTGGACCATCCTGGATGCTTGGCACTTCAGGTCATTGTAGAATGCAAGTACTCCCTTTGTGGCAGAGTACTTGGTGTTATTGTATCATTTGGTGGCATTTTGAGCTGAAGCCTCATGGATGAATTGAGTGAACATGCAGCATATGAATTCTTTGAATGTCCAGTCATGGATTGTGTGATCTGGGCCATCTACTTCTTGGTCAAACCATTGTGCTGCCATTCCTTCCAGGCAGGTTCCAGCATATGTTATGTGATCTGCATTGCAGGCTGGTCCTGTCACTTTATAGATCTTCAACCAGTGCAGTATCTGGTTGACCCATTCATTGAAGGCATCAATGTTGTCTTGACCTTTGTAGTACTTAGGTTGAGCAATCTTTATGGCTTTGACCTCAGGACCTGCAGGAGCTGTATTTTGGCCTACTGCTTCATATATCCTCTGATGGTATTTTTCTAGTAGGGATTCCATATATCCGCTCATACCAGGGGTTAACCTTCAGTGGGAGTGTATTCCTAGTGATCATTCATGGGTGTGATGATCGCAGTGTTCCTCCTCTTCATTGTCCCTGTGGTTGTGATGAGGGGGGGCTGTAGCTGGAGGTTGTCTTCTCCTGTGATCATTGTCATGATTGTCATGGTTATTTCTGTGATGATAATCATCATCCAGATTGTCATCTGGGTCATCATCAGGGTCACCGCCTGGGTGTCTGGTGCCCATCCTCCAGCTGAATGTCTCTTCTTCCTTAAAGTCTCTCTCCATGTGAGGCAGGATTTCCCAGTCTGGCCAATCTGCCAGGTCATACATTGCTGGGTATCGGGTGATTCTGCCTGTTCCCACTCTATGAGTGTTATCTCCTCATAGAGTGTCTTCCTGCCTGCATTCATTCCTCACAGATGTTTTGTCATAGTGGACTTCCCTTCTTGCATTGTGTGCTGGGCCTCGTCCTTCTTCTCTGGTCCCATTGTGTGCACTCTTGATGTCAGGCATGTCCACTAGATCATATAGTTTTTTAAAGGTATGTACTTGGTGGCCATGTTCATCCTGGTCACCAAAGTTTTCCCATTGAGTGGTGCATCCAGCCACCTTGTCTCCCAGTTCCCAGATAAACTCGGGGAACATGGGTGGTCCCCACTTACTGTTGGATTTTTCTTTTCCTTTTCCTGATCCTTCTGCTCTTGTAGTTTCTATGAGATTCATCTATGATTATGGCACAATTGCTATCATTGGTAGTTCCTTGCATGATTGTCTTGGACGATTGCACTTGAGGGTAGTTCTCACGACTCTCTGATGGTGGCAGATCATCACCATTGCTGTCCTCTCAAATTTTATCAGGTTCAAGAGGTTTTGATGTGCCATGAGAAATTTTCTTCTGCAGCATGGTATTCTTGTTAGACTTGGGGCCCATAACACATTTGGGTGTTTAAAAAATGTAAAGTTTCTAGCTTCTTGTTCACTTGTATACTTAGTCACTTGAATATAAACATGACCAGTGTTATATTGGAGTGCACAGTATGGTAAAAAAGAAGTTCTCCCTTATGTAATGGGCACTCTTGTTTATGTAATATATCTATAAATGATGCTGGAGTTTAACCATTAATGAACTCCCTACCTATTTAAGTGTAGGAGTCTAGGGCACTCTTACAGACATGTTCTTCTCAATCACCCACATGATTTCCCTTAACTTGCTGAGACTGGTTACAGAATAGTCACTATGGAGTTTGAGGCAATGGCATTGTTATGCACCAAGGATCCCTCTTTCTGTTGGGCTCTATGTGTCTCCTTCTCAAGCCTCTTCTTCTCTGCCTCTAACTCTCAGAGCCTCTTTTCCTCTGCTGCTTTTTTCTGTGCAGCCTCCAACCTTTTGGCCTCCTCAGCCTTTCTCCACTCTTCAGCCTCTGCAGCTTTCCAGTGCTCCTCGTTAAACACATTTCCTGACCAAAAGTCCCAAAGCAGAGATAGAAGGTCTGAGAACTCTGAAAGGGGTTGAGTTGGAGTTTAAACTCCAGAGTCCCAGGACAATCCATATCTGGGAGAACCAGAGGGTGGATGAGGGGGGGGCACTACCCAATTGGCCTCAGCTTATGTGCTGTGCCCTTGGACAAGCCTGGGTATGCTGGGAGGTTGAGGGGGCTGACACCAGGGTACTGGACAGACAGTCCAGGGGACCAGGACTGGAGTCCAAGGGTGTCAAGCAAGTATTTGGGTGTTAAATCAATTACTAGACTGAGGACTACAGCACAAAGCCAGGTAGGTATATGTACTACAAGTCCAGAAGGCCAACTACCAGAGTTCTGGTAGTGTTAGTAATCCTAGCTAATAGCTATGTATGAGCCTTACCAAAGGAATGACTAAGGAGTTAGGTCCAGAGACCAGTCTGCCAGAGGACAGGCACAGGTCTGACAAATACTAAGTATTAGTAACCAAGTGAATGAAGGTTAATGCTAAACTAAACATAGAACAAGGCTATGAGAGAAGGCTCTCACAACCCAGTCCTAACCCAGAATTTTTCCCATGCTGTTATGCTGCTACCAATGTCAGCAGTATGACAAGACCTTGGAGCATCAAGACTTTGAGCTCCCTTGGTTCAATCACATGTATTCCAAAAGAATGGAAATATATGAGTAAGTTTGCAAGGTAGCAAAAAGTTAGGGAAGTACAGCAAGTACTGTAGTCTCTATATAGTACTAGCTATATGGGCCAGAGGCCCAACAGGATATGGGTCCATTGCCCACATGAAATGGGCTACAGGCATGTACAGTAAAATGGGCAAAGGACACACATACAGGTGGAACAACATAGCCAGTGAGCTAGTGCACAAATTGGGCTAGGGTCAGAGAAGCTGTTATGCTGCGAGTTGCTCGAAGCACCTAATAAAGGCGTAGCAATGTAAAGAGTGGGATAATCAAAGAGTCACTTGAAGCACCAAAGAAATGGTGTAGTGACCTAAGTGGTACCTCGGTGTGTAATGACTTTGAGCACCCTTGGGCAGCACACTCATTCCCAAAGAATGGAAATAAATGTGATGTGTTGCAAGGTAGTGAAAAGTTAGAGAGATACAGCAGTACAGTAACTCTATATATACTGTAGCTGTATAGGCAATATAGCCATAAAGTAAATGTGTCCATGGCCACTATGAACAGGCTCATAGCATGTACAGTAAGATGGAGACATGGGCACATTGCGATTAAGGTAAATGGAGGCGAGACATAAGGTATGTATGGACCATGGAGCCAATGGGAGTGAGCACACAAGGTGGGCTTGCTGTGGAGAAGCAACTATGCACAGCAATGTGCAGCTATAGTACAAATGGGCACTGAACAAAGAATGAGTCATGGAAGAGAAACAGGCAATGAACATAAAGTGGAGACATAGGCCCATTGAAGGGCACATGACACATCTTGATAAGAAGTTGGGGTTGCACCCAATGGAAGGAAGATGACAGGTACTGACCAAGGATCGGTTACCAGAGATAGAGACTGGCGGGCTGGTGTTTGAGAATAACCTGGATGCTGATAAGAATAGCAACCATGCTGCAGCCAACGATGATGAAGATGGTGGGACTGAAAGCATGTATCCACAGCTCCAGTCCAGAAATGGAAGGAGCCAGGTTGAGGCATAACATCACCCCCCCTTCAAGGGCAGCGAGCTCCTGGTCGATGAGATTGAAGAGTACATGGTGAGGTCGAACAATGGCTCAAGGAGGTCGCAATGGGAGGCAAGGGAGAGGAGGAGGAGAGTTGTGAGATGGGAGGTCTGAATGGGCAAACAGTGGCTGCATGTTCAGGATCCAGCCAGCAAGAACCTGCCCCATGACCACAGGACCAGTGACCTATGTAGCCACAGTCATAACAAGTATAGATGCGAAGGGGATGGTCAGAGGGGACCTGGATTTGACCACCCAAATAGAAGCGTAATTTATCCTCGAGTTCAAGGACAACAAATGGCATGGCAGGGAATGGATTTAGCATGTGAATCGCATTATATGGTTTTTGATTGGCGATTCCCCAAGCACTTTCACAAGCCTTATCAAGGAACACTTCCCAGTCGAAGATGGTGGTGTTAGTGGTCGAATACCTGGCTAAGATTGCAGCTGCCTGTTGGAAGACACACAACCTCATTCGTTCCTCCGATTCCAGGGCCAGAGGAGGTGTTTCAACCTTAACATTAGGGATGGATAGCCTTGCTGGGTCAACTCTGCCAGTCAATTGGTCTCCTGCAGAGTTAGCAGATTCCCATGGCGACTTCTGGAAGGACCTCCATTCAGGGGGTGGTGTTGAGTGTACCTTATGAAAGCCCAATCCTCCTCTCTCTGCAGCAGCAGCCACTTGGCATAGCACATCCAAACTGGATCTTCCAGGTCGATTGGCTGTAAGGTGATGAAAGGAGTTGGCAATGACCAGGCCAAGATCTTGATGAAAGATCTGGACAACGTCATATTGGACCTCACCCATGGCAGAGATGGCAGCCTGCAATGTATTTTCGAGGAAGGTGGCATTGCCAGTGGAGTTGGGGGTTTTAACGGTCATGTCAAGGAACTTCAGAATGTACAAAGCAACTACATCTGATCCTTGGAAGATCTGACACAACAACTGTAAACATTGCTCTTGTTCTCATGTGACCCTGACAAGTGGGTCCCCTGGGTTGTACTTTGTAAGCAGCCAACAATAGTCGAAGAACTGTGCCATTGTGGGTTCCATGATGACAACAGGGGGTGTTGTTGACTTTGTGAAGGGGGAAGGGATGGAAGACCAGGCACCTGTTGGTACATGCTGGTGTGGAATGGGCTCGGAGAGGGGTAAAGCAGGTAGCAGTCAGGGCTTGTCTTGTTTTTGTCCCCTGAAAGGCTCATCGTCATAGGGTGCAGCTGAGAGTCAATCAAGGAGGGGGACAGAAGGCATCAGTGTTGGTGGTCTGGCTCAGGCCTTGCCCTTACTGGGCTTCATATGGTGCAATGTGAGGCCACCAAGGGGGTGGAAGCCAGTGGCATCAGAAATGGGTTCAGGTGAGGCAGAAGCCTCATTGTTGGTTGGCATCGCCTTTCCAGCGAGCAGATAGCTGAGTAGTTCACATGGGAGGGGAAGTGAGCCAGAGGGGGAGTGCGAGGGAGAGGTTGTGGAGACCTCCATGTAGTCATTGGTGAGCTCGGAGGCAAGGGTAGCGTCATCATAATCAAAGTAGTCAGAACCAGGGTTTTCAGTATTGACAGAATGGGGGCTAGCCATTTAATTGAGGCGATGGGCGAGTTTGTACTGTTCGAGCACTTCTTCGGCATGTTCTTTTATATTGTCCTCTGGCTCCCATGTGTTAGAAGAATGAGGGAAACTGACCCACTTAACAAGGTACTCGTGGCCCTTTTTGTGCCCCTTGCTGTGGTGGTTGAGTATCGTCTCCACTTCCCATTCAACTTCATTGTCAACCAAATCTGGAAGAGGAAGCAGGGGTGCACTGCCATATTTGGCAGTTTCAGTATATGGGTAGATCCATGAGGTGTGGAAGACTGGGTGTACTTTCCAGGTGGGCGGGAGTCCCAGCTTAACAGTGACTGGTGATATTACTTCAACAATGGGAAACAGACCCAAGTGTCTTGGTTCTATTTTTGACGACTGCCCTTGAGTACACAGGTTGCCCAAATCTAACCAAACCTGGTCGCCTTCTTTAGGCTCAGTGTATGTTCCTTTTGATCTTGATCACATCATGTCTTGTGCCTGTTCATGGCTAAGCTGGGCAATGTCATGATTGATCGCAAGGGACTGAAGCCAATCATCGACTGATGGGGTGGCTGTGGTATGAGCGACCAGGTAGGGAGAGGGATTGAATCCGTAGAGCAGTGAGAACAGAGTTTGCCCATGTACTGAATGGACGTGCAAGTTATGGGCGAACTCAGCATCTGGAAGTTTATGGGCCCACAAATTGGGTAACTCTGCGCAATAGCAGCGCAAATACATTTCAAGTTCTTGGTTGACATGTTTGCTTTCTCCATTTGTCTGAGGGTGGTAGGTGGAGGACAGCTTGCTTTTAATTCTGAGTGACTTGTACAACTCTTTCATAAAGGCCAAGGTGAACTGTGGACCACGATCAGATATGACCACTTCAGGAAGTCTGTACCATTGATAGATACATTGTTGAAAAAGGTGAGCAAGGCCCACTGAATCAATGGTTTTGTTTGTTGGCACAAACACTGCTGCCTTTGTGAGCCCTTGATCCACTACAGTCAAGACTGAGTCATAGCCTTCCAATTCGGGAAGGTCAGTAATGAGGTCCATCAATATCTGCGGGAATGGGAGAGGGTTCTTGGGCATATCATTCGGAGTCACAGGCAGCATGATCAGGTGCGTTATAACTTTGTTCGCTTGGCAAATGGGACAGCCTTTGATGTAGTCACATATCGATTTCCACATGCCAGGCCACCAGACTTCCTTTACCATCTTTTTTGTCATCACCTTTACTCCAGGATGTCCAGCAGTGGGATGATTGTGGTAACCATGCAGGCATTGCTTGCATGTCTTAGGCGGGATATAGAGTCATTGTTTAAACCTTTTGGTTCCATCCAAGGCCTTTTGCACTTCAGGATTTTCTTTGGAGAGGGTAGTATCCTTTGGTGTTTCGCTCATGGCACGATCATACACCTCTTTTGATATGACATACACTCCCTTTTGGCAACAATCAACCTTTTTCACCTCCATTGTGTGGTGTTGATCTGAGACCATGTCAGCATTTTGAGTTTGATCAGAATGGGAAACATCAGAATTACTGGAATTCACCCCCCCCTCAAGCCACATGGCATCAGGAGCTCACAACAGCATCGGTTTTGACCGACATGGTTTGAACATTTCCTTTCAAGATTTTCATCCCCAGGAATTCAATTTCTTCAGCTTCGAAGACACATTTGGAGATCTTCAGGCATAGCTGTTCCCTCTTGCATATTTTGAGAAACTCCTGTACATATTTTCGAAGCTCAGGGATGGTCTTTGCATGGACAACAACATCGTCCATATAACCACACTGCTGTTGTTTATGTAGCTGATCAGCAAATGTAGTGTCCATGAAGCATTGGAAGGTGGGCGGTGAATTGCACTGCCTGAAAAACATCATGTGGGCTCGAAGAGACCTCTTGGTGTGAGAAATGTGGCCTTCCACTGATCTTCTGGCTTTACCCTCACATTTGTAAACCCCCATCGAATGTCAAACTTGGCAAAATACTTCGATTCGCATAACTCATCCACCATTTGGGGAATATTAGGCAATGGATACGAATCATGGATCGTATGAGAGTTGAGGTACCAGTAGTCTTGAACCAGTTGCTTCTTGCCATCCTTTTTTGCTATGAAAAACACCGGGGCTGAGACCAGCAAGTCCAAAGGTATTATCTTGCTGCATTGTAAATTCTCATCAATGAACTCATTGAGAACCCTGAGTTCTTTGGGCGACATGGGGTACAACGTTGCCTTCTTCATCAACCTCTTATTGTCTTTCTGAAACTCTTCCTTCATTTTGATTTCATGATCGAGCCCCTTGCGGAAATGGGGTAATGGAATATCGGTCTTGGAGAAAACCTCGGCAAAGTTGGCATACTCGGTAGGGAGATCTGGGACCTCATGTGGTCCAGCATTCACTTCCAATTGCATGGAAATGGTGGTGCGATTTACAGAGGCATTCTTGACCTCATGTATATTGACTTCATTTTTCTTCAGCGGTTGCTCACTCGGGGAACCACCCCATCCAACCACCCTATGTGTTCGCCAATTTATGATTGGCATCTCCTTCTTGAGCCATGGCATTCCTAGAATCAAATGGTCTTTCTCCATCGGTCCAACATAACAGAGTATTTGGAACTCATGGATGGGCTTCATTATATTTCAGCATTTCAGAAAGACCTTTTTCTTCATGGTGTAATGGACATGTCCATCAAAGGTGGTAATTTCCCAAGTTCTCTTGACTGGATAGGTTCGAAGTTTCAACTTGGCAACAAGCCAGGCTCCTATAAGGTTGACTTCGGTGCCACTATCGATGGTGGCAGGTATCCTCGCATTGTCATAGTTGAGAAGCTTAAGGGTTCTGTAGATAGATCAGGCGCACATTGCAGATTCATCTGCAATACTATTACAGGCAACATGAGCACTCAAAACGTCTTTAGATCTGGGTGAACTGCACAAGGAAAATTCAGAACACCCCTTTAAAAACCCTTCTCTTTAGAAGGTTTCGACTCTTTCTCGACCTCTTCTCCTTCCACATCTACTTCCTTAATGCTCTTCTTCCTAGGCTTCAGGCAGTCCTTGCTGAAATGGCCTTCTTCGGCACAGTTGTAACAGTGCACCAATCATACATGGCTTCTGCCACCTTTATTATTTTGGTGTCTCTTGTCAACATCCATAGTGTTAGGATCCCTCAAGGGACGAGACGGGTAATGATAGCATGGGGACAGGTGAGTTTCACTGGCTTTCTTCTTGTCAAGAGTCTTCTTCTGTTTGATCTTACTAACTGCCTGTCCTGCATAAGCGATCCAATCCGAAACTGTGCAAGGTTCCTTGTGGTCGAGGACCCAGTCATGAATTTCCTTTTTCAGTCCTTGTCCAAAGAAAATAGCACCATTAAAATTGTCGTCATTATAGCCGGTGCGATTAAAAACAGAAAGGAAATGGGATACATAGGTTTCGAAAGGATCATTTCCTTGGGTAAGCGTCACAAGTTCAATCTGGGCCTTATGTTCCGGGTTTCTGGAGATGAACATTGCATGAAGGCAAGCTTCAAACTGGTCCCAGTCATCCTTGTAGTTAAGCCATCTGCTTCTGTCATGCTCATTAATATAGACTTCAGTGAAGGTGGCCACAGATCCTTCTGTCATAAAAGACAGGGTTAACCCAATCCGAAGGTGATCAGAAGTATACATGTGCTGATTGATTTGAAGATAGCCTTTTACTTGTGTGATCCAAGTAAAGAATAGGTCATGATTGCTGTTGTAGACACAAGGCTTGTTGAGATTAAACTCACAACCTCCATTAGGCTTTGTTGCATGTATGTCAATGAACATGGATGTGGTGAACTTAGCACGAAGTTCTTCGATCTCTTTAGCAGTCAGTTCTCAATTAAACCGTGGAGTTTGATCAGAAGAGGGCTTCATGGCTTCCTGCCCAGATCTGGATCCTGATCTGAGATTCAATCCTTTGGTAGCATGAGACATGATGTGGATGAGATTCTCTTTGTCAATATCTGGAATGTGAGTGTCTCCGACAATAGATCCTAGATTGGACTTATCGTCAAAGTTTAGAAGTTCAACGTTGGTTTCCAACTCCGGCTCGTTTTCTTGGTAAGCACCCAAGATAGCTGGGTTGCGAAGGGAGGATGGAGGAGTTGCAGATCGGGGTTGATCAGGGTAACAATATTTGTACTTGCTTCCAGTAGGTTTATGCAGAGTGTACTTTTGTGGTAGAGGTTGTGGGGGAATGCAGCGTTTGCCTTTGATTAAAGAAAAAGCACTCGACAGATCAGGAGGAGGTGGCGGAGGTGGTCTTGAAGACACCTTGGGCAAACAGTAAGGTGCGTTCAAGAAGGTAGAGGGATACATTGATGGTGCTGAAAAAATGGTTGGTCAATGGGTTTGACTTAGGGTTGCCAGTTCATCAATCTGAAAAACAGATAGTCCAGTGGAAAAGCAGAAGTGCAAGGAGCTACAAGTTCCAATGAGTTGGCAAACCTAATGAAAGGTTAGTTCATTTAAATGGAATGATGTAAGACACTAGTCCTGCAGGCTAAATAATAGCCAGACTGGCAAAGACACAGTTCTGAGATGGAGAGGGAATAGCAGGTGTCATGTCTGAAAAATGGTCACAGCTGCGATTTAGAACTTTTTGCTTTTGTTATGCCATGAGTTGCTCGAAGCACCTAATAAAGGCATAGCAACATAAAGAGCAGGATAATCAAAGAGTCGCTTGAAGCACCAAAGAAATGGTGTAGCGACCTAAGTGGTACCTCAGTGCATAATGACTTTGAGCACCCTTGGGTGGCACACTCATATTCCCAAAGAATGGAAATAAATGTGACATGTTGCAAGGTAGTGAAAAGTTAGAGAGATACAGCGGTACAGTAACTCTATATATACTGTAGCTGTATAGGCAATATAGCCATAAAGTAAACATGTCCATGGCCCACTACGAACAGGCTCATAGCATGTATGGTAAGATGGAGACATGGGCACATCATGATTAAGGTAAATAGAGGCAAGACATAAGGTACATATGGACCATGGAGCCAATGGGAGTGAGCACACAAGGTGGGCTCACTATGGAGAAGCAACTATGCACAGCAATGCGCAGCTATAGTACAAATGGGCACCGAACAAAGAATGAGTCATGGAAGAGAAACAGGCAATGAACATAAAGTGGAGACATAGGCCCATTGAAGGGCACATGACACATCTTGATAAGAAGTTGGGGTTGTGCCCAATGGAAGGAAGATGACAGGTACTGATCAAGGATCGGTTACCAGAGATAGAGACTGGTGGGCCAGTGTTTGAGAATAACCTGGACGCCAATAAGAATAGCAACCATGCTGTAGCCAACGATGACGAAGATGGTGGGACTGAAAGTGCGTATCCACAGCTCCAGTCTGGAAATGGAAGGAGCCGGGTCAAGGTGTAACAGAAGCAACTTTGTGCAGCAGGGGCACAGCTATAGTACAAGGCAAAGGATGAGTCAGGAAGAGACAGGCATGAACACATATCAAAAGGATGAGGGCCCATTGAGGGGCTTCAAGGCATATCCAAACAAGGTGTTGGGGTTGTGCCCAATGGAACAGTGACTGATCAAAGACCAAGTTACCAGAGGTAGAGTCTGGTTGGTCAGTTATGAAGTATCACTGCAAGCATTTCACAATTTTTTTGGCTAAAAAAATGCTAAAAAAAGAGAAGAAACTGATACTCTTTAATTTGGCATATTTTTACCAAAGTCATTGTACAAAAACAAAGGATTTTTATTGTCAACTATGTCTCAAAAAATGATATAGATGCATTTTAAATCACTGCAAATCAAATAATTATGAGTTTTTTTCAGTATGAATTTGGGTACAACATGTGTTAAACATTGTAAATAGATTTCCAACATGTTTTGCAACTCAACAATCTTCTCTTTTCTTAGAGAAAAGCACAGAAAATAGACATCATTTTCATGGACAAAGCACTGAATCATAAATGATGAGTTGTGTGCTACCACCCATGTGAAAAATATTCTGACTTTTTTATGGTTGAACATGTAATATGCAGTAAAATATATTTGGACAAAAAAGTTAAACTAAAAATAATGTATATTCACACCAAATTTACTGATTAAAAAAATCCAAAGCTATTCTGCAAGAAATATTCAGAATATTATTGCATTAAGTAGCCTGTTGTGGGGTGGCAGGTTTAGGGATGTCAGCTGGCACCATATCCAAATGGTCAGGCCATGCCCTGGAAGGCAGTGCACCCCAGTGCTAGTGGGAAGACCCAGGTTTGATCCTTGGTCTGGCTAGTATTTTCAGTCCAAAATCAAGGCAGTACAGTATTGGAAGGTCAGAACTATCATGTGGAGTACAGTAAATTTTCAAGGGATAGACATGTTGGGAAACTTCAAGTTGGAGTACAAGACTTAAGTACAGACAATGGATATGTGGGTCAGGACAAAGGAAAAGAACATAAAAGGAATGGGATGGGATGGAGAGGTTTCAGGCACCCACTGGTAGCCAATCTGAAGGTAGGCCAAAAGCCTAATATGGAAATGACTCTGCAGTGCACCATTCAATGCAGTAGCTGTGCTGTGCCTAGAGCAGCCCACCATCCCAAAAGAAAATTAGCCTGTAGTACCCTGAGAAGTGTAGAAAAGGGCTGTAGGCAGCCTCAGCAGTGACTCATGATCAACTACTAGTATATTATGTAGATGTACCTGTAGGCAACTACAGGATATCAGTAAGTGGTAAACTGGTGAATATACCTAGACTCACCCTCAGTAGTGACTCAACTACTGAGGGAACAGTACCAAAATGTGCTCTAAGTGTGCACCCTAAGTGCTTATGTAATCAACCAAAAACAAGTATCACACAGGGGTGATTCAATCTCCAACAAGAAGATGTCACCTCACTGATGGTGATTGCTGAGTAGTGCTGGTAATGGTCATGTGCAAAGACCAACAGATGTTGACAGGGGATGACAGCAAATAAGACAAAAGCATGTTGGTCAAGTGCTAGAGATGGTGTTCAGCATCAGCCATGAGCAGAGACCAGTTGGTGGGGTGTAGGGTGGCTGTAAGGACATTGGAACAGTGTGTGGGTATGTGGGATGGACTAGAACAGAAGTATGGGGATAACACACAGCAACAAGTGAATGTAGCAATGAGCTTTGTGAGGCACCCTCATTGGGGATCTAATGGTGGCATCCAGGGGTTGGTGAGGATCGAAGCACTGAAAAGGTGTTTGAACTTACCTATCATAGGTATAGTTCCTCAAAAAAGCATTGCACACCTCAAAAAGTTGGATATATCTCAATGGAAACAGAATATTTCCCAAGGCTGTCAGTGTATGAAATGTAGCTATATGAACTCTCTACAAGATGTGCTAGTGACTAAAATAAAATGGTTGAATGGGCTCATGATATGGAAAAAATATGACAGGGTTGATATTTTATCCCCTGAAAATAATCACTTTTCATTTTGGTCATTTGTGTAGAAATGTAGTCCTAACTAATCTAAACAAGAGACAAAAAGAATTGGGAGGATTGCATGTCTTGTTGATGAGATATGGGGCTTACAGTTTGCATGATTGTAAGGGACTCATAGAAAATTAGCTCAAAATTGCCAACTTCTGAGCCTTGTATATCAACAACAACACATGAAATGCTCCTGATTCTTTTTGTCCCTTGTTTAGATTGGGCAAAACTATATTTCTTCTGAACTGACTGAGATCAAAAGTCATTATTTTCAGGGGCTGAAATAACACCCCTATCATATTTTTGCCATATCATGAGCCCACTCAACCATTTTACTTTAGTAACTCGCAAATCTTGTAGAGAATTCATATAGCTATATTTCATACACTAACACCTTTGGGAAATATTCTGTTACCATTGAGATATCCAACTTTTTCAGGTGGCAACACTGTTTTGAGGAATTGTAAGTATGATGCCTACCATGTGATTTGGAAGAGCTTCATTGGTAACAATGTATATAGAGAGGCATAAAGCACAGAGATTTACTACACATATACATACACCCAGCAAGTGGGCATCATTGTGCTAAGGATGCCATAGGCAGTCACACTTATTTTTCATGAGACTGGAGAAGGTGTTTGGTGCCAGTGTTGGAACAGCAAAGACCCAATAGGTGCTACAGTCACTGGTGCATCCCCTGTATTAGTGATGAAGTAGTTCAGATGGATTCAGACAAGGTGGCAATTTCAACTATACAAGACACACCAGAAACACTACTCAGGTTATTGTGATGGGTGGAGATATGAGAAAACCCATGGATACAGGAGCTCACCATCTGTGGGACAAAATTCCATTAACAGACAATATGAACAATTGTAGAAAATACCCTCCATTGAATGGAGTTAGTGGGTACATGCATCTGAGAGGCAATCATGGTGGGGGTTGGGAGACAGGAAATGGTTAGAGACCAGAGGTGTGCAAATCCACACAACACAATGGAATCACCATATTTGGTCCTAAGCATGAGTGGGCAGTGCATTGTAGTGTGTGCACATGCACATGGGTGGGCAGAGACAGTGTGCTTTTCAGAGAGATTGCAAATGCAGGGGTACACAGTGAGCACTTTGCATGCATCATAATGTAGCATAGCACAATCATCACTTCAAATATACTGGAAAGTAGATGAGATAGTATCTCATCACATTACATTTCTTTTTTTCTCACATGCTGTCCTGCTAGTTGATGTCTGGTTTTCACTTGGCATCATTGTGAGTGGACCTCCCTGGGTGTCAGACCAACCTGCCATCCTTCAAATGGCATGGGCTGACCATTTGGGTATGGTGCCAGCTGACACCCCTAAACCTGCCACTAGTTGAGGTCCACCCATCAATTAGAGGAGACCCACAACACACTGTGAATATGATTGCAAAAGGCTGTTATAGTAACAGTACATCAGCAAGATGGCAAAAGTTCTGATAGTCTGAAAAGTTCTGGAAAGTTCTGAAAAAGCCCAAAAAGGTCTGAAATCAGAAATTCTCAGAATATTTCAGGCTGTCAGATCTTCTTAGACTTTTTCAGACCATCAGAACTTTTGCCATCTTGCTGATGTAAGCACTGACAGAGACTGAGCTGGGAGGGATTGCTGACAAGAACAAACTGGTATTGCCACCATCATGGGGATGGTGATGATATTTTCTTGCAAGTCATTCACTTGCACTGACACCATCAAGGCCATTGCATGCTGGTTTGGCTTGCTGAGTCTCCTGCTTCAATAAAAATCCAAGATGGAAGCAACCTTCATCAGGGAACTGGCAATTTGTCAGGACTGGCCACAACTGGTTTGTGACCAGTTCCAACTAAAATCCCATTCACTGATGTTCATCAAGCCTTATCAAACTACTTTAATTATCACACTGACAGAATCTCCTTTCCACAGTGCTTGTGGTGTGCACCATTTGTGTGCTACTGTTTGTCAACTGATTATTTTGTCATGGTTCTGTGCTTAGTTACATCTAAGGAATTGAAGTTGGCAAGACAAAGAGACAACTGCATCCTGCCAGCTGGTACAAATTGAATGCAGGAAACCTTGTGAATTAAAAATGCACTTCAGGCTAGATACCATGTGTTGTTGGGACCACAGTGCTGGAAGTGTCAAGGTCCTCAATCAGTGACCCTTGTGAGCTACTTAATGTAATGATATTCTGAATATTTCATGCAGAATAACTTTGGATTTTTTTAATCAGTAATTTTGGTGTGAATATACATTATCTTTGGTTTAACTTTTTTGTCCAAATATATTTTACTGCATATTACATGTTCAACCTTAAGAAAGTCAGAATATTTTTCACATGGGTGGTAGCACACAACTCATCATTTATGATTCAGTGCTTTGTCCATGAAAATAATGTCTATTTTCTATGCTTTTCTCTAAGAAAAAAGAAGATTGTTGAGTTGCAAAACATGTTGGAAATCTATTTACAATGTTTAACACATGTTGTACCCAAATTCATACTGAAAAAAACTCATAATTATTTGATTTGCAGTGATTTAAAATGCATCTATATCATTTTTTGAGACATAGTTGACAATAAAAATCCTGTGTTTTTGTACAATGACTTTGGTAAAAATATGCCAAATTAAAGAGTATCAGTTTCTTCTCTTTTTTTAGCATTTTTTTAGCCAAAAAATGGTGAAATGCTTGCAGTGTATTACCTGACAGCTGATAAGAAAGGCAACAACCATACAGCCAATGACAATTAGGATAGTGGGGCTGAAGGCACAGACCCATAGCTCTAGGCCAGAAATGGAAGGAGCTGGGTTGAGGCATAACATCACCCCCCCCCTCAAGGGCATTGAGCTCCTGGTTGATGAGGTCAGTGGGTATGCAGTGAGGCCAAAGTATGGTGGGAGGTGGTTGTGACAGAAGACAAGGAAGGGGAGGAGTCAGGCAGGCCATATGGGCAGATATGTAGCAGCTGCATGTTCAGGATCCAGCCAGCAAGAGCCTGCCCCATGTCTGCAAGACCAATGTCCAAGGTAGCTGCAGTCATAGCACATATAGAGTCATAACAGATGATTGGAGGGGACCTGAATTCAACCACTGAGGTAAAAATGGAGCTTGTCTTCAAGTTCAAGGATGATAAATGGCAACAGTGGGAAGATGTTAAGGGCATGGATGGCATTATAAGGCTTTTGATTGGCTGTGCCCCAGGCACTTTCACATGCTTTGTCTAGAAAGGCTTGCCAGTCAAAAACAGCAGCTCTGGTGGTCAAATAGCATGCTAGGACAGTGGCAGCTTGTTGGAAGACCCTTTCTTTCATTTGATCTTCTGATTCCAGGGGCAGAGGAGGCATCTCCTCCTTAAGTGTAGGGATGGATAACCTTGAAGGGTCATCTCCCAAAGTTGGAGGTCCTCCTCAGGGGTCAGCATTCCAGACCAATGCCTTGAACTACCTCCAATAATTTGTTTCCTCTGGCTGTACACAATGAAAGCCCAATCCTCCTCTCTCTGCTGCAGCAGCCACCTGGCATAGGACATCCAGGCCAGTGCAACTGGGTCAATCAGATGTAGAGCAATGAAAGGAGTTAGCAACAACCAGGCTGAGATATTGATGGAAGATCTGGACAAGGTCATGTTGCACCTTGCCCATAGCAGAGATAGCAGTGTGAAGGGTGTTCTCAAGGAAGGTGGCATTGCCTTTGAATTTGGGCACCTTGATCATGACATTGAGGAACTTTGGGATGTAAGAGGCAACTATGTCTGATCCTCTGAAGATTTGACACAGCATCCATAGACATTGCTCTTGTTCTTGTGTGACCCTGATGAGTGGGTCCCCCAGGTTGTACTTCATAAGCAGCCAATAATAGTTGAAGAACTGTGCTGTCATGGGTTCCATGACAGGGTCAAATCTGGGTACTGATACTGCAGACCTGGTACCTTCCAGTAAGTGCTGGCATGGAACAGGCTCAGCAATGGGTAAAGTGGGTAGGGGTCAGTGATCTGTTTGGGATTTGGAGGAAGCATCATGTTCATAGGGCACAGCTGAGAGTTGATCAATAAGGGGGATGGATGGCATTGGCATTGGGGGTCAAGCTCAGGCCTTGCCCTTGCTCTTGTTTGTGCATCTGAGCATAAGGCTTCCAAGAGGGTGGAAGCCAGAGGAGTCAGAAAGGGGTTCAATGGAGGTGGTCATGGCTCCATCAGTTGATAAGTTCTCTCTGGAGAGTGGATAGCTGAGTAATTCACATGGGAGGGGAACAGAGGAGGTTGGAGCAGGAGAGGTCATGGAGACCTCCATGAAATTGTCAGCAAAGTTGGAGGCAAGGGTAGTGTCATCATAGTCAAAATAATCAGAGCCAGGGTTTTCTGTATTAATGGAGCAAGGGGTGGCCATTCAGGTGAGGCAGCACATGAGTTTGTACTGTTCAAGAACCTCTTCAGCATGCTCTTTTATATTTTCTTCAGGCTCCCATGTGTTTCATGAGTGTAGGAACCCAACCCACTTAACAAGGTACTCATGGCCCTTTCTGCACCCCTTGCTGCAGTGGTTCCCATTCAACTTCATCATCTACCAAATCTGGAAGTGGGGGAGGAGGCACATTTCCATATTCATCAGTTTTGGTAAACAGGAAGATCTGTGATGTGTAAAAGACTGGGTGTACCTTCCAGGTGGGTGGTAGTCCCTTATGGCCACAGGCAAAATTACCTCTTTGATGGGAAACAGTCCCAAATGTCAGGGTTCTAATTTTGACAACTGGCCTTGGGTATGAAGGTTGCCTGAGTCTAACCATACCTGGTCACCTTTCCTTGGCTCAATGTACATTCCCCTGGATCTTGATTGCATCATGTCCTGTGCCCATTCATGTGACAACTGGGCAATGTCACAATTGATCACAAGAGGCTGGAGCCAATCATCAACTGATGGCATGGTGGTGGTATGAGCAACTGGATATGGGGAGGGATTGGAACCATAGAGCAGGGAGAATGGAGTTTGACCATGGATGGGGTGAACATGAGAGTTGTGAGCAAACTCTGCATCAGGAAGTTTATGAGCCCATGAATTGGGCAACTCTGCACAGTAGCAGCACAAATACATTTCAAGTTCTTGATTGATGTGCTCGCTTTCTCTGTTTGTTTGTGGGTGGTAGGCCAAGGAAAGTTTAGACTTAATTCCAAGTGCTTTGTAGAGCTCCTTAGTGAAGGCAGATGCAAACTGAGGCCTGTGATTGGATATGACCACTTCAGGAAGGCCATAATGTTGATAGACATATTGTTGGGAAAGTCATGCCAAGCTGACCAAGTCAATGGTTTTGTTCATCAGGATGAACACAGTTGCCTTGGTGAGCCCTTGATCCACAACCATGAGGACCAAGTCATAGCCTTCAGATTTGGGGAGGTCCATGATAAGGTCCATAGATATCTGTGGGAATGGAAGGGGATTCTTGGGCATATCATTTGGAGTGACAGGCAGCATGATCAGGTGTGTGATGACCTTGTTAGCTTGGCAGATTTGACAATGTTTCACATATTTGCATATTGACTTCCACATTCCTGGCCACCATACCTCCTTTATCATCTTCTTTGTCATCACCTTTGTTCCAGAGTGACCCACACTTGGGTGGTCATGGTAGTCACATAGGCATTGCTTTCTCATTTTCAGCAGGATATATAACCTTTGTTTGTACCTTTTCATTCCATCTGTGGCTCTCTGGATATCAGGGTTTTCTTCTGACAAGGTCTGATCCTTTGGCATTTCACTCATGGCATGATCATAGACCTCCTTGGAGATAACATAAACCCCTTTGCAATGATGGTCAACCTTTTGCTTGTCCTTCTTTGGGTGTTGATCTGAAGTCATGTTGGCTATTTGGGTTTGATCCAGAGTGGAAATAGAAGAAGCATCAGAATTCACCCCCCCCTCAAGCCACATGGCTTTGGGTAGGGCTGCAGCAGTGACAGCAGGTTCCTCACCATGATCAGGACGATGGGAGAGTGCATTGGGTATGCCCATCAGCTTGCCAGGTTTGTTCAAAAACAAAACCAGATATCCCTGGAGCATGTTGAGCCATCACACCTGTCACAGAGTTAACTTCTGTGGGTGGCACCAATACATAAGGTTCTCATGATCCATATAGACCATGGTTGGTTCCACTGGAAAGATTAAGTAATGTTGGAAAGCCTCAAGTGCATGTATCACCACCAACATTTCAAGGTCAAAAACTTGATAGCACTGTTCAGTGCCCTTGAGTGATTTGAAGAGGAAGTGGCAGGGATGCCACTTGTCATCAGGTCCCTTCTGTGTGAGGTCAGTGCCAGTGCCTACTTTGGAGGCATTGGTAGAGAGAGCAAAGGGTTTGTGATGGTCAGGGATTTGAAGTACTGGTGCTGAACACAACAACAATTTTATTTTTTCAATGGCACCATTTTCTTCTTCAGTCCATCACCACATCATATCCTTCTTTGACAGGTTGTGTAGTGGGCAAGTGATTTGCAAGAATGATGGGATAAACCTGCAATAGAAGTTACAAAAGCCCAAAAAGGAATGTACATCCTTCAGGTTATGGGGGGTCAGCCAACTTTCCACTGCATCAGTCTTGACCAATACTGTTTGTACATTTCCTTGGGTGATCTTCATCCCCAAGAACTCAATTTCTTTGGCTTCAAAGACACACTTGCTGATCTTCAGGCAGAGCCTTTCCCTTTTGCATATTTTGAGGAATTCATGGATGTACTGTCATAGCTGTGGGATGGTTTTGGCATGGACCACCATATTGTCCATGTACTGGCACTGTTGCTTCTTGTGGACTTGGGATGAGAAGGTGGTATCCATGAAACACTGGAAAGTAGGCAGTGAATTATACTGTCTGAAAAACATTACTATTGGTTTGAACAATCCCCTGGGGGTCAAGAACACCACTTTCCACTGGTCTTCCAGTTTGACTCATACATTGGTGGAACCCCATCTGATGTCAAACTTGGCAAAGTATTTAGACTTGCACAATTCATCGATCATTTGCAGAATATTTGGAAGTGGATATGAGTCATGAATGGTGTATGAATTGAGATACTGGTAGTCTTGGACCAAACATTTCTTACCATCCTTTTTGGCCATGAAGAACATGGGAACCAAGATGGGTGAATCCGAAGGTACAATTTTGCTGCATTGCAGGTTCTCATTGATAAACTCATTGAGGGCCTTGAGTTCATCAGGCAACATTGGATAGAGCATGGCCTTCTTCATCAACTTCTTGTTGTCTTTCCAAAACTCTTCTTTTGTGCAGATTTCATGATCGAGCCCCTTTTGGAAATGGGGCAGTGGGATGTCTGTTTCAGAAAAGACTTCAGCAAATTCCACATATCCCCTCAGAAGATCTGGGATCTCCAATGGTCTGGCATCATAGTATGATTTACAGAGGCAGTCTTGTCCTCATGCATATCAGCTTCTTTTTTCTTCAGTGGCTGTTCCAGGGAACCACCCCATCTGACAACCCTATGCATTTGCCAGTTTATGACTGGCTGTTCTTGCCTGAGCCATGGCATTCCAAGGATCAGCTAATCCTTCTCCATTGGTCCTATTTAACACAATACTTCGAACTGTTTTACTGGCTTGACCAAATTCCAACATTTGAGATTGACTTTCTTGTGGACAGTATACCAAATGTGCCCATCAAAGGCAGTTATATCCCAAGTTTTCTTGAGAGGATAGGTTCAAAGTTTGAGTTTGCTGACCAATCTGGCTCCAATAAGGTTGACCTCAGCACCACTGTTGATGGTGGCAGGTATCCTCACATTTCCATAATTGAGTAGCTCCAGAGTTCTGTAAATCAAATGTGCACACATTTTAGATTTGTCTGAGATGCTACTACTGTCATGCCCATGCCCATGTTCTGGCCCTCCTCACCTCTGCTCTGCACCTTCCTGCTGTGGGCTACTCTTCTTGTGAGAGTGCTAAGAGGGGAAAAGATGGGAAAGCTGTAGGTAATTCCTAGGCTCATCCCAAGGGGTCTTGAGTTGGAAGGAGACAGAAGGGGGGGGGATTATAGGCAGTATAGCAAGAATTATTCAAAGGGGGAACTTGAGAACTCTTCAGAACTCGAGAGGTGGCAATAGATAGCTAGGTAGGTGATGATCTGGTTGCTTAGGACTTGATGGTGGTGAATGGGTAGTGAAAGGTATTCTGGGACTAGGTGCACTTGGAAATATCAAAGTTGACTCTGGGAAGATGCTCTTTGAACTTGGATGGGACTCTTCAATACACACAGTATGATGCCAAAAGGTGTGTGGTATATTTTTCTAAGTATCTTGGCTTTTGTATTGTAAAGACAGTGGTATCTAAGGTAAAATTTGGCATAATTTGGATCTGTCATATGTCAAAGTAAGAAAAATGTAAAGTCCAACTCTAGGGTAAGTGCATGCATGGTGGTGGCAGCAGCAAAGAAAAGGCAAAGAAAAGGGGAGAAGATAAACACAAACAAAGGTGAAGCAGCATAACCACATGTCTGAGCAATGGGGTCACACTCTGGAAGCTGACAGGGGGGAGAAACAAGTGGCATCACTAATGGAGTGACTGCAGGGAGGTGCAGTGACATGTGACAGGGGATGATGTTGCTGGCAGTAATAGGCACATGACTGAGGGGAATTGTACCATTAGCATAGGTGGTGACATGATCTAAGGCTGTGCCATGACTGTAAGGGATGTGTGATCAGGTGGCTAGTGAGAGTATGGATTGCTGCTGAGGGTGCCCTGTAGCCTCAGGGAGTCTAGGCTCCCTACACCTCCTGGGGTCTTTAGACTTTGACTGTCCTTGGTCAAGTGCATGTGACTAGGTATGAGACACAGATGGAATGCCTTTGTGATGAAAGTGGCTGTGCATGGATCAAAGCACAAGCAATAGGGTTCTTGAGCATGTGCTGTGGGAAAATGCTTCTGTGGTGTAAAGTTCACTTAATGCACCAAGTGTAATCACTGTGTTCATTCTTTTTCTGCTAAGTCTGTCATCCCCTCTCCAGCTCAATCATTGCTACTGACTCTTCTCTAGTCATCCACAATGTCTTCTTCCCAGAGTGTTCCTGCTACCATGCCTCCCTTCATCACACCCATGCTGTGTGGTGATGACTGAAAATGCACTGTTCTGAGGTGCAGGTCGACATGTGCTTATCAATCACCTTATGGCTAACCAGAACCAATAGGGAGGGAATAGGCGAGTGAGGGTACAAGCCAAGTGGGCCTCTTCCTAATATACTTGACAGTGGTATGGAGACATATCAAGCAGTGACACCCTTGATATCCTAAGGTCATGAAACAAGCTCAACTTGCTAAGGTGCAGGGTGGGATTATTACAAGGTCTTATTTGACCAGAACCAGTCCTGCTGTATAGCAAGGAGACATTGGATTCAGACTGAGAGTAAAGGAGAATTTACAGAGGTCAAGCCCTCAACCTTTACAGGGTAGGATACTTGGTAGAGTAAAGTACAAGGAGACATGGTCACATCTGAGGGGTCTTATATACCCCACAGGTGTCCAGCTCATGTAAGTACTTTACTACTGTAAGTGGTAAAGGTAAACACGAGAGTGAGGCTGTTGTACATCAAATGCATAAACAAAGGAACCCAGGAAAGCACTGGTGTGTCAAGTCATGTTGACTGGGTGTGATGTACAAAGGCATTCCTTCATTCATCTCCCACAGTGCAACACAACATGACAAAGTCATGTGCATGAGAAACCAAACAGTAAAGTAAAAGAAGGTGATGATCCCAATAGGGATCTCCCTTCACATGGGAAATGAAGCAAAGGTAAAACCATAAAAGGGAAATGTATAGTAAGTGTACCATATGTCAGATAGTAAAGTCCACAGACTTGTCCCTTAGGGGACAGAGGTCAGTAAGTGAGGCACTGCCAGAGCACAGGAAGGGGAACAACATGGCCAGCAGTGGGGTTGTGAGACAGGGGTGTGATGGGACAGGCAAAAGTAGCAGTAGCAGCATGACATCACCCCCCCTCTTTTTCAAAAGGGTTGGCAGCCTCAGCAACACTAATCAAAGTTGATAAAATGGGGAAGTTCAAGGTCATCAAGCAGAGGGATTGGCCTTGGATGGTCCAATAGGACATCCATAAGGGTCAGTCTACCAAGAACCTTTTCTGTTTTGGCAGGACAAATGGCCAAGTCATTGACATTTGAGACAGGTATACTTGTAGAACAGATGGAGGGGGTCAAGTTGAACTCTTCCTCCCAGCTTGAGGCAGAGCAGTCAGTTTGTTCAATGGGGAAGAAAGGTTTGTTGGGGAGGGCACAGGTCATTTTAGTGGCATTGAATAGATCATACGACCAATATCCCCTTGTCTTGTAGATGTTGAGGAGGAAGCTCCTCCACTTGTCAATCCTTTCTTCTTCTGGGACCCACAGGTCATTGCATCTTTCTCCAAGCACTTGGGGGGCGAGCTGTAAGAACTTTCTAGTGGCTCCCTCTTCTTCTTCTTGATGGTGATCAATGGTGACCCAGCAAGTTCCTGGGCAAAAAGGCTTCTTCCAGCTCAAGCAGATCCTTTCTTCAGTCGAAGATATGCTCTCTTCTTCCCTATTGCTGCAAGGTGTTGCAGGTGTTGCCATTTGGATGGATGGTACCTTGGATTTTGATACTTCTTCTGTTCATTCATTATGAGACCTTCTTCCATCATCTGGTACTGCTTGACCTCCAGGGGTTGATGGGTGGTCCAGTCCAGGAATTCCCTTTCCTTCTGTAGTGTCTGAACCAACTGCATTGGCTCTTTCATTGGTGGAATCACAGGAGTATCCAGGTGGTGGGAGAGTGTCAGGTAGGGTGTTGCGAAATGAATGAAAGGAATGAATGAGCAAAGGGCCAAAGCAGATGTGTATGAGATTGATGAGGGAAATGAGCATGTTGTGAGTTTCTTTGACAGTCTTCATTCCTTCTGACTCCATAAAAGTGGTACCAGGGGACTCTTCATCAACTACTACATCTCCGGTTTTCAAGACATTGGCAGTGTGGTGAAGGGTAATTTTGATGCTTCCATAGATTTGAGACAGCATCCTTAGATAGTCACAGTTGTTGCCAATGTCCCATCCATAGACAATCCATTTGTCATATTTCTCAAGGATCCATATGTAGCCTTCATAATCCTCTGGTTTGCAGAGGAGGTCAATGGGGGCAGATCTCTTCTGGGGTGCATGGGGGTGCAGGGATATGGCTGACTTGTCACCACTTGCCAAGTCATGGGATGTAGAGGTGTGAGAGGACAAAGGTCCTGGCTCAGGGGGTGGTGTGTTGCAGACCTGCCTGTATGCTGGTTTTGGCTGGGGATGGGCATGTTCTGGGAGTCTTTGGAGATGCCTTTCACTTTCCCTTGGAGAGATAGGGCACTGAGATGCTGGAGTGGGGGTTCTGTGGTGTCATAAAGTTGGGGTGGAAAAGGGATTCAATGGAAGCAGCGATGGAGTTGATGGGTGGGGTGGATATCTGGGAGACAGGTGAGGACATTCCTGGGGAGAAGTCATAGTTGGTGTTGTTGTAGGAAATGTAGGAGTCCAAGAGGTATTCACATGACTCAGAATTACATTCATCATCAGAGTAAGACATTTAATTTGAGAATCGAGTACAAGAGGGCTTCTTCTGAAAAGAGGAGGCACAAGTGGGTTGCTTTGACTCTGGGGGCTTTTGATGACTTCTTTTATATTCCTCCAGTATATCTTCCACATTGATGAGGTTCGACTCAGGCTCCCAAGTATTGCTTGTGTGTCCATATCCACTCCACTTGACCAAATAATGCATATGCATACCATGTCCAGTTTGCAGTTCCTTATGGTTTAGAATTGCTTCAACTTCCCATTCAGGGATGTCATTGACCAATTCAGGAAGGGAGGGAGGTGGTGTTGGGCCATATTCAGGAGTTTTGTGATATGGGAAGATCCTGGAAGTATGAAATACCAGATGCACCTGCCAATGATCAGGTAGATCTGGGTGCATAGTGACATTCAACAGGACTTCTTTGATCTGAAATGGTCTGATGCATCACAGAGCCAGTTTTGTTGACTGTAAGTCACATTTTAGGTTGTGCATGTCAAGCCAAACAAGATCTCCTTTGATTGGGGGCATGTAGGATAGTGGGTCTGGTCCTCCCTTTGACATCTTCTCCATGGCTTTCTTGTGAGTGATTAATGTGGCATCTTGCACAAGGGCTAGAGCTTCCAGATGCTCCTTGACCTGTGGGGCCTTTGATGTGTGAATGGACAGATAGGGATCTGGATCATAGCTGTAGAGAAGGTAGTAGGGAGTCTGGCTGTGGGTCAAATGGACTTGGGAGTTGTGAGCAAACTCAGAAAGCATGAGGTACTTGCTCCATTCATTGGGTTTTTCAGCACAGTACATCCATAGATACATTTCCACTTCTTGGTTCACACATTCCACTTCTCCATTGGTTTGTGGATGATATCCACATGAGTAGTGAGGCTTGATGCAGAGTGCTTTATAAAGGTTTTGAGTGAAAGTGCTAATGAACTGGGGGCCTCTGTGGGATATTATTGATTCTGGGATAACATAGTGCTGGTATATGTGTTGCAACCAGAGTTTGGCTAGACCTTCAGAGTCTATGGTCTTGTTGCATGGGAGCAGTTTGATGGCTTTTGTAAGTGTAGAATGATAGACTCAGTAACCTAACAAGTCACTATATATATTGGTAGTACCTGTAGAATGAACTACAGGCTGTCAGTACTTAGATACATAGGTAGAACAAATGTCTCCCCTCAGTAACCTAACAAGTCACTGAGGTGTAAGGGAATTATGATGAGGAAATGTAAGTATGAGATTATGTAATGTAAAAGCACTGCCACTACATGACAACATTCCAACACTCCCCCTCAAGTGCAAGGGCAAAGACCAAGCTTGTGTGCAAAGTGCTTTGCCTTGACACTTGGCAAAGCTTTAGTGAGAGTGTTGGCTACCATATTATTAGTAGGACAGTAAAGAGACTGAATAGAACCATTCTCAACAGAAAAATGAATGAAATGATACCATATATCAATGTGCTTTGTATGTGCATGGTAACTCCCATCCTTTGTCAATGCAATAGTGGACTGGTTGTCACCATATAGGGTAGTCAGGTGTTGAAGTGGACAAAATACCTCTCTGATGAGTCGATGTAGCCAGAGGGTTTCTTTTGTGGCATGCATAGCTGTGACATACTCTGATTTGGCTGTAGATAATGTCACCAGTTCCTGTTTACATGACCCCCAAAGGATAGTGCCCCCATCTATGAGGAAGGCAAATCCAGTGATTGCCTGTCTATGCTCCTGCAAGGCACCATTGGCATCAACATAGCTGACCAAACCTGTGTTCTGGGTCCCATATGTGAGAGCCCAGTCCTTTGCACCTACAAGATACCAGTAAATATGTTTAACAGCTTCCCAGTGAGGCCACCCAGGGTTCGAGTTGAACTGTGACACAAGTGAGGTTGTGAAGGTGATGTCAGGTCTTGTTCTGGCTGCAAGGTAGATTAGGGATCTGGTAGCTTGGTGGTAAGGTATATTTCGCATTTTTGTGGTTTTGGCTGCAGTTTTAGGTGACTGCGACTCAGAGAGCTGAATATTAGGGTCAAGGGGTGCTGAGACTGGTTTTGAGTCTGAGAAATTGAACTTCACTAGTATGGCATTAATGTATGGCTCCTGTGACAGTGAGATCATATGAGCAGCTCAGTCTTGAGTGACCTTCATGCCAAGAAGCCAACTAATTGGCCCTAAGTCCATAATCCTGAATCATGAGCAAATTTCAGCCTTGAAGGCTTTTATCAGCTCACTTGAACTCCCAGTAATCATGCAGTCATTGACATGTGATGCTAGTATCAAGATTTGTGTCCCAATCTCTGCTATGAAGACTTCCCAGTCAGCTTTGATGTGTCTGAAGCCAAGTTCACCTAGTTCATTAGATAATTGTTTGTACCACTTTAGTGTGCCTTGTTTTGAGCCATAGAGGGCTACTTGCAGATGAGCGATGAGGTTATGAGTGGCCTTGTTGGACCCAGGGGGTAACTCCATGTAGATTACTTCATTGTCATCAAGTTTACCATTGAGAAAGGCACTGTGGAAGTTGAAGACATCCACATCCCAGTCTTCTCATGCTGCAATGGCTAGGATGAGTCAAAGCGAAGTCAGTTGAGCTACTGGGGCACAGGTTTCATGATAGTTGACTCTGTACTGCTGTTTAAACCCCCTAGCAACAAGATGAGCCTTGTATTTGTCAATTTCACCTGCAGCATTCTTCTTAATTTTGAAAACCCATTTGCTGCTGATGATGTTGGTGTTCATGGGTCGCTTGGCAACATCCCAGGTGTGAGCTTCATTGAGACTCTTTAGTTCTGCAGCTATTGCATCTCTCCACTTTTCCCAATCTGGCCTCCTCTGGGCTTCCTCTATGGTCACAGGTTCAAGTGCCTCACACTCTGCAGTCCCAGCCATCATTGTGAAGGCTGCATATTCATCATCATAGTCCCAAATGGTGTCCATGGTTGTATTGCCCTCCCCCTTATCTCCCTTACCATCATTCTCATTGTCCTCACTGTGCATGTTTCCCATGCTTCCCTCTTTTTCCCATTCACTGACTCTCTCAGTGCTCTGGAGACCCTGCAGGAAAATCTGTTGCCCACTGCAGCTGTCATGTGTACCAGTGCCACTACACAACATTTGAAGGTAAGGTGACTCTGTTTGAGTGTGAGTTGAGCATCTAACTTGGTTTTGCAGCTGTGGAGCTTTGAGATTAGGTATGATAGGGCTAGGAATGGTACGTCTAGGAACATTTGGGGTCACTGTGGATTCTGTAGAGGTGTTGGGTGGTTGCAATGGGCTGGAAGGCTCTTCTGGTGAGTTGTACTGCTTGTTGTGTGTTGTTTTAGGCTCATTTTGCTTCGTTTTAATGATTTCTCTCTCCCCCTCGAGCAGTACCCCCTCTCGGGCACTAGAGGCGCCCTCCGAGCATCTAAACGACACATTTTACTCAACCAAAACCACTCACCAGTCTGGAAAGTAGACTCTGTGAGCTCCAGAGTCAGCATCATAGCCTACCCAGTAGGCTTCTCATGCTTGGGCATCCAGCTTCAAACCACTTGCATCATGTACCCAGCACTGACTCCCCCACATGGGTAAGCCTTTTAGATTTGGTTTTGTGCCATAGAGCATTTCATATGGCATTTTTCCATCCAGTGCTCGAGTTGCTGACCTATTTTTGATCCAGATGACATGTGAGATTGCCTTGCCCCACAGGAACTTAGGTAACCCACTAGCATGTAGTACTGTATGCACATGCTTGACTAGCATCCAATTAAGGCACTCAGCAACACCATTGTGCTGTGGCATGTCATGCATGGTGAGTTTTCATTCAGTTCCTTGTGACTTGAGGTAGCAGGTGAATTCATCACTCAGGTACCCACCTCCTCAATCAGATTGAAAGCATTTTATTGAGGCACAGTGCTGGTTCTTCAACCAGGCTTCATATTGGCAATAGGCATCATAGGTGTCAGATTTTGCAGCCAGGAGATAGATACTTGTATAGTGGGTATGATCATCTGTGAACATGCAGTAGTAGCTTTTCTTCCCTGCTGTTTGGGTGGGTGATGGACCCCACACATCAGTGTGTACTTCATCACTGAGTTTCTCCTGCTGTTTAGGCTCATGATGCTTCCCAATAGGCTTTCAGGTTGCTTTTCCATACTTGCAGGACTTGCACTATAGCATTGCACTCTGCTCTGCTATCAATAATGGCTCTTATCACTCCCTTGTTTTGTTCAGTGAGAAAAAGTGTGCCTGTTATAGCCCTCACAGAGGGGTATTTGAATACTTGTACAAGGGACATGAGTTCAGGGGCACTAAATGAATGAAACATACTTCTACTCTCCTCTGTTGGGGTGGTACAAGGAGAGGACTTTAAAAATCCTCTTTGGATTTGAGTGCCATCTTGAGTTCCATGAACTCCTGCACAGTATAGGTGGACTTGACTTCTCAGAGGACTCTATGTCCTTCTGGCTTCTTGCATTGAGTTTGATAGTGTCCTTTCTTCACAGCAGAAACATCCTTGTAGTTGATCCTTTCTAACTTCTTGAAACCTTGCTGGTTTCCTCTTTTGGGGGATTCAATAGGCTTTAGGTTTTGACTGCTGATCAACATCCATTGCATTAGGATCACATGCTTGATGTTTCTTGTGAGAAGGATCTTTGTTTTGGTACATGTGGAGAACAGTTTGGTCTTCCTTGGTAAGACACTCATTGTACATGCCTAGACTGGCTTTGGCAGTTTGTGCATTGATGGTGGCATTGATCCATTCTTGTATGGTAGCCAGGATTTTTCCAGACCATAGGATCCATTCAGTGATTTGGTTGTTTAGTCCTTTCCCAAAAATAGACACCCACTTGTCAATCATCACAAGAGATAGAAGCTCAAGTGATTAAATCAAGGAACTTGCCAATATACTCAGAAAGCAATTGGTCTCCTTGTTGAATCTCAGCCATCTTGAGGAAGGCTAGGGCTTCTGTATCACCAACTTCGAAGATTCTCCTTAGTTTGAGCAGGAAGGTTGTCCAGCTGTCATAGAGGAACACTTCTCCACCTACTGTAGTGTGTTCTTTGAGGTAGTTCTCAGCAAAGTGGACTGCAGACCCTTGGCTCATGAACAAGAGGGTGAATCCTATCTTTCTTTTGTTGGTGTCATAGACATGTGGTTGAGATTGAGGTAGTTGTTGACCAATGCGATCCATGACTCAAACTTGCCACTAGTTCCATCAAAGGGGAGTGGCTTTCCTAGGCCTAACTCCTTTCTGTCAACTCCTCTTCCTTCAGGCACTTTCTCTTCTGCTGTCATAGACTTGGGGATGGTGTATGTGGGGAAAGCAAGACCAGCATGGCCTGTTATGCTTTCATACCACTGCACCAATTCTTTGACATTTCTGACAGTTCATCTGGTGAGGGGATCAGTCATCTTGGCAAACTGTTGTACTGTAGCTGTTCAGCAAGAGCAGTGATTTGTTCTTGTTCTCCTATTCCTGCCATACCAAGGTCTGTCGATGACTTGGTTTCTGGAGCTGTATGGGTCTCCTCTTCATTGATTCTTCTGCCTGCTAAAGGCTCTGGTTCTTGGATATGTACTGTACAAAGGAACTTGGATTTACTGAAGTCAAAGTCTCTTGTGAGGTCTGGGCTTGGTTACCCTCTCCTCCTTCTGATTTGGTAGGACTCATAACTGGATAGGGCTGGAAGCATTGAGCAGACAATGATCTCTCAAGCTTTTCAGGTGCTGCAGTAGTGTTTGATGAACACAGGGGAACCTTGGGTGGTTGTCCTCTTGGATGGAACTTGCTAGACCCTGCTTTGGAAGACACTGTTGCAGACTTCTTTAGACTTGGTTAATCTGGGCTTCTTTACATGAGTATGCATAGAGCAATATGCAATCACCTCCTTGAAGATTTGCGAAGTCTTCCAAGGGAATACATGCTTTTCTTGAGGCTCTTGATCTTGCTGTATCCTCGACTGGTTACAGGCTTTCCAGTGATCGCAATCACCATTTTATCAAGAGCTACAGTACCAACAAGATGCCACAACAGGGATTCACTTAGGCTCTTGGCACAGGTAGCAGACCTGTCCTCAACTCAAGTTACTCATCTGTCTGTAGGACTTATACTTCTAGTTGGCTGATGCTTGCAAAAGGGGAAATGATGATTTGGATTGGGGTTCATTGCAAGGAACAATAACAGGAGTGGTTGATTTTCAGCTGCAACCTTGAGGGGAGCTGTATCTCACTGCTGGTATGCAATGAGAGGTAACCTTTCAGGTATGTTGACTTGCATGACTAGGCTTCAGATCGATGCACAATCGCCTCTGGCCTAGGCAGGTCAGACAGGGAACAAAAGGGGGTACTTTACTCTTTTGTCACATGGTGACAACTGAAAACACACTGTTCTGAGGTGCAGGTCAACATGCACTTATTGATCACCTTATGGCTAACTGGAACCAATAGGGAGGGAATAGGCGAGCAAGGGTATGAGCCAAGTGGGCCTCTTCCTAATATACTTGACAGTGGTATGGAGATGTATCAAGCAGTGACACCCTTGATATCCTAAGGTCACAAAATGAGCTCAACTTGCTAAGGTGTGGGGTGGGATTATTATGAGGTCTGATTCAACCAGAACCAGTCCTGCTGTATAGCAAGGAGACATTGGATTTGGACTGAGAGTAAAGGAGAATTTACAGAGGTCAAGCCCTCAACCTTTACAGGGTAGGATACTTAGTAGAGTAAAGTACAAGGAGACATGGTCACATCTGAGGGGTCTTATATACCCCACAGGTGTCCAGCTCATGTAAGTACTCTACTACTGTAAGTGGTAAAGGTAAACACAAGAGTGAGGCTGTTGTACATCAAATGTGTAAACGAAGGAACCCAGGAAAGCACTGGCACATCAAGTCATGTTGACTGGGCATGATGTACAAAGGCATTCCTTCATTCATCTCCCACAGTGTGATGTGATGCAACAAAGTCATGTGCATGAGAAACCAAACAGTAAAGTAAAAGAAGGCAATGATCCCAATAGGGATCTCACTTCACATGGGAAATGAAGCAAAGGTAAAACCATAAAAGGGAAATGTATAGTAAGCATACCATACATTGTATAGTAAAGTCCACAGACTTGTCCCTTAGGAGACAGAGGTTGGTAAGCGAGGCACTGCCAGAGTGTGGTGTGGGCAACTCTTCTTGTGAGAGTGCCAAGAGGGGAAAAGATGGGAAGGCTGTAGGCAATTCCTAGGCTCATCCCAAGGGGTCTAGAGTCAGAAAGAGACTATAGTCTGGGATTCTAAGCAGTAAAGTGGGAAATATACAAAGGGGAGACTTGAGAGCTCACTGGAACTCAGTAGGTGGCAATAGTAAGCTAGGAGGACAGTTTCAGGATGTATGGGACTCAATGGTGGAAAAATAGCAGCAAAGGGAATTCTGGGTCTTGGGGCACTCTTGGAAACTCAAAGACAACTTGGGAAAGCTCTCTAGACTCGAAAGGGGACTCTCAGACACACATAGACTGACGCCAAAAGGTGGGTGGTATATTTTTCCAAGTAGCCCAGGCTTTTGTATCATAGGGACAGTGTTTCCAAGGTAAAACTGGCATATTTCAGATCTGTCATATGTCAAAAGTAATAACCAACAAAGCAAAGTCTGATGCTGACAGTGGCAAAGAAAAAGCAAAGAAAAGGGAAGAAGATAAATGCAAATGAAGGTGAAGTGGCATAACTGCATGTCTGGGAAATGGGGTTGCACTCTGGAAGATGGTTGGGGGGTGAAACAAGTGGCATAGCTAGTGGGGGGAACTGCAGGGAAGTGCAGTGACATGTGACAGGTGACAATGTTGCTGGTGGTAATAGGCATGTGACTGAGGGGAATCAGCAACACAATCTGAGGCTGTGCCATGACTGTAAGGGATGTGTGATCAGGTGGCTAGCAAGAGTAGGGATTGCTGCCAAGGGCACCTTGCAGCCTCAGGGAGCCTAGACTCCCTACACCTCCCAGGGTCTTTAGACTTTGACCATCCTCAGTCAAGTGCACATGATTAGGTACAAGACAGAGACAGAATGCCTTTGTGATGAAAGTGGCTGTGCATGGATCAAAGCACAAGTGATGGGGTTCTTGAGCATGTGCTGTGGGAAAATGCTTCTGTGGTGTAAAGTTCACTTAACACACCAAGTGTAATCACTGCATCCATTCTTTTTCTGCTAAGTCTGTCAACCTCACTCCTGCCCACTCATCATTACCAATGCTCCTCCAGTCAACTACAATGTCTTCTTCCCAGAGTGTTCCTGCCACCATGCCTCCCTTTGTCATGTCCAATGCTGCAAGAGAACTTGTCTCAGGAATGTGGGCATCACATATGAAGAAACTGGAGGTGTTGATGAAGGAGATACCTGGTGAGTCTGCAGAGGAGGAGATGGTGTGGGCTTGGTTGGCTTGGTATGAGGAACTATTGGTGAGTGGCTGTCATGTTAGTGATGCTATTCCCCTACTGATGCTTGGATACAGGGATGTATCAAGCAACTGCACAAGTTTGCCTCTGACATGAGTATGGAGGTCCCTGACTACCCTGATGAAACTGAGATCATGATAAGCAATGCCTTCATAGCATTGATGGCTCTTCAAGCTCAATTCCCACCATGCACAATGAAGCCCAAGACAAAACCTCCCACATCCAGCTCTAGTGCTCCTCAAGCAGGAAGTGAGGCAGTCCATCAGTTGCAAAGACAGATAGAGAAGTCTGTTGACAAAGGGAAAGAGGTGGCATCAGTATGTAGATAGCCCATTGGCATTGAACAGTATGCTAATGCCTGGAGCTGGTTAGGCTACCAAGGGTGGTTTGCTGGCAAGAGTTGGGGAAGGTGTGGTGCCATCTGGCTTGGGCAATTTGACAGTGGAGGAAGATGTGATGGAGGTCAACCCTGTGCCAGGGAGTACTGGACCTTGTGAGTGGTGTGTAAAGTGGGGGATTATCTGTGTGTGGAAGGAGTGGACAGCCTGTGAAGCTTGCCACGATGGAAAGAAGAAATGCAACAAGGCTGGGAAGCCAGGTAGGAAGGTGAGTAAGGCTTGTTGAACAGTGCACTCAGCTAGTGACAACATGATGCAGCACAAAAACCCAGAGGGTCCCCAGCCCAAGTTGGCCTTGATAAGCAAGAAGGCTAAGGTGCACCCTGCTCCCCCTCCCTCATCAGTGCCAACTCTTACAACAGAATGACCCTGACCCCATCTCATTAGCCACTCAATGGCTACTCAACCCACTGCCTCAACATCTGCTGCAGCCATGACTGAACCCCAAGATCTTCTGCTGCCACAACCTCTCCCTCTCTTCCTTCCCAGTGGCCTGTCCACTCCCACTCCCACTCCTAGACCCCCAGTTCCCCTCACTCCCCACCCCACTAACAAACCCATTGACAAACCCACCAAGTCCTCAAGAGGCTCAAGTGAGTTTCTTAGTGCACAAGTTGAGTCAGGCCAGGGTGAAGATCCTGAGGTCATGGGCAGTGAAGATACTGGTATGCCGAAGGTCAAAATTGATTTGACTGAGTCTGAGGAGGTCACCACACCCACAGGGCAAGCTCATTTGCCTGTGAAAGGTAAGCACTGCACACAAAGTGGTTGCATCTGCCCCATCAAAGAGTTGGACAAGCAAATTGCTGACATGGAGCTGTTGATCAAATGGGGGGAGGACACCTTGATGGACCTGTTTTTGCATATGGTGCAGGTTAGTATGATGGTGACCCAAGTATGTGAGGTGCTGCATCAGTCTCGGTGCCAGCTACATTCCCTGAAGGCCTGGTTCCAGGAGAACTTCATCCCTGGACCCTCTGACCTTCCCTAGAGTGATGGCAGTAGTTTGTGTGCAATTATCTTTTCTGCTGTCATACTGTAAGTTGGTGGTAATCCCATCTTGTGTGTGTGTTGTCTAAGAACACACCTCAGCAGTAAGATTGAAAGGTCAGAATAATATAAGAAACATAAGTGAAAAGAAGGGAGAATGAGCAGTATAGTACTGTCATCCTGACTGAGTGGGTAGTGGTGATTGTCATTTTAGTTTTGGCTGAACTCTATAGATGGTAAACAGTGATTAAGGCTACAAGTTAAGGAGAAAGAGAGGACAAAGAAATTTGGCTTTTGGTTTTTATATCATTTTATGGTTTTGTGTTCAGCTTTTTTTTTTGTGTTAGTAATTTGTATAGGTAAAGTGTCTGTAAAAGATAGACAAAGGATGGAAAAAAAGAAAAGAACAGAACAGAACATATGTAGGATGTAGGTAACTCATCTGACTTGTCCCCAAGGACACCAGCTAGTTCTGGGTTGGGAAGGGAGTTGTCTTCAAGCTGATCTATAGCAGACCTGTCAAGGCTGACTAGATGGGTGACCTCAATATGGGACCTGTTTCTTGGGAAATAGGGGTATAAGCAAAAAGTGGCAAAGTGAAACCTCAAAACAGTGCCATCAAGCTCTGTGAGGAGATAAGAGCTGCCTTTGGTGTGGCATACCACTACCATAGGACCTAGGTAACAAGGGTTGGTCTTTTGGTCCAGTTCTTTCTTGATGCAGGAACTTCTGACAAGGATGAGGGTACCTGGTTCAAAGTCAAAGTCATGGATAGTCCTCTTGAAACAAGCCATGAAGTCTTTTCCCAAGGCAAAGTGGGAATTGAGGACTTGATCATGTATTAGCACTAGGTCTTCTGGGTGCTTCTGCAATTGCCATGCATGATTGGCAATGAGGGCAGTAGTAGAGTATGACTGTGCTTTGAAAGGGGTGAGAAAGGTTGCTTCAGTGAGGTCAAAAGGGAGTCTGGGATGGACACCATGAGCCATATAGTAAGGCGAGAATCCCATAGCTTTGTGAACAGTGACCCTCTCTGCCCAGAACACTGATGGGGCCACCTCTGACCATCTTGAGGCTTTGCCCTCACAACTCTTTACCATTGCTTCTCTGACGTTGAAATGCTGCCACTCCACAATACCATTTGCCTGTGAGTTATAAGGTGAGATTCATATGTATATGCCAAATGCCATATGTCTTCAACAGCCAATTGAGTGCTAGAACATAAGGACCACCATTGTCAGTGATGACCTCTGCCACAGCTCCCTATCTGCACAATATCTGCTCAAATAAAAATTTGCTGATTGACTTTCCAGTTTCAGATCTAAGCATAGCCCACTCCAAGTAGCTGGTGAGGGAGCATCAAGCTTGAGTAATGTAGCAGTATCCATTGGACTTTGGCATTATGAAAGTGTCAACATAGGCTTTGTAGAATAGGGGCTCAGGTATTGCCATGACAGGGGGAATGTGGATTTGATCAAGGCAGCAAATTTGGCATTTGTGACATGTCTTGATGTACCAGTGAAAATCCTGCTCCAGCATGGGCCACCAAAACTGAGTCAGCAAGCACATATGGGTGGAGAAGATACCCTTGTGGCCTAACTTGTCATGGGCCTGATGAATAATTTCAAGCTGCTTGTGGTGGTGAGCCACAAGCTGGTGATGTCCTTGGGGCTCTTTCTTCCATAGTTCTCCACCCTTTACAAAGTACAGTACCATGTCACCAGCTGCACATGACTCTCCAGCTCCTTCTCCCCCAACTTGTCTGGTGGCTTCCTTGTCTCTAGAAACCTCCTCACAACTTCTAACCTCTCATCTCTCTGCTCTGCCTTCTTGGATCATGGGATTTCAATCTCAGTGTTTTCTTGCAGTGAATCACTTGCCATGAATATTCTGACATCCTGAGGCAAGATTTTAGATGAGTAGTATATGGAAGGCAGAATTTCTGGAGGACATAGCATCCAAGTCCTTGGCTTGTGGTGATTCACAAGTTCCACAGTGAAGGCTCCACACTCATCCACCCAATCCTCATACTCTTCTTCATCTACTTCATGGTCTTCTTTGGCTCTCAGTCTCCTCAATAGCCCATCAGGAGCAGCATGCTTAGTAGTGGGTATGTGAACCAGTTTGAAATTGAAGAGTAGAATACTGGCAATCCACTGGTTGATGGTGGCATTAGGCTGTAGGTTGGGATTGTTAATCATACCCTTAATGTACCTGGTGTCAACCTCAACAACTAAATTCTGCACACCAAAAACATAAAGCTGCTTGTCATGCAGCACTCAAAACAGGCTGAAGAGCTCTAACTTGGCTTGGCTATAGCACCTCTCTCAGTCATTAAGGGTGTTGGACCTGAAGCAAGCAGGGTACTGCTTTGAATTTTCTCCCTCTTGCATGAGGTTATAACTGACAGCAATGTTGGAGGTGTCGATGGTGAGGATGACTGGAGAGGAGGAGCCATAGTCAATAGGATGCAGCACTGGGGAGGTGACTATAGCTGCTTTGAGGTAGTCCATTGCCACTTGGTGTTTGTCACAAAACTCAAAAGAGACATCTTTCTTTGTGAGCTCAATGAGAGGGTGTGCATGCTTGGTGAAGTCTTTGATGAAGATGTGGCAATACAAACATAGACCTATGAAGCCCCTAACTTCAGTGATGTTAGTGCAGTAAGGCCAGTCTCTAATCTTTTGGACTTTGGCCTTGTCAGGGATTCTCCTGTCATACAAAACCTTATGCCCCACTACTACAATAGATGGGGTGGCAATGATGCATTTCTTGGCAGAGACAGTAGCTCCTGCATGGCGAAGTCAGTGTAGTACATGATTGGTATTTTGGAGGTGCTCCCAGATGGAGTGCCAAATCCCTGGGTTCTGTGGTATAGTTTCATAGGATCTGTCAGCATTTAGATAGTGAGACTTAGGGCCTTTGATTGGACAGTCATTGATGGATGGGATGGAGACCTTTGGGATTTTTTCAGGTAAATCTGCAAGAGGATTGCTGACCTCCTGATGCTCCACCCTGAATTTGACAGGCATCACAGTCAGGATAGGCTTTACCTTCTTTGCTACAGGCTTGAATTTTAACATGTGAAAAACTGGGTCATAGTGAAAGGTAGACTGTAAGGCCAAAAGCATCAGTGGAGAAATCATAGTACTAGTGGTAAGTAGGAAGGGGTCTTTCAGCAAAACAAACTGGAATTGAATGGATCAGGAGGCACAATATCTGGGGTATAACTGAACAACAGTGCTGCTGTGGCATTTTCTTTAAAGTTGGTAGAAAGAGAGGAAGCAGAATTTCTTGAAGCAGAAAGTGAATCTGAAACATAAAGGGAACACATGGATACTATATTATCTTGGTCTCCTCATAACCTTGTTGAGTCATTGACCACTGTTAAAAACCCTGTTCAGTCTCTTGGAGTTTGCAGCAGTGATTCTGGTGGGTGAAGTACTCTGCCTCATCCTCTGGATTCACAAACTGAGGGTAAGGATATAGGTGGTGTTGGGGGCAAGTCAGGATCAGTAACTGGTGACCTGAGTTAGGGTCACAGATTTCTAGAGATTGTTCACCATCAGGGAAGTCTCAAAGGATGCTGCTGAGGAGACAGAAGAACAGGTGGCCTAATAAGAGGTCAAAAGGGGCTTTATTGACAACTTGAATCTGAAGGTGGGCCTCTACCAGTCTGATTTGCAGAGAGGCATTTTCAATGACCCCTAGAGTGCTCTCTTTAGACTGGTTAGCAGCTTCTAAGGTCATACACATGTCTGAATGGAGGGGGGCCCCTAAGGCCTCCCACAACTTGTGCCTGAGAGCAACTACCTGACAGCTGCTGTCAAGTATACACTTGACCCAAAGCTTGTCCATAAGGACACCATCTACTGCATGGAGAGGGGTGGTGTTGAGACTGACACACTTGCCATCAGTATCCTTAACAAGGTATTGTTCATATGAGGCCCAGGTAGATGATGAGGATGATTCTGACATGGTCTCAAGGCTACCGATTGCTACCTTCTTCATCATAGCCATCTCCTTTATCTATTTTCAGATTTCCAGGCTGACTGCTAGAAGATCTTGGGTTGAGATTTCAATCTTGGCCTCTAAGACTTGGGACACAAGTCATTTAGTGGCAGCAGCTTTGTCAAACTGCTCTGGTAACAGTACTGAGGGGTAGGGTTGGACAGAGGCATGAAGGTCAAAGGCTTGGTGGCATTAGCTCTAGCCTGCTGATCATTATGTGGTGGCTGAGTGTTCGAAGTCATGGTAGGTGCAGGGTTGTTGGAAGGGGGAGGGTTGGCAGGAGCAGCATTTTGAGGGTGATGAGTGGGGATTTCTACACCATCAAAGCAGGCTGGTATCTTCCTTTTGATAGCATTCTTAAGCTCCTCTACCTGAGCATAGGCTCTGGCAAGGGCACACTTATCTTCTTTGTCAGCATTATCTTCTATTTCTTGGTCAACAAGGTAAGACAAGGGGTGGACCTTGACCTGAAACTCAGTGGTGTCTTCTGAGCCAAAGAACATGGTATTGATGAGGTGGGGTGGGGTATCACATCCTCTAGATGAAGAGGTGGTACCTGAGACTGAATAGAGATGAGATTAGCTGACACCATAATAGACTCTCTGAGAGCCAGGAAGTTATTGATTTTCTCTTTGAAATTCTGCCCTGCTGCAGACCTAGGAATGTCAGAGCTGTCTTTCATAAAGACTTTACTGCCTATAAGCATGCATTTCCCTTGGCAAACATACTCTTTGCAGAGCTTGCACTTGGCTGTTCTATGGCCATCAGTTCCTCCACAGAAGAAGCAGTGGGATTGAAAGAGTGGCAAAACTGCTGTTCCGAGGGTTGAGTCTGTGGCTGCCCAAGGTGGGGTCAGCAGCTTGGACATATTCCCTCTTAAGAATAGTGGGCAGCAAAGTTGGTTGGGAGTAGGATTCTGGGAATAAGGCCAAACTATTGATTTGGATGGCATTTCAGTGGGCCCCACTAAGGAGGTAGGTTGCATTCTTGTAGACTTCATTGAATGGCCACAGGTCATTGACATCATGGTCAAGATCTTTGAGTTGGAGGTGAGTGGTGAGACTGCTACAGGATTTTGGGGGGAATCCTTTGAGGAACTTCTCATTAACATAGTTGTCAGTGAGTCCCTTCTTCTTGTTAATTAGGGCTATGACTCAGCAGAATTCCCACACATGTTTGCCAAGGTCCTCAAGGGACAACATGGGTTTCTGGACTTGGTGGTGGAGAAGGGTCTTGAGGTCAGCTTTGGTATACTGTCACCCTTTGACATTGGCACCAGGGTAGAAACTGGTGACTTCTCTAGTAAAGTCATCCCAGTCATCACCTGTAGCAGAGTCAATGGAGGACCATAGCTCCAACTCATTTCTGTTGGCATAGTGGATAGCCCACTTAATCTTAACCCTGTCATTGGTGATTCCTGCATCAGAGCAGATCTGATCAATGTCCTTGAAGTAGGTGCATATGTCTTCTGTTTTTCCTGAAAACTTGGGGGCTTTGTTAGAACCTCTAAGAGGCATTTCATGATGGTTGGTTGTAGCAGACATACTGCAGGTAATGATGATGCAAGTGGAAGGGGGTACTGAGGTATCAGCAGGGAAGTATGAGCTAGCAGTAGAATGGGGTTCTGTGAGGTGATGAAGGACATCAATGGGAGGAGAAGTTGTTCTGTGGCAAAGGTTGAAGCTGATGAAGAAACCAGAGGAGATAGGTTGGTAAGCAGTGATAACTCTTGATGATCAGGGGTGGTGCAAAGGACTCATTGAGCTCAAAGGCACCAGGTTTACTGACTATTGAAAGAGAGGGAGATTCTCGATGATGAGGGGAACCAGCAGTGGAAAGCTCTACATCTGGAGAGCTAGGCTCTGGGATATCATGGGGGTTAGTAGTGAGCACAAAAATTTCAGAGGAAGATATAGAAAGACAGTGGAAGGGCTCTAAGAGCTCTTTGAGTTCTGTTCTGTGGCAGGTAGGTCATAGGGATCTCCTTTCCAGATCTACAGACCCCTTGTGGTGGGCTCCAAAATGATGTGGGCAACTCTTCTTGTGAGAGTGCCAAGAGGGGAAAAGATGGGAAGGCCATAGGCAATTCCTAGGCTTGTCCCAAGGGGTCTAGAGTTGGAAGGAGACTATAGTCTGGGATTCTAAGCAGTAAAGCAGGAAATATATGAAGGGGAGACTTGAGAGCTTGCTGGAACTTGGTAGGCGGCAATAGTAAGCTAGGAGGACAGTTTTGGGATGTATGGGACTTGATGGCAGCAAAATAGTGGCAAAGGGAATTCTGGGTCTTGGGGCACTCTTGGAAACTCAAAGATGACTTGGGAAAGCTCTCTAGACTTGAAAGGGGACTCTCAGACACATGTAGACTGATGCCAAAAGGTGGGTGGTATATTTTTTTAAGTAGCCCAGGCTTTTGTATCATAGGGACAGTGTTTCCAAGGTAAAACCAGCATATTTCGGATCTGTCATATGTGTCAAGTCTGGGCCTACTCCGACGGTTCCCGATGCTCACAGAGGCCGCAGAAAGTACATGGAGGTTGGCCAATGGGGGCCAACGATCAGCGACATTGGCCGAAGGTTGACCGATGGTCAAGACAGGGGTTCAGGAGAGGGTGTCAGGTTCAGCTTGTGCACTGCCCCCTTGTATGAGCCCAGCCCTTGGATTTCAGATAGGGAAGAGAGTCAGGGAGTATCTGACAGAAGACAGAGGAGGCCAGTCGAGGACCACAGAGGAGGGAGGACTAAGTTGATATTCATACTGAGGAACCACTGCTGAGTGTGGCAGGCTTATATACATCGAGCATGCCATCAAGGCAGTACAGTATTGGAACATCAGAACTAACATACAGAGTACAGTAAATTTTCAAGGGGTGGAAATGTCAGAAACTTCAATTGGAGAATGGTACATATGATGGAGGTAAAAGACAGGACAAAGGAAAAACACCTAAAAGGAATAGTACAGACAGAGGGGCTCCAGAGCACCTGCTGATAACCAATCAGGACACAGGCCAAAAGCCTAAATGGGTAGTGACCCTGCACTGAACCATGTGGTGTGGTAGGTGTGCCATGCCTGGGCTGGCCTGTCAGCCCAGAAGGAAGGTGACCCCTAAAAGGGTGGGAGGTGTCACCTGACTGATAAACCACAGTCACATGGTGGACCTGACAAAGACTGACAGTGGCCAACAGAGAACTGGGCAGGAGTGTGCCATATGGGTGCTAAAGGGGGCAGACAAGTGCGGAGTGGAGTGGGGGAGGGTCAGTAGTCCAGAACAGAGGCATGGGGCATGACAGTATCCCCCCCTTAGGGCCTGAGCCCCTGAAGGCCATAGGCAATGTGGTCCAGACAACATGAGGTTTGACTTTGTAATTGGCAACAGGCCATGGGGCACTTACTGATTGCCACAGCAGGGTTGTGTCAGAGTCCAAACAGGTCGCATAAGAAATGCCCTCTGGTTGCTAAGTCCCTTCTCTTGTCTTCCCTTCGATCTATAACATGTCCAACCAACCCAGCACAAGTCAACAGCCTGCCCCTGCCTCCAGCCATGACTGGAGTCAAGCCACTGACAAGGACTTAGAAGTCCACACAAGTGACTTGGAGGGTACCAAGAGAGCTAAGGAAGTGGAGAAGAGTTGATGGGAGGTGGCCAAAAGGGAATGTAGGGCATAGGCATGCTGCCAGAAGGTGGAGGAGGCTCGTTTGGAAAGGGAGAGGAAAGAGCAGGAGGAACATGAGAGGCAGGAGCAGGAGAGGCGAGAGCAGGAGGAGCATGAAAGGTTGGAGTGGGAGGAGCAGGAGAGGCAGGAGGCCTTAGCAGTGGCCTGGCAGGCAGCAGTGGCAGAGGCAGAGGTGGTGTGACAGAGTGTCATGAAGGAGAAGGGCATGTAGGGGAGCTCCAGAGTGAGAGTAGGGGCTCATCGGTGGGCAGGTGAGTATCATGTGCACACCATAGTGATGCTAACAAGGGTTGTCAGCTCTGGGTGGGTTGCTGCCTACAGCCCCATGACCGGAGCCAGCATGGGTATGCTATGGGTGGCACCGATGGTGAGGCACATGGCCTGTGATGGCTGCAAGTGGTGAGGGGAGGCAAGTGAGTGTCAGGCAGTAGTGGGTGGCTGGTCCTGTGGACCATGCAGAAAAAGAAAGAAGAAGTGTAGCTGGGTGACAGCAGAGGAAGCCAAGGCAGAAGCAGCAGTGAGCAGTTCCAGGAAGCAGGCTGGGACAGGGGGTTCGAGGGGTAGTGGGAGGAAGAAAGGTCAGACCAATGAAGAGGACGATGATGACGAGATTGAGGAGGTGCCAGGCCCAGTGGCCTCTTGTCCTGAGGCTTCTGGGTCGGGCTTGGTCGGGGAGGAATCGGAGTTTGGCAGGTCAGGCCAGGGGGTGCCAGGGCCTGTATATGACGAGCATATGCTCGTGATTCAAGCAAGACAGGCAGCAGTGATGGAGCGCCAAGCGCTTGTGATGGAGAGGATGGCTGGAGCGATGGAGGCGCAGGCAGTCTGTAAAGTTTCTAGCTTCTCATTCACTTGTATACTTAGTCACTTGAATATAAACACAACTGGTGTTATATTGGAGTGCATAAAGTATGGTAAAAAAGAAGTGGCCTTCCTTATGTAACAGGCGCCCATTTATATACAGGCACCCTTGTTTATGTAATATACCTACAAATAATACTGGAGTTCAACCATTAATGAACTCCACACCTGTTTAAGTGCAGTAGTCCAGGGCATCCTTACACCCTTCCCCTGAAGAACCCCAAACAGGTTCTTCCAAACTAAGCACAACCACGAATATACTGACATTTCTATTCTATGATCACACATGTACAGTGCACAAGTGTGAGACATTGGGGAGCTATGGTGAGACGACTGAGCAGAGATTAGCCAGTCCGCAATGATATGTGGAAGTATGTGGTTGAGACAGGATCTTATATAATATCAGGCCCCCTACATGGGGGCAGGACCTTCGTCATCGACATCCATGCCTTGCCTCCTGGTGGTACCCATGCTCAGGACATCAGATTCCCAGTCATCAAAATCAGAGGCGGCCATCCTCCCACTACCTCAACACCACTCAGCAAGTGTGGAGTAGTGGGGACAGGTTCAATGGCATGGAAGTCTGGGAGCCCTAGTTCCCAAGCACGATCCAGATAATATTCGAGAGGTTGCTGCTCGGCCAGGTGATCCATGTCACCACCCTGCTTGTAGTCGCCTTGTGTCAGACATCATGGACCTGATGCCCCTTTTCATGGAGCATGTCACTCTCGTCTTGCAGGAAGCAGACACTCCAGGAGTACAGGTCATCAGCTTCCTGGAAACTCAGCCCATTCCTGGCAAGGAAATGGGCTATGTCAGTGGGGGATGGGATGACATCCTTACAAAGGTCCCAATTGCTTCAGGCACCTGGGATGATGGACAGTCCCTCATTTTCCACTATGGCTTGGTACCAGCCAGCAACAGCGAACAGGCGAGCAAAGTTGTGGTGCCACCCATGCTGATTGGAATCGTATCAGAACTGGGGTGTGAAGTACCCTTCCAGGACAAAGCCTCTGATTCTTTGAATCAGAGTTGCTTCCTTATCCTCAGCATACTCTTTGATGGGGCCCACCACCCCTGGGAAGCTCGACATCTCTTCTGTGTCCCAATACTTCTCAATTTCTGCCCTCCACTGTTGTAAAGGTTCACCCCAGGCAGGTGCATTCCTGGGGATCCTATCCTGGTGGGACCTTTTCTTTGGGTCCTGACAGTCGATGATGGGTGGGACCATCAGACTGGTGACAGTCAGGGTCTGGGGTGCCAGGATCATGACTGGGAGGGGGGCTTCCACTGGTGGGGGTCACTCTACCTGTGGAATGGGTACTGGCTCACGAGGGATGGCAGGCTCCTCACGAGCCTCAGGAGGGTCAGCATGGGGCTCCTCATATACTGGGGGTTGTTGTGGGGCAAGTCCAGTGATGGACAGTTTGTAGTTGTCCTGTTTGACCTTACTCTTGGCAGCCAACCATGCTGGGGGGTGCCACTGCGAGAGGGCATAGGCTGCGACTGGGTTTTTGGCCAGCTTCTTTCCCATATGCTCATCGATGTCGGCCAGGTATCGATTGATCCAGGCAACGAGGCATTGGGCTATCCTGGCGTTCAGTGCATTGTCCTCGCCACTCTCCCTTGCTGCACGAGCATGGATATCATCTATCTTGTGGGGTGTGTTCAACAGGTGCACTGTGCCTGTGGGGATGGCCCCAAAGAGAGCTGGAGCATATCCTGTGGATATCACCCTCTCAATGTCGTAATGCTGAGGGGCTTTGAATTGGTAGAGGCTCTGCTGAGCTCGAACATGCAGGAATTTCCTGCCACTCAGCAGAACGAAAGCCTGGTGTGGGCATTCCCTCTGATCGACCAGGAACATGTTGGTAGCCTCCTTGAGGAGGTTGGTTAGGAGGGGTCGCTTTTGACGAGGCCTAGTCTGACCAGGCTCATCGGGGGTGCTGTTTGGCATCTCGTGGTGTTCCGCATGAGACATGGGGTCGGAGACGGAGGTGAGAGCACAAGGTGGGGAGCGAGATGGCTGCATATATACAGGGGGTCCCCTGTCCCCTCCCCCTGACAAGCGAGCTGCCAGGCTCAACGAAGGGCCTGCTCCAGCTGGTTGGGGGGGGCAGTCACAGTGGGGATGGCTGTTGAGCAATGCAAGGCAGGCTCGTTCAAATTCATGATCATCATCGATGTGCTCACACTCATCCTGGTAGTGGTGAGCCTGAGCACACCAGTAGTCATGGTCAGCCCAAAGACAGTCAACTTCCTTGCAGGCAGTCACAGCATCATCCAGATTGAGAAGATGCGATAGTACATGCATGCAGTTGGTGTGTGCATGTACAAGGTCCGAGGACCCAAGGACCAAGTCATGGGCCATGTGCACTGTGTATGCAGAGCACACATTGCAACTGTTGGGCTGACCACAGTCATCGTGAACGACCATGCCAAACTCACTGGCATGCCAGTGTCAACATGGGGGGGAGATGGAATGCTCACAACGATGTTTGGTGTCATGTGAGCATGAACGGGGGTGAGATGGGGACTGAGAGTATGAAGGTACGTGACAAGGGGGGGAGTCATCCCTCACTTGTTGTTTAGACTCACAACAACGTGCCCAGTCATCAGGGGACATGGGCACGTCAGAGGAAGCAGCAGCATCCTCATGAGAGGGTGCTGCTGGGGTTTTGGATGCGGGGAAGCAGCAAGACATGACGATCAAGGCTATGAAGAGAGTGTGGTAATAAGGAAAGAGAGAGGGGATGTGAAAATTTTTGTAAAGGAACTGATTGCATAATCTTGGTGATAAGGGGTATGTACTCTTAAAACTTAAACGTAGCTGGCAGCAAGTCCAGAATGGGAAGTGTGGAGGGGTGTGGCGGTGTGTGGGTCATGTGCATGGGACTTGTGTGAGTTGCGAGGCTCCCTCTCCTACACATTGGCTTCTGTAGCATGCTGACTGCATCTAGGCAGTCAGCAGGGTTCCTGAACATTTTGCAACTCGAGGTACCTGTCTAGGGCCTCGAGGTCTTTACAGTGTTGGTAGGGCTCCCAAGTGGAGTCGCCCAGACTCCACTTGACCAACAATTCCAGCTGACAGCCCACCCATTGGTGGGCGTTTATTTTGTCGACCAGCCATTCCACATCATCTGGTATGCCCATGTTGTAGAAGATGTGGGTGTCATGTTTGGGGAACATTGCATCGTCATTGGGTTCATGATGATGCAGGAGGTTGGCGTGGAAGGTGGGGTGGATTCATTGTTCCTGGAGCTGCTTAGGCAGTTCCAGAGTCTATGTGTCTGTGGGCTGATTTGCTTGAATGATCTTCATGGGGCTGATGTACTTGGGGAGCAGTTTGCAAGCACATCCTTTGGGCAAGGTGAGATTCTTCATTGACAAATATACTAGATCGCCCTCATCGTATTTTCCTCCTTCCCTCCTTCATTTATTAGCATGGTGTGTCTGCACCACGTGGGCCTCGATGATGGTGTCATGAGCCATCACTAGGTTTTCCTTCACTCAATGAACAAAGGATGTTACCCCAGGAGCAGTCATAGCCGACTGCTCCTCAACGTTAGGCAGTGATTGGGGCAGGTATCTGTATGTCAGCTCAAACGGTGCAAATCCTGTCGAGCTGCTAATGCTCGAGTTGATAGTGAACTCGACCATCAGTAGTTTCTCAGCCCAGTCTTGTTGATCTGGGGAGACTAGACCTTGTAGTATCTGCGATATGTTTCGTATCGCTCATTCTGAAGCTCTGTCTGTCTGAGGGTGGAAGGCCATGGATGTTAGCAGCTTCACACCCAGGAGTTGGTGCACCTCATGCCAGAACTGTGAGGTGAACTTAGTGTCGCAATCAGACACGATCGTATCAGGGAGACCATGTAGCCTCATGATCTCCTGAATGAAAACCCATGTGAGTTCAGATGCTCGTATGGTGGTGTTGACTGGTGTGAGGTGAACTAGAGACGTCAGTCAGCACAGGATGACCCATAGGTAGTCGGCGCTGTTGCTTTCAGGGAAGGGGCTGACAAAGTCCATTGCGATGGAGTTCCATGGTCTCTTTGGCACTGGCAGGGAGTGAAGTAGACCTGCTGGGTGTGTGTTGTTGGTCTTGGTGGTCTGGCACACTGGGCATGATCTGCAGAATCAGTCAATGTCCTTGCCCATCCCAGGCCACCAGAAGTGCCTATGGATGTAGTCTCCCGTGTGCAGTGTTCCAAAGTGACTGAGCACCTTGTGTGCATGCTCAATCACTTGTGCCATCAGTCGGTCATTTTTCCAGTCCACCTGAGGGAGGCAGAGTACTCTGTCTCCTGCTGTGACTTTCAAGTGGATCAGCCCATTGTCTACACTGAATGCTTTGTGGTGATCCAGGTGTAGTAGTACCTTCGCCAAGACAGGGTCTGCTGGGTACCCCTGTCTGACGCAACCGAGGAAGCCACACTCCCCCTGGAAGTGGGTGATGAGCATCTGCAGGTCCTGTCACATCCGTGACATGTGCGTAAGGTCCAGACCGCAGTCCAACCATCCGAGTTGTCGTTCTAGCCCTACAGGCTCCCGTCGTGAAACTCCGTTCCATCTCTAATTTGACTTACGATCCATTTCTGTTTCTGTTTCCATATTTAGTATGTTTCTCTCGCGCCTCTAAGTGACTTGCTACACTTCCGTACCCATATGTCTTACTAATCCCCGTACCATCCGGCTATCTGGCGACTACCGACTTACCTTACTAATAAGCTCACTAATATTGTTACTCATCCGTACTGCGTTCCGGTAGTCGCTACACCCCGGACATTGCTTTATACTTTCCTCTGTACTATAAAAGCTTTGTACATACGTCGTAGCACGTCAGTTCAAATATCGAATAAGATACTCATCGATCTCACTTGACTCCAGATAGTTTCTGGATAGCTCCGACCTCTGGGACTCGGCAGGAAGAAGTGTACTAAGTTGTACGCTAAACTCCGACTACCTGGACTTTCGCTCTAAGCCTCCTCTGCTCTCGGACCCTCTCGGAGACCGTTGAGAACTGGTCTTGACAGGTCGCATCTACCACCAGATCCATCCTATGCATCACAACTCCACTGTACAGTGGTTGCTGTTCGATGGCTTTATGCAAAATGTACCTCATGCACAGTGGGCAGCAACACTACCTGAAGGATGGGTCGCACTCATATGTGATGTGTTGACTGCTGTTAATCCCTTTGTCAGTGCACTACAACACTTCTGTTCATTTTCAGAGAGATACCTGCCTGTGACTCTTATGCTCAAAGACACTGGGGCTAGCAAGGTCACTGCATTGATGTCATATGATAACACCTCATCCTCTGAAAACAAAGCTCGTTGTTTGGTGATCAGCCATCGCTCCGGCCACACACAAACCATTCCCACAGTAAGCTGCCTCTGGGAACCACTATTGTACCCACTGTTGTTTCTGCATGGAACTCTGGGGTGGGGCCTGACACATTCATCAGACACCCTTGGGACAGATGAAATCTTGGAGGCAGGGTATGACCATGCTACTGCACAACTATGGCACTATTGAGTGCAAATACTATGAGAATCAAGATTTCAAGATTTCAGTCGTCTCACAAATGAATATGTGGTAGACATGTTCAGCCACAACCTGGAAACACATCTCAATTTCATATGCCACAACCAAGAGCATATTCGCCATGAGGACACACAATTGATGGGTTCCAAGGACATCACCCTGTCAGAGAACATGTACTTACCCGCCTCTTTTCTCGGCTCACGCCTTTGGGCCACAGAACAAGTTGTGGACTCACTTGCAGTAGCCGCCACACTTGGCAACCCAACCTTCTTCATTACTATGACATGTAACGCAGCATGGCTGGAAATCATATCTCAACTACAAACTGGACAGACATTCTGCAATGTCCCCATTGTTGTCACACATGTCTTCAGACAGAAGTTATGCATACTCCTACAGACGCTGAGGATGATGTTCATGAACTCCAGCAGAATACTATACTGCATCTATTCTATTGAATTCCAGAAGCATGGCCTCCCACATGCACACATACCGGTGAAGTATTCCACCAGCTGCAAAGAACCTCTTGACATTGACACTATAGTCAGTGCAGAAGTTCCCCCTGACCCCCATGACACACAACTGGTATGGACATACATGACTCACAATCACCCTGCTGCCAACTGACCACCTTCCATGTACTGCCAGACTGTCAAGGCAGATGGCTCTCGCACATGTCATTTTAATTATCTGCATCCATTACAAGCCAGCACAACTATCAACACTGACGGTCATGTGCACTACTGACAACAACACCCTGGCGACGAAATGATTGTACCTCACTCCTTACCACTCCTCCAGCAGTTTAAGTGTCACCTGAATTTCGAAATCATGGGTACATCACACATCTTCCAATATCTCTTCAAATACATCCATAAGGGTGAGCAACCTAATCTCATGATGCTACTAACTAACTAAGAACTACTAGGACCTGACTATGCAAGATACAACCTTCACATCGCAGATGTGCTGGCAGGAGACCCCATCAACGAGATACAAGACTACTGGAATGGCAGATACCTTTCCACCAGAGAGGCCATATGGTGAATACTGGGTTACCATATCACACACAAAGAACCTGCAGTCACCACCCTACCCATCCATTTGCCTACATTGTGCTCCCACTACCAGTACCATGGGACCTCCAGGCCACACAGTACTCTGTCTCTCCTAGAACAATATTTCTTAAGACCCATGGGCACCTTCCATGACAACAGGGGAATACTACACTACTTCAACGAACTCACCTACATAGAATATTTCATGCCTTTCTGTCTGATGTCACAGCCTCCCAAAACTATGGTGTGTTATGGAGAACAAGGAAGAATAAGTGGAAGTCCCACAATGTGCATCATACTACGAAGTGGAAAACATCGCCATGTATGCCACCTGCAGGCTATCCATCCTTCACAGGGTGAAGTCTTCTATCTCCATACTATACTGCAAAACCACCCTCTGCTTTCCTTTGCAGATGGCTTAATCGTCAACCAGCAGCAATTTGGTACATACCAGGAGTCTGCTATGGCACTCGGCCTTTTCACAGAGCATGGGGAGGCTTACTATGCCATGCAAGAAGTGGTGCATACATTGTACACCCCACAACAACTACAGTATCTGTTTATTCACCTCCTCATCAATGACTGCATAGTGGAGCCACTGAATCTATGGGAAGACTTCAAACATGACATCTCCCTGGACTACATCCTGCTGCACCATGATGACAAAGATATTGCCAGCCAACTCTCACTGGGGGCTGTGGGCGAAGCACTTGGAGAACATGGTAAGAGCCTCAGCAATTTTGGTCTCCCCCAGTTCACACTGCTGTCTGCTGAGGTTCTCCATGAACAATGAAAATGGTCACTCCATGGTATGCAACACAACATCGATGCATGCAATGCATATGCACTAATGACACAGGAGCAAAAGGAGGTATTCGATGCGATTGTCGAGGCTGTGCTTACATACACCCCATCACAGATATTTGTTGATGGCAAGGCAGGAACAGGAAAAACATTCCTGGTCAATGCTATATGCAGCAAGCTGCACTCTCTACAATGCATCGTGCTCCCGATGGTGATGGCAGCATCTGCAGCACTGCTCTATCCTGGAGGGAGGACTACACACTCCACATTCAAGGTACGCCTTCCCTGTACACCTTCCCCCACAGGCTGAATGAGACAATGCACCCACACTACTCCAGGTACCTGTGAATGAAAGCAATGAATTCTTGCAATCGTCCATAAGTGTGGACTCCCCTCATGTGCAACTCATCAGGGAGACATCACTCATCATCTGGGATGAAGCACCCATGGCCAACTGTGCCATGCTTGTGTGTGTACACGACATCTGTCAAAAGATCATGAAGAACAACATGCCCTTTGGTGGAAAAAATATAGTACTACTTGGCAACTTTTGCCAGACATCCCCCATCATATGAGGTGGTTCTCACAAACAGATCATCGATGCATCAATACGTTCATCTCCCCTGTGGGGACAATTCTTGATCATGCATCTTCGGAGACCAATATGCAATGCACAAGACCATGCCCTTACATGGTTTGTAGATGCCATAGGCAATGGTGAGGGTCCTGAGATTCCCACAAGCCCGTTCAAACACATAGTGGATGTCAATGAACTCATTCAATTTGTCTTTCCAGAAGAAATTCTTGCCCAGCCAGAGGCCTGCCTAAGATGCATGATACTGTGTCTGATGAACAAACAAATCAGCTCATACAATTCTACCATCCTCAAGAGTATCCATGGTAATAAATGAATCTACACTGCAGCTGACTCACTAAAGGAGGCAGAGGACACCAGCCTGCTCCCCCCCAAAAATATTCTCAATTATGTCACTATGCACAGCCCCACAGGCCTCCCCCCTCATTTGCTACCCATCCATGTCAGTGGTGTCTACCACCTGATCCACAACTTCTCTCTGGAACAAGGTCTCACAAAGAACTCAAGGGTCGTGGTGAGTGCCCTGGGCCAGCAACTGATAGTGGCCCGAACTCTGCAAAGTGACTGTGAACCACACCCTGCAGATGACATCCTCATACCACACATAACTTTCAACACCACCCTCTCATCAGGGCACACACTCCTATGCCATCAATTCCCCCTCGCCCCTGCCTATGCCATGACCTTCAACAGCTGCCAGGGGTTAACACTCGACTGTGTGGGGATCGACCTCACAAGGCCAGTATTCTCACATGGACAACTATATACTGCCTTCTCCCTTGTTTGCCATCGAGATAATGCATGCATGTTACTTAGACCCCAACAGAGCACTACCATAAATGTTATGTCCCACGACCTGTTGTTGTAAAATAGTATCACCCATATAACATATATTTTGTATGACAAACATCCCTGTGCAAAAGACTGCCAGAGTGGAGCGAAGGTGTGTCTTGTAGTACTATCAACCTGACTGAGTAGGTAGTGGTGATTGTCATTGTAGTTTTGGCAGAACTCTATAGATGGTAAACAGTGAGTAAAGCTACAAGTTAAGGAAAAAGAGGGGACAGAGAAATTTGGCTTTTGGTTTTTATATCATTTTATGATTTTGTGTTCAGCTTTTTGTGTCAGTAACTTGTATAGGTAAAGCATCTGTAAAAGATAGACAAAGGACAAAAAAAGAAAAGAAAAGAACAGAACATAGGACATAGGTTACTCATCTGACTCATCCCTGAGGACACCAGCAAGTTCTGGGTCAGGAAGGGAGTCATCTTCAAGCTGATCTACAGCAGACATGTCAAGGCTGACCAGGTGGGTGACCTTGATATGGGACTTGTTTCTGGGGAAATAGGGGTATAAGCAAAACACAGCAAAGTGAAACTTCAAAACAGTGCTGTCAAGTTCTGTGAGGAGATAAGAGCTGCCTTTGGTGTGGCATACCACTACCATAGGTCCCAGGTAGCAAGGTTTGGTCTTTTGGTCCAGCTCTTTTTCAATGTGGGAATTTTCTGACAAGGACAAGGGTACCTGGTTCAAAGTCAAAGTCATGGATGGTCTTCTGTTAAGAACATTCCTTCCAGGAAGTCGGGTTAGGCCGGGCTTCGTAATTCCGGCATGTCCGGAGTTGGGCTACTGTGCCGGAGCTCGTAAGAGCTGGAGTTGGGTGGCACATGGCCGTGGGGGGTCGAAGCCCAGGCTCGATAGGGGTCCACCACCCAAATCGGCCTCAGCTCATGCGCTGTGCCCTTGGACAGGTCCGGGTAGTGGTCGAGATACTGGATACTCCGGGTTCTAGGTTGATTATCCGACTGACTCTACAGTACAGATTTAACTAAGTATTTATACTACTAGTCCGGAGGGGGCACTACCAGAGTTCCGGTAGTCTTGGTAATAACTAAGAGGCTATGTATGAATGTTAGTAAGTGAGTGACTAAGGAAAGTCCAGGGACCTGTCTACCGGTAGTAGACACAGGTCTGACAAATGCGCAGTAATAACTAATTGTACTAAGGAATGTGGTAGTGCTAGGCTAAACAGAGAACAAGATTCAGACTAGAGGGTCCAGAGGTGGACACCGGTCCGGAGTTCGTGCGCACTACTACCGGAAAACAGACAACTACCAGTAGTGTACTTACTAGTAGTGCGACCTAAATACATGCATATGACATCTTCTCAAAATGAGCCATGAAGTCTTTTGCTGAGGCAAAGTGGGAATTGAGGACTCAATTGTGTATTAGCACTAGGTCTTCTGGGCACTTCTGTAATTGCCAGGCACAATTGGCAATGAGGGCAGTAGTAGAGTATGACTGTGCTTTGAAAGGGGCAAGAAAGGTTGCCTTGGTGAGGTCAAAAGGGAGTCTGGGATGGACACCATGAGCCATATAGTAAGGGGAGAATCCTATAGCTTTGTGAACAGTGACCCTCTCTGCCCAGAACACTGATGGGGCCACCTCTGACCATCTTGAGGCTTTGCCCTCACAACTCTTTACTGTACCATCACTTCTCTGACATTGAAATGCTACTGCTCCACAATACCATTTGCCTGTGAGTTATAAGGTGAGATTCATATATGCTGAATGCCATACATCTATGACAGCCAATCAAGTGCTAGAACATAAGGACCACTGCTGTCAGTGATGACCTCTGCCACTGTTCCCCATCTGCACAATATCTGCTTGAATAAGAATTTGCTGATCAACTTCCCAGTTTTGGATCAAAGCATAGCCCACTCTGGGTAGCTGGTGAGGGAGCATCAAGCTTGCATAATGTAGTGGTATCTGTTGGACTTCAGCATTATGAAGGTGTCAACATAGCCTTTGTAGAATAGGGGCTCAGGTATTGCCATGACAGGGGGAATATGAATCTGATTGAGGCAGCAAATCTGGCATTTGTGACATGTCTTGATGTACCAGTGAACATCCTGCTCAAGCATGGGCCACCAAAACCATGTCAGCAAGTGCATACAGATGGAGAAGATACCCTTGTGGCCCAACTCATTGTGGGCCTGATGAATAATTTTGAGCTGCTTGTGGTGGCAAACCACAAGCTGGTGATGTCCTTGGGGCTCTTTCTTCCAAAGCTCTCTGCCCTTTACAAAGTACTGGGTTGCCAGCTGCACAAGACTCCCCAGCTCCTTCTCCCCCAACTCATCTGGCAGCTTCTTTGTCTCTAGAAACCTCCTCACAACTTCTAACCTCTCATCCCTCTGCTCCACCTTCTCAGATCACAGGATTTTGGTCTTGGCATTTTCTGACAGTGAATCAGTTGCCATGCATGTGCTGATGTGCTGAGGCAAGATTGTAGATGAGTAGTATATGGATGGCAGAATTTCTGGAGGATGTAGCATCTGAGTCCTTGGCTCACAGTGATTCACAAGTTCCACAGCAAAGGCTCCACACTCATCCACCCAATCCTCATACTCTTCTTCATCTACTTCAGGGTCTTCTTCAGTTCTCAGTTCCTCAATAGCCCATCAGGAGCAGCATGCTTAGTAGCAGGTACATGAACCAGTTTGAAATCAAAGAGTAGAACACAGGCAATCCATTGGTTGATGGTGGCATTAGGCTGTAAGTTGGGATTGTTAATCATACCCTTAATATACCTCACATTGACCTTGACAACTATCCACACTCCAAAGATATATAGCCACACATCATGATGGAGGGCTCAAAATAGACTGAATAGTTCAAGTTTGGCTTGACTATACTGCCTCTCTCAGTCATTGAGAGTGATGGATCCAAAGCAGGTGTGGTACCTCTTGGAATCTTCTCCCTCTTGCATGAGGATACAACTGATGGCAATGTTGGAGGTGTTGATGGTGAGGATGACTGGAAAGGAGGAGCCATAGTCAATAGGATGCAGTGCTGGGGAGGTGACTATAGTTGCTTTGAGGTAGTCCATTGCTGCTTGGTGTTCATCATGAAACTCAAAGGAGATGTCTTTCTTTGTGAGCTCGATGAGAGGGTGCACATGCTTGGCAAAGTCTTTAATGAAGATGCAGCAATATGAGCATAGACCAAGAAAGCCTCAAACTTCAGTGACATTAGTGCAGTAAGGCCAGTCCCTAGTCTTTTGGACTTTAGTCTCATCAGGGATCCTCCCATCATATGAAACCTTATGCCCAACCACCACAATGGATGGGGCAGCAATGACACATTTCTTGGCAGAGACTGTAGCCCCTGCATGATGAAGTCAATGTAGTATGTGATTGGTGTTTTGGAGGTGTTCCCAGATAAAGCACCAAATGCCTGGGTTCTGCAGTACATATAGTTTCATAAGATCCATCAGCATTTAGGTAGCAAGACTTAGGCCCTTTGATTGGACAGTCATCAATGAATGGGATGGAAACCTTGGGGATTTCATCCTTCAGGATCCAGCAGATGTCACCATGGAATATTTGAATGGCATTAGTGTACCCCATAGGTAACTTCATCAGCCTAAGGGTGCTGATGGGGGTCTGGAAGGTAGTCAGGTTGTGGCAATCATTGTGGATGGCTTGGTGGTCATAGCTGACCATAAGGTCCAAGATCCCATACACCAAGTGACAGGTGAAAGATTTGGCAATTGAGTTGATGAAAGGTGGGATGGCTGAATCTTGGATAGAGATGGCATTTACAGTAAGGGCTGTAGGTCATGAACGAGGCACAGAGATTTCCCATCCTTCTTGACAATGCAGAACCACTTGGACTGATAGGATGAAGTCGAGGGCTCATAAACACTGGTGGTGATTTTCTCCTTGATTATTTGAATGACATCTTGAAAGATGGTGGGTGGGATAGGGATGTTACATTCAACCCAGGGCTTGTGAGGCAAAGTTGGGATTTTTAGTGGAGGAAACATGTCTTTGCAAAAGGTTCCCCTTTCCAAGGTCTCCCAAGCAAAGGTGGCCTTGTGTGTGCAAACAAGCCAGTGAACAAGGTCCAACTCTGCTGGCCAAAGGAACTTGCTAGGATCAAGGTTGAGCTCCTCTGCCCTCTGTGCAGTAAACCTAGAACCTGGAACAAATAAAGGAGGGTGGTACAGTAATGCAGGTAAATCTGCAAGAGGATTTCTGACCTCCTGAGAATTCAACAGGCATTGCAGTTGGGATAGGCTTTACCTTCTTCACTACAGGCTTGTACTTTAACATATGAAAAACTGGGTCATAGTGAAAAGTAGACTGTAGGGCTGAAAGTGTCAGTGGAGAAATCATAGTACCAGTGGTAAATAGGAAGGGGTCTTTTGGCAAAATAAAACTAGAATCAAACAGTGAAGAGAAATAAAAGGGATACCACAGGGATAGCTTCTGAAGGCTTGTTTGACCCTATAGGGAATCCCATTGAAGAGAAGAACTAGTAGAGGAAAAGAATAGCAAAGAAACAGAACACTTAGCCTAAACAACAGAACCAGAAATACTGCTGCACCACCACCTTAGGACTTCCCTAAGGCTGCTCAGACCTCACTCTCAAGGGCTGTAGCAGTAAGAAGCTACCACAGACTGGTCCCACCAGTCTGTGATCCCCAGCTTCTATAGTGGTTGCTTCTCATAGCTAGTACAATTTCAAAGTCAAGACCAAACATGCTTACTAATCCACCTCTTGCCTTGCCACTAAGTCCCAGTCCTGCTTACAAAATGGGGATCCAGCCCCTTGGAAAAGTAAATAAATTCCTCAACACCTCAATCCTCTCATTTCCACCTAATCTCTTACTAGGGAGCTCCCACCCCCTACAATGGATCAAGAGGCACACTATCTGGGGTATAACTGAATAACAGCACTGTCACAGCATTTTCTCTCAAGTCTGTAAGAAAAGAAGAAGCAGGATTCTTTGCAGTAGATGGGGAATCTGAAACATAAAGGGAACACATGGATACTATATTATCTTGGTCTCCTTGTAACCCTGTCAAGTCATCAACCACTGTTAAAAACCCTGTTCACTCTCTTGGAGTTGGTGGCAGTGATTCTGGTGGGCAAAGTATTCTGCCTCATCTTCTGGGTTCACAAATCAGGGATATGGGTATGGATGGTGTCAGGGGCAAGTCAGGATCAGTAACTGGCAGCCTGAGTTAGGGTCATGGATTTCTAGAAATTGTTTGCCATCAGGGAAGCCTCAAAGGATGCTGCTAAGGAGACAGAAGAATGGGTGGCCTAATAAGAGGTCAAAAGGAGCTTTGTTGACAACTTGAATCTGTAGGTGAGCCTCTACCAGTCCAATTTGCAGAGAGGCATTTTTGATGACCCCTAGAGTGCTCTCTTTATACCGGTTAGCAGCTTCTAATGTCATACTCATGTCTGAATGGAGGGGGCCCCTAAAGCCTCCCACAATTCACACCTGAGAGCAACTACCTGACAGCCACTGTCAAGGATACACTTGACCCAAAACTTGTCCATAAGGACACCATCTACTGCATGGAGAGGGGTGGTGGCAAGACTGACACACTTGCCATTGGTATCCTTAAGGAGGTATTGTTCATATGAGGCCCAGGTAGATGATGAGGACAATTCCAATGCAGTCTCAAGGCTTCCAATCACTGCCTTCTTTGTCATAGCCATCTCTTTTATCTGTTTGTGGATTTCCAGGCTGACCACTAGAAGATCTTGGGTTGAGATTTCAATCTTGGCCTCTAAGACTTGGGATACCAGCCATTTAGTGGCAGCAGCTTCATCAAAGCTGCTCTGGCAACAAAACCAAGGGGTAGGGTTGGGTGGAGATCTGAAGGTCAAAGGCTCTGTGGCATTAGAGTTAGCCTGCATCTTGTTATGTGCTGGCTGAGTGTTTGAAGTCATGGTAGGTACAGGGTTGTTGGAAGGGGGAGGGTTGGCAGGGGCAGCATTTTGAGGGTGATGAGTGGGGATTTCTACACCATCAAAGTGGGCTGGTTTCTTCCTTTTGATAGCATTCTTAAGCTCCTCTACCTGAGCATAGGCTCTGGTGAGGGCATGCTTATCTTCTTCATTGGCATTATCTTCTATTTCTTGGTCAATGAGGTAAGATGAGGGGTGGACCTCAACCTGAAACTCAGCAGTGTCTTCAGAGCCAAAGAACATGGTATTGACAAGGTGGGGCAGGGTATCATGCCCTCTAGATGAAGAGGCAGTACCTGGAGACTGAATAGAGACAAGATTAGCTGATGCCATAAATAGACTCTCTGAGAGCCAGCAAGTTATCAATTTTCTCTTTGAAATTCCACCCTGCTGCAGACCTAGGAATGTCAGAGCCACCTTTCATAAAGACTTTACTGCCTATAAGTGTGCATTTCCCTTGGTGAACATACTCTTTACAGAGCTTGCACTCAGCTGTCCTATGGCTGTTGGTACCTCCACAGAAGAAGCAGTGGGGGTCAAAAGAGCAGCAAAACTGCTGATCTGAGGGTTGAGTCTGGCAGCTGCCCAAGGTGGGGTCAGTGGCTTGGACATATTCCCTTTTAAGAATAGTGGGCAGTGAAGTTGGTTGTGAGTAGGATTCTGGGAATAAGGCCAAACTATCAATTTCGACAGCATTTCAGCAGGCCCCACTGAGGAGGTAGGTCACATGCTTGTAGACTTCATCGAATGGCCACAGGTCATCAACATCATGGTCTAGATCTTTGAGTTGGAGGTGAGTGGTGAGGCTGCTACAGAATTTTGGGGGGAATCCTTCGAGGAACTTCTCATTAATGTAGTCATCAGTGAGTCTCTTCTTCTTGTTAATTAGGGCTACAACTTGGCAGAATTCCCACACATACAGTGAGCAACAAAAACATTGCAATGTTTGCAACATTTTGATTGAAGGCTGTATAACACCTGACAGAGTGTGGCTGGGCAAATCTTCTGGTGGGCACCTTTATAGCCCTTGGTCTGGGCTTTCTATCAAGCCATGTTAGGAGTCCTGAGGTGCACTGGTTCCCATTCTATGAGCCAATTACTGCAGCATGTGCATTGCAACATTTTTGTTGCTGACATTATGGTATAGTAAGAGTGACAATTATTAGTAAGTAGTGTATCCTCCCTTGGCTTTTATCACCTCCTCCACCCTTCTAGGCATGCTTTCAATGAGATCCTGACATGTGGAGACACTTATATCCTCCCACTCCTTCTGAACCCTCTCCCATAGCTCATGAATTCCTTTGGGGGGAGTTGGGTAAGATGCCACCTTCCTTTTCAGTACTACCCATAGATGTTCTATGGGGTTGAGGTCAGGAGATTGTGCAGGCCAACCCATGACCTCAAATTCATGGTCTTCAAACCACTTCTTGGCCCTCCTACTGGTATGCTTGGGGTCATTATCCTGCTGGAAGATGACATCCTCAGGCAATTTGCCATAGTACTGCAGAGTCCCTTGGAGTTCATCTTCCAAAATCTGTGTGTAAAGGTCAGCATCCATCTTACCATCAATCTTGCAAGCCAAGCCAACACCCTCCCAGGTCATGCACCCCCACATCATCAAGGAACCTCCACCAAACTTGACTGTCCCCTCTACCAGCCTATCACTGAGGCCCTCTCCTGGCTTTTTCCACACCCATTTCCTCCCATCTGACCCTATCCTATTGATTTTGGTCCCATCTGACCAGATAACCCTCTTCCAGTCCTCCACTGTCCAATATTGGTGGCTCAGAGCAAAGTCTAGCCTGTTCTGCCTATGTCACTTGGACAGTAGGGGTCATTTCTGCTTCACCACAGCCTTCATACCAGCTTTGCACAGGTGACAACACACTGTTTGGGAGGAGAGGGGTTTGCTCTTCATCTCCTGAAGTGATTTGGCCACCTCCACAGCATTTTCAGCCTTCCCAGAACCAATTAGATGCATGGCATGTCAGACATCAGTGGGGGTGATGATAGAAGGATGACCAGGAGGGGGTTTTTCAATGGTGGGACAATGGTGGGAGCATATTCTACTAATGGTGCTATAATGGACACCAGTAGTATTAGAGATATCTCTAAGACATTGGCCCTGATGCAGCAGGGAGAGGATGGTATTGGTTGCAGCAGAGGGAACAGCCTTGGGCATGGTGGTTGGTTGAAAGTTCAATGTTTGGCATTGTTTGTGGGTGGCTGAACCATTTATCCAGTCATGTGATGCATTATGTAAGCAATACCACCATTAAAACAATGCCTATCATATGAATGTCATGCCTCAGGATGTCAGCAACAAAAACATTGCAATGCACATGCTGCAGTAATTGGCTCATAGAATGGGAACCAGTGCACCTCAGGATTTCTAATATGGCTTGATAGAAAGCCCAGACCACGGGCTATAAAAGTGCCCACCAGAAGATTTGCACAGCCACACTCTGTCAGGTGTTATACAGCCTTCAATCAAAATGTTGCAAACATTGCAACGTTTTTGTTGCTCACTGTACATACTTGCTGAGGTCCTCAAGGGACAACATGGGTGTCTGGACTTGGTGGCAGAGAAGGGTCTTGAGGTTGGCTTTGGTATACTGCTGCCCTTTGACATCAGCACCAGGGTAGAAACTGGTGACTTCTCTAGTAAAGTCATTCCAGTCATCACCTGTAGCAGAGTCAAGGGAGGACCATAGCTCTGACTTGTTTCTGTTGGCATAGCAAATAGCCCACTTAATCTTGACCCTGTCATTGGTGATTCCCACATCAGTGCAAATCTGGTCAACATCTTCAATGTAGGCACAAATATCTTCTGTTTTTCCTGAAAGCTTCAGGGCCTTGTTGGACCCTCTAAGAGGCATTTTGCAATGGTTGTTAGGAGTGGACATGACTGTGGGTAATGATGGTGCAAGTAGAGGGGGGGTAATGAGGTATCGGCAGGGAAGTATGAGCTAGTGGTAGAATGGGGTTCTGCAAGGCAGTAAAGGATGTCAATGGGAGGAGAAGTTGTTCTGCAGCAAAGGTTGAAGCTGATGAAGACACTGGAGGGGATAGATTGGTAAGTGGTGATAACTCTTGGCAATCAGGGGGTGGTGCAAAGGACTCATCAAGCTCAAAGGCACCAGGTATATCAACTGTTGAAAGAGAGGGAGGTTCTGGACAATGAGGGAAACTGGTGGCAAAAAGCTCTATTTCTGAAGAACTAGGCTCTGGGATATCATGGGGGTTTGTAGCAGGCACAAAAATATCAGAAGCTGATATAGAAAGGTGACAGAAGGGCTCCAAGGGCTCTTCAAGTTCTGTTCTGTGGTGGGTAGGTCATAGGGATCTCCTTTCCAGATCTACAGACCCCTCACAATGGGCCCCAAAATGATGTGGGCTACTCTTCTTGTGAGAGTGCTAAGAGGGGAAAAGGTGGGAAAGCTGTAGGTAATTCCTAGGCTTGTCCCAAGGGGTCTTGAGTCAGAAGGAGACAGAAGGGGGGGGGGATTATAGGCAGTATAGCAGGAATTATTTGAAGGGGGAACTTGAGAACTCTTCAGAACTCAAGAGGCAGCAATAGACAGCTAGGTAGGTGATGATCTGGTTGCTTAGGACTTGATGGTGGTGAACAGGCAGTGAAAGGTATTCTGGGACTAGGTGCACTCAGAAATCTCAAAGTTGACTCTGGGAAGATGCTCTTTGAACTTGGATGGGACTCTTCAATACACACAGTGTGACACCAAAAGGTGTGTGGTATATTTTTCTAAGTATCTTGGCTTTTGTATCATAAAGACAGTGGTATCTAAGGTAAAATTTGGCATAATTTGGATCTGTCATATGTCAAAGTAAGAAAAATGTAAAATCTGACTCTAGGGTAAGTGCATGTGCAGTGGTGACAGTGGCAAAGAAAAGGCAAATGAAAGGGGAGAAGATAAACACAAATGAAGGTGAAGCAGCATAACCACACATCTGAGCAATGGGGTCACACTCTGGAAGCTGACAGGGGGAGAAACAAGTGGCATCACTAGTGGAGGGACTGTGGGGAGGCACAGTGACATGTGACAGGGGATGATGTTGCTGGCAGTAATAGGCATGTGACTGAGGGGAATCATACTGTTAGCATAGGTGGCAATGAAGAGAAATAAAAGAGATGACCCAGGGAGTGACTCTAAAGGCTAGTTTGTCCCTATAGGGAATCCTGCTGAAGAGAAGAACCAGTAGAGAAAGAAAACAGAGAAGAAACTGAACACTTAGCCTGAAAAACTCAACTGAAAATCTCCTGAACCACCACCTTAGGACTTCCCTAAGGCTGCTCAGACCTCACTCTCAAGGGCTGTAGCAGTAAGAAGCTGCCACAGACTGGTCCCACTAGTCTGTGATCCCCAGCCTCTATAGTGGTTGCTTCTTCTCTGTAGCTAGTACAACTTCAAGGTCAAGTCTGAACATGCTTACTAAGCCACCTCTTGCCTTGCCACTAAGTCCCAGTCCCACTTACAAAATGGGGATCAAGCCCCTTAGAAAAGTAAATAAAATTCCTCAACACCTCTATCCTCTCATTTCCTTCTAATCCCTTACTAGGGAGCTCCCACTCCCTACAGCAACACAATCCAAGGCTGTGCTGTGACTGTAAGGGACATGTGATCAGGCAGCTAGTGAGAGTAGGGATTGCTGCCAAGGGCACCCTGTAGCCTCAGGGAGTCTAGGCTCCCTACACCACTCTCTCTAACACCTTCATGGCATGCTCCTGCCCAGTCCCCTGTTGGACCCTGTTGGCCTCTGTCAGGACCACCACATGACCAGTGCATCTCAGTCAGCTGACACCCTCCACCCTCTCAGGGGTCACCTTCCTTTTGGGTTGTTGGGCCAGTCTAGGCATGGCACAGCTACTGCACTGCATGGTTCAGTGCAGGGTTGCTACCCATTTAGGCTTTCAGCCTACCTTCTGATTGGCTATCAGCAGGCACTCTGAAGCCTTTCTGTCCATACCATTCCTTTTTAGATACTTCCTCTTGGTCCCAAGGTTCACCTCCATCATATGTACCATTCTCCAACTGAAGTTTTTTGATGTTTCTACCCCTTGAAAGTTTACTGTACCCTGTATGTTAGTTCTGACATACCAATACTGTACTGCCTTGATGGCACACTCATTGTATATAAGCCCACCACACTCAGTGGTGGTCCCTCAGTATGAATATCAACTTAGTTTCCCCTTCTCTGCAGTCTTCAACCAGCCTTTTCTATCTTCTGTTGGACTCCCCCTGACTTCTCTCCTCATCTGACATCTGAGGGCTGGGCTTGTACAAGGGGGCAGCACACAAGCTGAACCTGACACCCTCTCCCAAACCTCTGTCATGACCATCAGCCACCCTTCAGCCCATGTCACTCTCCATTGGCCCTCATTGGCCAAGGGTTGGCCTACATTGGTCCATCTTCATACACTCCCCATGGCCTCTGTGAGCATTGGGGATCATCAGAGTAGGCCCAAACTTAACAAATGACCTCTGTAGTATAAAAGCCATTGTACATATGTTGCAGCACCTTACTTTGAATATCAACTAAGATACTCATTGATCTTACTTGATTCCAGATATCTCTGGATAGCTCTGACTCTGGAACTTGGCAAGACTAGTGTACAAAAGTTGTACACTAAACTCTGACACCCTGGACTTTTGATATAGCACTATTTATGGCCTAGGACCTCCCAGAGACCATTGAGAACTGGTCTTGACACCCATGTGTGATGGTATGTAGATAAACAAGTTTCTTGTGGAGGAGGGTTTATACTGAGAATGTGGTGTGGATGTGAGAATTGAAATAGCCATTTCCACTAAACCATTTGGGAACAACAACATTTTCCTGAAATAATGTGGAACCACAAATACAAAGCCAGCTCCTTGAAGTTGTGGAAATTCCCTGCAGTGATGAAAGTTTTCAAAAATAAATATGAATGACCATCCTGGAAGTTAATGGGAAGTGCTTAACTGATAGAGAACTGAAGATGACACAGCAGCCTCAGTCAACCCTTGTGGTTCAGCATCTTTGCTGGGTGCAATGGTGAGGGGTAGATGAAAACAGGGGATATAATATCTTACATAGCTGGTTCTCTTGTGCTATACCCATAAGGATGGGGCATAAAACATTCACATTGTCACCATATTCCTCAAATGCTTCTTGGATGAGTGTGTTAACTTTAGCATGGGTACCTGAACTTTGATATTGTTCCACAGCTGAAGTCAGATCCTCCTGCAAATCTGGCTTTCCATTTTTGGCCTGCAGCAAGAAGTATAAGTACTCAAACACAAGTACAGCACCTGCAACTGTAAGTGATGTCATCTCATCTAACCATGAGCAGATATAATTCACCAATGCCATTTTCAGCAATGGATTGTCTTGAATATTGCATTGAGGTGGAAAATATAGGTATCTTGAGGGATTGCCGAAGAAAGGAGATGTAAGGCTACAACATTTCAAATCAAAAAATCAGTCTGTTTCAGAAGAACCAAGAGAGACATGACACTCACAACCTGATGAGACAACCATAGACTATAGAATTCAATATGGTGAAGAGAGTAAGGCCACAAACCAACTGTAAAGATTATTGGGAATCACTACATAGGAAACTCAGTTCATGACATACATCCTGCAAAAAAAGAGATTAACAGTTATGAACAGTCCTGAACAGAGACCATTACTAACAAGCTGACAAACAAATGGGGAAAAATAAGCTTGGGAATATGCTTTCACAATGAAAGACCTACATCCTATGAGATATTATATTTAACATAGCTTGAACATAGAGAAACCAATTCATCTCACCATCTATTCCATGTCAAAATGAAATAGGACAAATATCAACAGCATTCTACTTTATTTGTTCAAGATTTGGACATCACAAATAACTCACCATCTAAAGGACAGAGTGAAACAGTCAAAGGAATAATGGTCAGCAGCACTCATCATCACTGGCCATGACCCCACTCACATGCTATGAATACAAGCGCAACAGGGAGGCAGTAAACATGGTCAGCATGTATCCACTACTGCCTGCCATGACTCCACTGACTCCCTATGAATTCAGTTGCAACAAGGAGGCAGTGAACATGGTCAACATGCATCCACCACCACCTGCCATGACTCCACTCACAAACTATGAATTCAAGTGCAACAGGGAGGCAGTGAACATGGTGGTCAGCATACATCTACCACCACCTGCCATGACTCCACTCACATGCTATGAATCCAAGTGCAACAGGGAGGCAGTGAATGTGGTCAGCATGCATGCATCACCACCTTCCATGACCACTCACAGTCTATGAACCCAAGCACAACAGGGAAGCAGTGAACATGGTCATCATGCATCCACCACCACCTGCCATGACTGCACTCACAAACTATGAACCCAAATGCAACAGGGAGGCAGTGAACATGGTCAGCATGCATCTGCCACCACTTGCCATGACTCTGCTCACAAGCTATGAACCCAAGTGCAACAGGGAAGCAGTGAACATGGTCAGCATGCATCCACCACCTGCCATGGCTCCACTCACTCCCTATGAACCCAAGTGCAACAGGGAGGCAGTGAACATGGTCATTGTGCATCCACCACCACCTGCCATGGCTCCACTTACTGGCTATAAACCCAAGTGCAACAGGGAGGCAGTGAACATGATCAGCATGCATCCTCCACCACCACCTGCAATGACTCCACTTACTTGCTATGAACCCAAGTGCAACAGGGAGGCAGTGAACATGGTCAACATACATCCACCACCACCTGCCAAGACTCACTCACTGGCTATGAACCCAAGTGCAACAGGGAGGCAGTGAACATGATCAGCATGGATCCACTGCCACCTGCCATGACTCCACTCACAAGCTATGAACCCAAATGCAATAGGGAGGTAGTGAACAAGGTCAGCATGGATCCACCACCACCTGCCATGACTCTACTCACTCCCTATGAACCCAAATGCAACAGGGAGGCAGTGAACATGGTCAATGTGCATCCACCACCACCTGCCATGACTCCACTCACAAACTATGAACCCAAGTGCAACAGGGAAGCAGTGAACATGGTCAGCATGCATCCACCACCTGCCATGGCTCCACTCACTCCCTATGAACCCAAGTGCAACAGGGAGGCAGTGAACATGGTCATTGTGCATCCACCACCACCTGCCATGGCTCCACTTACTGGCTATAAACCCAAGTGCAACAGGGAGGCAGTGAACATGGTCATCAGCACTCATCCACCACTGCCTGCCATGACTCCACTCACACACTATGAACCAAAGTGTAACAGGGAGGCAGTGAACATGATGGTCAGCATATGTCCACCACCACCTGCCATGACTCCACTCACAAGCTATGAATCCAAGTGCAAGAGGGAGGCAGTGAACATGATCAGCATGGATCCACCACCACCTGCCATTACTCCACTCACTTGCTATGAACCCAAGTGCAATAGGGAGGCAGTGAACATGGTCAGCATGCATCCACCACCACCTGCCATGACTCCACTGACAAACTACAAACCCAAGTGCAACAGGGAGGCAGTGAACATGGTCAGCATGCATCCACCACCCAACATGACTCCACTCACTCCCTATGAACCCAAGTGCCACAAGGAAGCAGTGAACATGGTCATCATGTGACCACCACCATCTGCCATAGCTCCACTTACTGGCTATAAAGCCAAGTGCAAAAGGGAGGCAGTGAATATGGTGGTCAGCATCCATCTGCCATCACCTTCCATGACTCCACTCACAAACTATGAACCCAAGTGCAACAGGGAGGCAGTGAACATGGTGGTCAGCATATATCCACCACTACCTGCCATGGCTCCACTCACAAACTATGAACCCAAGTGCAACAGGGAGGCAGTGAACATGGTCAGCATGCATCCACCATCATGGATCATGGATACACTCACATTCTGTCAACCAAGGTGAGAGTGGAGTGTAAAAGTTACATTTAGTATGAATAACCCAGTAATGTTGTCAATCCCACACACTCTCTATTAAATAATCAGCATGATATTTGTTCAATTCCCCCTTCCTTACATATGGAAACCATTCTGAGAGTTCAAATGCAACCATTTCATGTGGAGTCTTGCTACCCCACTTAGTCATGTACTTCTTCAAAGTGCTGCCATGTGTTAGTTCACCCCAGATTCTCAGGTTTACCACTCACTTGTTGATAGCAAATTTTGTACACAGTTCCAGGTTGGACTGCTGTGTTGATATGAGTAGTTGTTGCAATCCTTCTTCTTTCAAAGCATTTGCTGTGCATGTTAGTAGGGGTGTGCACTCTGCACCCCTTTTTTGCATTCCTTCAATTATTTTTTCAATAAGCCTGCCATACAGGGTGATACCAGGTACTGACCAGTGAGTGACAGATAATCATGTGGTGGAAACATAGTTTTCCCCAGCCAATCCTTCAGCTTTTCAATATTCTTGTTCAGAATTTCTTCTTGCAAGTTTTCAACCCCTTCATCATCTACAACTAACCCTTGGTCCTCCATCTGTTCCAATGCCTGAAGCTCCAAGGTATCTGCCTTTGTTGCTAACAGAATCACAGGCACTGTCAAAAGTCACCTAATCCATACCAACCATACAGGCTGTATATTTACTTACCATGCCCTGTATCACAGTTATCAAAAAATTTTCTTTCAGCAGTCATGACCATCCTGTGGCTGTCATTCAAAGGAATGCAAAACCTACATCAATGATTAGAACCAGTTCAGTATGCTCAGTGTGTCAACCATGTCATTACCAAATGGCATGGATTCTCTGATTCAGCTTGGTTGCCTTAGCACGATCCATTACAAATTCCCTCATCCTGTTAAATTCTTCTTCACTCCCAGACTCAAATCCACATGAATCATGGAACACAAATCGAGGATTACTTTGGAAGACCAACTCATCCTCGATGTTGTGGTAACCACGCTGGATACCTTCAACATATATTACACAAACTCAGATTAGCCTCACCTCCAGCGAGCCCTGCACCACAGTAGCATCCACCTGAATATAGCCGAATATGTTTTTAATCTCGAGCAAACACTACGTGCGATATGCATACCTTCTCCCCTTTTCCATTGAAGATTTCCGGTCGATCCGTAGTGTCACAAACCCTCTGCAAGATTGTTGTTTTACCTGCATTTGCTCTGCCCATGACGAGAATGCGAAAACGCCGGACACGATCGATGTGCTCTTTAGCCTTCGCAGGATCTAAGCGAAAAGGAGAGGATGACGACGCTAGTTGTTAATGTTGTTAATCTGATCATATTCGTCAGTAGTAAAACGCTTGCCTAAGGGTACTTCTTCGACGTGTGCGAATGCGGAAACATCTACGCTGCCCTCGGGACGCCGTTCTCGGCCCGTAGGCTGAACATCTGCAAGTGCAGGGGTACGAACGCCTGTACCAGTTGGCAAATCTGGCCAAGTAGTAACTAAGTACGCTAAAGCACATAAAAGCACGTGTATCCACCTCCTGTAGGGGCAGGAACAGGAACTCCCACGTATCCGGGGCTGGGGCAAGTACCTGGGTGAATGGTTTCGGTCGCTGTGGCATCCCGAACACCCTCATTATCTGAGGGAGAACCAGAGTCTTCAGCGGTGACTTTAGTCGATACAAGTGTGAATGTGAGTACTATGTAGTGGGGGCGTACTTGATTGAGTAGCTCCATTGCCACCCGAGTAAGGCGGCTTGCGAGCACGCCGGGATCTTTTGGAACGCGCAGGCGGCATGAATAATGAGATGGTAAGGTTTTTCGGACGTCGTAGGAGACAGAAAACGTGTGGCTCGAGTTACAGACGGACGCGCGGCGTGAGGATGTGGAGTGTCGTTGGTCGACATCAAGGCGCTTGTCGATAAGCAAGCACACACCCCATCGGGCCGTCGGGCCGTCGCGGGACTGCTTCACCGCGTCCCGAAATAACTATTTAGATCCAACTTTTGGACCCTTTTCTCTCATCTCGAAAGAAATACACTAATGACGCATTTGAAATAAACCTCGTCAATGAATGGGCCAGTTCAACCGTACTCTTCCCTGATACGCATCCCGAGTTCTTGGTAGCAGAATGGCCGACTTTCCACGACATTAGGTTGGAGGATCCGACGGGAGCGACCGCACCGTACTTAGAGCAGTGACGCGGGTGTGGTTCGATCACCAATCTGTTATGGAGTATGATCCATCCATTGACCACTCATCTTCCCTCACCACTGCTTATCATGCACTACCTGCAGATATTGGCAAGGGATACCGTATGGTGCCCCAAATACTGGTGCGCGCCGGTTCACTTCGGATTCAATGAGCGGTGCTCCTGGTTTTTTCCTCCAACACATTGCATACACACATGTATGGTTGCCGTCGTGCGCGCCCGATCGTCGCCAAAGAGTGCAACCATCCAGTTGGCTCCGCTGGGTCGTATTCGCGCGATGCGCGGAGACACTTGATAAACCACACCCTCAGTCCGTTCCCGATCTAGGCTGTGTTGAAGCTGTTCGTGGACCGTGTCGCCTTTGGGAACTAGGTTCTACCCTCCGTGTCAACAGGTACGGTACGCCAACCGATCTTTTAACCTGTTTGGTATGCGGAAACCCGAACCTTGCCCGGTTCTATGGCGTATCTGGAGACATGTATAGGTCCGATGACCGCAGCAGAATATGAGGTGTCGGATCGAGGAACTCTTACGTTACTGCATGTCCTTGGTGCAAGCTTCAAAGGTTTGGTCGCAACTCTACATGACAAAAATTTTCCAGATCCATAGCTCAAAGCATCGATCGAGCCCGAGTCCCGCGGCATCTCAGCAAACCTTTCCTTTCTTTCTTTCCGCCTGTGCATCTCCTTACTCAAGTGATTTGTAGCTGCTGGGCCGAGACTGCTCCGCGTACCTTCGTAGTCATGTCCCTTCTCCTAATTTCACCGACGTTACTCACATTTCAGCCTCTATAGAGGGTGCGGTCGGGCGATTATCACATAACGATTTCCGATTACTGTGAGCGTCTCTTTCTCGCACACATCCGAGCAGCTCGTAACATCAACGAACTGGTCTGCTGCTGGTTCCGTACGTTGCTGCCAGCGTTGGCGTACCCACGGAGTCGTGCACGGGCTCTTCATTGAAAGCCTAAACACCAAACGCTATTAATATCAACATTGGCGGTCAATCAATATTTACAGCAGCGACCATACACGCTCCGAGTCGAGCTGCTCTTTTACGACACAAATGGTCGTGTCACATTTTTGCTACGACGCCGTCGATAAGACATCGAGAAATAAAAAAAAAGGAAGCTTTTGCCGAAGTACACTTTTCTGCCGCACGCCATCCTGCGGAGCGGTCGTGGTCCGGTGATGATCAAGTTCTGCTGTAGTCCAGTGATGACCGTTTTCTACCCTGGACTCCTCATCCCTATAGCGCTGTCTCCAACCTCGGATACAGTACTAGCAGACGCCACTACGAGCTCCGTGGAACGAGACAATTGTTATTCATAGCGTGCGTGCAACTCGTCCGCCGACGATTGTGGGCGATCGGTAGTGGGCCTATCATTGCAAATCATAGAGCATCGCCGTAGTGTAACAGAAAGCCATAGGTGCATACGAACTCCAGTAGTTACTACTCGTCGACATAAGATGGAAGGCGAAAATCTTCTGGATACAGTCGATAGAAAAAAAAAGAAACCGACAGAAAAAAAGATAGCCTACAAAAGACGCTACTTGCTACTCTGCACAACACAGGGAGACCGAAAAAGGAGTACGGCAGCGAAAGAGAAAAAGAGCAGCTACAGCAACAATGAAAGCAGAACAATATCGATACGCCTTGGTGGTGGTCTAAGGTATGAATCACCGCAAAAGGAAGATATAAAAACACCAACGTGGTGTGAAGTATCGTACCTATAGAAAAGCCGAACGTGAAGGAGAATTTGCAGACCAGCTGCAAGATAGTAGTCGTTTATCATTCAAGTAATTTCCCAGACAGAGGTTTCCAAGACGCGGAACAACGATGTATCCTTCGAGTTCTCAGACCATCCGACGGTCTCTCTCCAGTTGTGCGAGTTAGCCTCCTTTTCGCCGGCACCTGCAAACAACCCAAGGTCATCATCTGAAATACCGCGGAAGATGAGGAAGAGGCGAGTAAAGACACAAGGGTCAGCGGTCACGGAGATGTCGATGGCATTGGCGATCTTTGTTGGAGAAAGAAAACGGTAAGCGATATTCCTGTGTGCTGAGAATGCATGAAGATTGTTACTGTGAAGGTGGTTAGAGCCTAGCGATGTCAAGCATGAGGGTTGCATACTTAATAAAAGTAGTTCGTGCGTGCAAAGACATTCCAAGTTGATCCAACACGACCATCAAGTGAGAAACGAAATCACGGAATGGCATAGCGAAGCCGTTCCGAGGAGCGATGAAGTCGTTGGAGTCCACCATCGCAGGGTCCGGACTGGAATCATCGAGTCAACTTCAAAAGGGAAAAATGGAAGAAGTAAAAGAAGAGCCTTACACGGCCTCATAGTACAAAGACGTCACGACCATTTCGCTTTCGAAATGTTCCAGTGCACCGCCAGGGTGCACTCGCAAGAAGTACTTGTGTTTGTGGTCCCCTACGTTCTCGGCGGGGGGCCACGTCATGGAGAGACTCCAGAGAGGGTTTACAGTAAGAATAACGTCACAGTATTGCTGAGCGGGTGCGAGAATGATGAGGTGACACTTGGCGGGGGAAGGTCGTGAAGCACTGGCCAGCTTGCCCATAACTTTCGAGTCGATCAGGAGCTCAGGGGTGATATCTGGATTGTTCATTCGAGTGCCAGTGAAGTCAACGGTATGAGTATTGTCCGTATGGATGATCGAGAGTTTCCCCCAGAACATGCCGTCGACCACGGTGCCATCTTCCATGCGGGCCATATCGACATCGTCCGCAGAAGCGACTGTAGTTTCTAGAGCAATTTGCTGCCCTGGACTGAGTTCCAGATTAAATGTGGCCGGCATCTCCGTGACCGGCGGAGGACTATTGGGGCACTTGAGCAGACGCAGGAAAACATGTGCGACGATACTCACGGAGGCGGACTGACGGTGGTATCTCAGTAACGCTCAAGAAGCCAAGAATCAAGTGAACACACTCACGGAGGTTCATCTGGTGGCGGCGGAGCGTCACTGACGATCTCCACTCTTAGACCCTGTACTCCCATTATCGCAATTTGATAAGAGTCTTCGCCGGTCAACTACATGTGTTTCAAAACCACGCGACAACAACGTGGAATCAGACCTCGACTCTCCAGGATGGAAATCACAATGACGCACGTAGATGTAAGGCCCTGAAACCAGCCGCTGTTTCGTGACGTCAGGAAGTAGATTATCAACCATACGTGGGTGAGACACACGGAGGCATGTAGCGAGGCGAATTCCGTAGGTACTCGGAGACAGAAGACAGCATCGGGAGGTGGTTTGGCCCACTCTCGAGCTACGGCCTCCAGCTCCTGATTAGATGAGTGGTAGGTCAGGGCGAGACGAAGGGAACCTCGAGTGAGATACTGACAGTGAAACTCTGAGGGAGCTAGATAGACGCCACCAAAGGTTTAGACGCGCTGAGGTGGCTGGGCAGAGGGAAACGTTACTGACCACTCTAACTGTTTCCATCTCGTCGTAAGCGAGGGTGAGAAGACGTTGTCTAGCGAGTGCCATCTGCGATTGCTTGTCGCGGTATTCGCTATCCCTGTCAGTCTTTTTTCCTTTGAATTTACCCCAGAATGACTGGGAGGGTAAACTAGCACTCGTCGATCTACGAGAAAACATGGGAGAGTCAGAGGAACGAAAGGAAGTATGGGGAGGGTATAAAACATACGCAGGCGAGAGGAGCATGGCGGTGAGAGTAAATAATCGGATGGAGGGGAATTAAGAGTAAAGATGACAGATGGCGAGGAGTCATCAGCCTTGAAAAAGGGTCAGCCACAGCAACACGAGGCAATCCAACCCACGACAAGATCAGACGCTCAAGTGCTTTTTTTCTTTCTATGTACCGGATCTTAAGACACTAGGCTTTTCTAGAGCCCTGTACTGTCTGCGGGTGAGCCCTTGACCCGCTGTCGGTGCAGTACTGGTCGCGTATACCGATCGAGTGGACCACGTGGCAATCTCGTTTGACAAGTGACGCGCCCTCTCCGCTCGCTCACTCGACTCGACCCTCTCAACAACGATGCTGCGCTCAGTTCTGCAGCCGGTCACTCGGCGACGACTCTCGCTGCAGAGGACGTTCGTCTCGACCGTCTTACTCTCTCGCACGTGGGAGAACGAAACCGTCGTCGACCTTCGCAAGGAGGCTAGACTGCGCGGCCTCTCGACGTGCGTCCTCTCCCTTCCCCTGCTTCATATGCTCAAGTCTCGTCCACAGGAAGGGCAACAAGCCTGCTTTGATCGCTCGCTTACAAGAGTACGAAGAGAGCAAAGTAGCCCCATCTCCACAAAATCTCTCCCCTCCGAGCCGCGACGTTCCCGGGGCATCACGGAAGGCGTCGTCCCGCGCAGCACCCACATCCGATCAAGCAACCCCCGCCCTTCCTCATGGTGCTTCACCCTATGGCACTCTGCCGTCCTCCGAACAACAGAAGCCGTCCGCATCAGCCGAGTTCTTCGCTTTCAAAATGCCTGATTTAGCCCATCCTACCCCTTCATCGTCCGCCCAAGTCGTGAGTATCTTCTGTTGGCATCTGCATCACCACTCGTCGCGTCAAGCCGCCTCTCTGCCGGAATTTGGCGTCGTATTACCTTCCTATCGTGATCTGACTTCTGACCGAATACCCATAGCCCTATCTTCCCGATTTCTGGGATTCGGCCAGATCCAACTCGACGTTCACCGAACCTGAACCTGAACCTCCGAAACTTCATGTCGTCGGTGGCGCCGTAACACACCATGATGGTGGACCGACTCACCACCTCGAAAAACATTCGGAAGTCGGCACGATCCAGCCAGCCACCACTGTCGCAGACGATGTTATCGTCATCAAGTCGGCTTACTTGCAGGAGCTTTTTGCCGATCTGGGCATTCCCACTACCATCCGATTGCGACCCGTAGTGGATACGACTGCAGTTGAGTCGCCCGTTCGGTCACGACAACTGACCAGTGAGGAGACGAAGGGAGTGTATGCCTTACTCGGCATCCTTGTTGGATCATGGGTTCTTGGAGGGATCCTAAGCCCTCGATCAGAGGTGGTAGACGAGTCTCCAATAGGAGAACATCATTAGACCGTTTCCGTAAAGCTGTTAGTAGTTCTGCGTGATACATAATTGAAATTTACACGTACAACTACACATGCTCTCGCCCTGATCATGCAGCTACCATCGGGGTGTCGCCAGTTCATTCGAACGCTGCACGTCTCAGCGAGACGCCAGCATCTGGTGGGTCCCAACGACCCCATCTCCAACCTTCGCCCGATAATCTATACCGACATCCAAACACCTCCAAAAGCGGGACCGGAATCCAAGGTCAACCACCCATACTCCCTTGAAGAATTCTCAGATACTTCCTCGTCGAACCTCCATGCCCTAGAGTTGGAGTTCAAACTCAAGCGAGAAGAGCTCGATGCGCTGAATCACAAGTACTGGACCGAGGTGCGTTTCACATTTTACTCCTCAGGATGAGGGTAAGGCACGTTTGACACGATGAGCAGAGCAACGAACGCTTCGAAGCTGCCAAAGCGTCCGTATTATCGTCTCTGCCACCTTCTGCAACCTCCGAGACTCGCGAACATGCACTGTCCGAGTTCTACGGGATGTGGGTAGTACAGGAAAGAGAGAGGCAGGAAGAATATTCTAATCAATGGCGGAGGCGCAACTTCGAAAACATCGTCCTCGCCGCACGCGTCGAATACGAACGTCTTAAGAGACGGATATTTGGCTGAGCCCAGTCGACCGGAGCGCATTATCGTGACAAATGGCAGCTATGTACCTTTTACTGTCAAGTCTCCCTGCGTACTATAATACCTTCAACGCTCTTCATAACCCAAATCTTCCAATGCTACCTCCCTCACTCTGAAATACACATCATCTAGTTTCATCCGCTCGACGTTCGTACTTTCGGCTCTGAAGTCTCTTGCCAGTTCACCCACCATCTCTGCTGGCATCCCAGGGAACCGAGAAGATGTTTCGGGCATAAGAGGAACCGGTAAACATTGGTTGGGATCGAGGTCGAAACCTTCGGGCAAACTTTCGTTTTGTCGGGTAGACTTGACTACCGGTAGGATGGCTTGAAGAGTGTGGTATAGCGCTGTCCCGCGGAAGCGCGCAGCCAATTGAGCATCCGTGATGTTAGCCGTCTGTCGGATAGCATCCCAACTTGAGAAGAGTCAGCATCGAGTACAGTATAATGTGTTATAAATGGAGCTAACTCGTCATGGTTGTACACCCGACACCAAACCCTCCTGAAAGCTGAAATTCTCCTCACATCCGGTACGTCCTTTCGGGAGATTAGATAGCGTTCTGAGGCATACCAATAAAACAAGCTATCACCTCTTCCCTAAGCAACAACTGCAGCGCTGTTGCATAATCCCCAATGGTCTCTTCGTTGTCTTTAAGAGTCAGGACATCTACCATATCCTCGACGGACAACGTTTTGCGTTGCAATATCCGCCTGACGTCATTCTTGAAAACCTAGTATAGCTATTGCATCAGCAAAAAAAAAAATAGTATAGCATAAGACGGACCGAGATGAGCCCCTTTCTCTCGCTTTCCTTGAGCCTCGACGCTTTTGTACGCATGATGGCTTCCACCTGAGCATCCTGGTTTTGCTTTTGTTTTCCGCGCAAGGAACCTAGTGCATTTTGGAAGTCCTTGAAGAGTTTTTCTTGCACTGCGATGAAGTCCAAGCCATCGTGGAAGGCTTCCCACCCATTGACCGTCTCAGCATAACGGAGGGCAAAATAAAACATAAAAAAGGACGGCACTTACCTTCCAACAATGCTCCATCCAACGCCCCTCCTTCCTGCAGATGCGCAAGCTGCGCGAGTTTCCCCAAACTCAACATGAACTATTATGGTCCCTCGAAATAAATACCCTCGCGGCACAAACGAAGACCACACAACGCACGTGTTTCTGACCGACCTCGGTCGCGCCCTTGGCCGCATTGATCAACCGCCGACTGGCATCACCAAACCTCGACCTTCCCATATCATTCACCCATGCGATTGCGTTATACTCGTCCTGCTCATGCATGTCGACGTCCATTGCTCCGCTTTCTCGCTGTTGCTTCTTCCCGTTCACGCCGTCCGCAAACACTTCGTCCATGTATGGTCCCCATATATCCTCCTCGGCAAACAGTACCCGCGCTTCCCCGTGTTCGATACACCACCGAACGACCTCACGGCCAAACGCATGGTTATACCGTTCCAGATAGTCCTTAATCAGGGAAGCGTGTGGATTGGCGGAGGGTGGATAGGGCGTGGGCCGTAAAAGTAGCGATGCTAATGACGAAAAGTCCGTGTAGGTCGTAGCTAGGGCGAGGGCTTGTTGAAGGTGGTTGGCAAGGCCTGCGAAGTGGGGTGTTAATTCGAAAAATGAAAATATCTGTGCATGGACGAGCGTACGTAGCGTCTCTAGGATCTCAGGTCGGAGTTGCGAGAACCGATCCTCGAGCTCCATCCTGTCCCTCTGAGAGCCCGGCTCATCCGCAGCCATTGCACTACCGTCCTAGTCAGTATCCGGAGAAGCGCAGTGGATAGCAACCGGCCACTCACCTCCCTAGCCAGTCCAGTCTCTCCTGTACACAAGAAAATAGAAGCGTCGCCAACTCCGGCAGCATGTTCACGACGTCTTTCGTGCCAGTGTTTGAGCTCGATCCGCTATCCGTTGCCACCTTGGATGCCGCATCTACCAACTTGAGGACTGCGTCGATGATGGTAGGGCGACTAGTCCACGGTTTAATCATGGGCAAGTCGACACCATATACACCAAGGTTGTAGGCACGGTACGAAAGCGCAGCCTGAAGTGTTGCCTATAGAATAACGTCGACATTGCTGAAGGTGAAATCATTTAACTAAACTTACTACAACGGCTCCGCCAATCTCTTTCAATGGCCCTATACCACCACTCCCCATGGACCCCAGCTGCCCCAGATATTCGACCATGAAGACCAACAATCTTCCAAGATCCGGGACGCGGTGTTTGAAGAAATCCCGAACGACATCTTGTGCTGGTTTCCTTTCTGGCGTTGATGGAGATCCCAAATTGGACTGCGGGGTAGACGAGGGATGAGCAGTGGTGAACGCATGAATGGTGTCGATGATCAGAGAATGGGCTGCACCGGAACTATGGATACTGGTTTATACAGCTGCAGAGAACTCAATGTTCACAACCACTCACTCGATATGCTCGTTGAGCCTGACCCAAAGCTGGTGACATGCGTATAGTTTCTCGGCATCGGTAGCAAGGCGCTGTCGACTTCTTTGCGACATCTACGGGAAGAAGAAAAGGGGTCGTTAAAGAGCAATAATGAAGAGGATGGATGACTACCTTTCCTAACGCGCCGTTATCGTTGATGAACCCAATCAGCCAACTTAGTCGTTCTTTCCTTGCCGTCAGCTGGGCCGTAAGGTCATGGTTAGGTCGAACGATTTCGGGATCTAGGATAATACTCAGTTGACTTCCGATAGAATTATGCGGACCATTACCACTTGCAAGGACGCTGGCACTTGTCTCCTCCGCAGCGTGCATAAGCGCGTCTCCATCAAGTAGTGGGGAAGGTGGTAATACGAATTGTAATGGATTCGAGGGGATAGGAGAGTATAAGATGGCTTGCTTCAGGGTGGCTTTGAGTAGGTTCGGGAGAGATCTGAAGGTCGGAGACAGTCAGTTTCCCTTCCATCCTTTCTGGGGGAAGCGGGGACACGCTGTAGGAAGACAGTCACTCACTCCGATCTGAACTTCTTCACTTTATCCACGTCCATACGTGCCTTCAACATCAAGCCACTCGTGATCAGCAGTATTTGTGCTTCCTCGCGAGTTTCACCACTATCCATATCGGCGCTGCTGTCGGCATCGGTGTAATCAACGGAGAAAACCGAAGGGAGAGCTGCAAGCCCAAGAAGCCTATCGGTAGATGACTTCAGAACGAGTCTCTCATGGTAAGGTGTGTCTGTAAGTATCGACGTCGGCGGAAAGTGAGCGTCATACAAAATGTAGCACATACCCCTGGCGCACAACACGACCACCTCCCCAAACAAGGCTGCTACGACGGCACCACCTGCTAGTAACGACAAGTGCGGGTGGGCAGGAGGAGATGCTGCGTTCTAGTGGATGTTTGATCACCGACCACATACGCAACGAAGTGCACGTACAGCAACGTAGGGAACAACGCTGACTCTATCCACTCCCCATCCATCCTCGTGCGACACAAGACGAACGATTGCGTACACTCTGTGCGGTCCGTATTCGTACTGGTCAAGGACCATGGCGCCTGCATCCAGCGAGGCGGAGGAAGCATACGACACCAGCAGCACGAGGGTGTTTTCGCTAAGAGTGCGAGTATTTAGGATGGAGAAGTATGCCATCTCCCTGGTGAAAAGACGTACCTTTCGACGACCAAGTCGATACTCTCCAAGTCTTCCACGCCTGCGCCGCTCGCAATAGCCTCTCTGATAACACTTCCTACATCCGTCTCACTGATCAGTTCCTCGCTACTCAGCGCCCATTTTTGTACCCTCATTTCTACAAGTGCGAAGATGACATTTCCCGACGATACGAGGGTCACAACATTTCCCGGCTCAGGACGCGGTGCAGGAGTTGGTGCAGACCATCCAATACCGAACAGGCGTGTGAGAGATAACGAAGACGATGAAGGTTGTGGCGAAAACAGTCTTGCCGTGAGGGTGTGTTTTCCTGCTTGAGACGTGATCACCAGACGGAATATCCGACCCGTGGAGGTTGCTGCTAAGTACCCATAGCCTCCTGTCGGTTGATCTATACGTGTGAGACGTGAGACGTACTCGTCTTCGGCCACATCTAGCGGAATCTGAACAGACTCGAATGCACCTCCGCCAGACAGACCAGAAGAGATGGAGGGCCAGAAGCGCGCAACGCCAGTCGGTGAGACGAGGATTAAACCTGGTTCAACAGCGCGAGCCCGGGATGGTACCAGAGCGAAGTAGGGTGCTTGGAAGGTGGTGGTGGGGTGGTCTATGGATGGTGGTGGACAAGGAAGGATGTAACATGTTGGGCTGGGTGAGGTGGGTTTGAGTGTAGCATGTGCCCAGACGTAACAAGTGCGAACGGAGGCAACAAGGGTGTATCCCGATGCGCTGTCTATACCACCCACGTAGGACTCTGTAAGAAAATCTGTGGGCGTGGTTGGGTTAGAAAAGTAATGTCAAGGACTCATCTTCGAGAACACACACCTGCAGATCGAAGGACATGTCGCACTTCAACGGGCAAATTTCCATACAAACCAACGACGAGCTCTTCTGTCTTTGCAAAGACGGTTTCCCTTTCCCTGAAGGGACGATCTCTGTCGTAGTGTCCAACTTCTTGGACGTCCATAGCGTTCGTCGGCGTAGTGGCAGGTGCATTGTTGGCACCACTTGCGAGACGCGTTCCGACGAGCTTTCGTTGCCTCGGTGGTGTCGAGGGCTGTCTCGGTGTCCCGTGTCTGTGTGTCTTGCGCGGTGGTGGTGAATCGAACGCTGCCATCGTGGTCGTCGTCGTGTGTGGCCTCGCTTATTTATTTGAGTTGGTATTTGACGAGGTTGGCGCTACTCGATGAACATGCTTGGTATCGAACAATACGGCAGTGACGTCGACAGCGACGACGACTCTCGACAAGCATCTAATCAACCTCCACCCAAACCATCTCCACCTCGTCCAGCGCCTGCAAAGCCAAAGCGGCCCAAGAAGATAGCCATAAACCTCCCCCCTCCTCAAAATGACGAAGACGACGAGCCTCCGACCAAGAAACCACGTATCACGACCGGCGGCGGTCAAGGAGCAGGCAAGTCTTCTTTACTGGGCATGCTTCCGGCTCCAAAACGAGCTCTTCCTGTGAGGAAGGAGAAGAAGGAAGAGCGAGTGCTCGGAGGCGGAGGAGGTCCTGGACTGGTATTCCACACAACCAAGTCTGCAGAGAAAGAGCACTCTGCGCACACTGAGAGCGAGGCTGGAGCGACGGGCGATACTTCAACGGCGTTCCTTCCACCCTCTATCAGCAAGGGCAAAGCCAATGTCTCCCTGGACAATGACGGTCCTGTGAAAATCACCTCCATATCAAAGCCTTTGCCTGCCCCAGCGCCGACTTTCTTTTCACTTGATTCCGTATCTACATCGACTAGATCTCCGCCACCGTCAGCACCGTCACTGCCAACAGTTTCAAGTGCACCGTCAACTTCTACATCATCTGCCCCTGCTATCCCAACCTTCCGGCCTCCATCCCCAACCATAGATGATCCCTACCCAGGATACTATCAACTGCCCTCCGGGGCCTATGCTCCCTATGATGCAGACTATTATGCCTCTTATGCACGCAAATGGCAGGCTGAGTATGACAAACAAATCCGCGCGCTTGAAAAGTCGCAGTACAACCCCCAGACGGAGGATATGCAGGACGTCAACATGGCTGCAGAGATGGAGAAGGCACGTCTAGAGATTCATGTGCGCGAGGAGAGGAAGGCTTTAACGGCTGGCAAGACCGGGAAGGATGCAGATGGAGAGCCGGAGATGCCAAAGATGAATGTCAAGGGTGCCAAGTTGGGGACGGTAGCAAGAGCGAGACACCAGTTGACGACTCTTCTTACCGATGCATATTTGAATCGGGAGGCCTTGGAGGAAAAGATTGCCCAGGCGAGGAGGAACCGGAAGGAAGCTGGAAACAAATACGGTGCGTGCCAAATATTCCGTTTCTTCGCCATGTTCAAACAACTATTGGATATTCCAGGTTTCTAGTAGACATGGTAGAAGCATTAGTCGTCATTTCATTGCATGAATCACTAGTTGTACGTATAGTATTCACAGGATGTGGAATATGCTATGCTACATGTTCTATGCCAGGCATTGCAAGCGATGTTCAACTCCCCGAAGATGCCGAAAACTCTGTCATTGGGATGAGAAACAGGTGAACAGAAGACAAAAGTAATACGGACTGGTGACGCTCTTGGTCCCTTCACTGATGGCATGCTTGGCAAGTTCACCAGGAAGAATGAGGCGCACGGCCGTCTGTATCTCTCGGGATGAGATGGTGGATTTCTTGTTATACGAAGCAAGCTCTGCCAGTGCCTGCAGTAAGCAGCGGGAATGGTCTGATTGGTTGGATGCTACTACGCACTGCTCGCTTCAGTTGCTATTCTCTCGAACAGGTCGTTCACAAACGAGTTCAACACAGCCATTGCTCTGTTGGAAATACCGGTATCCGGATGAACTTGTTTGAGGACTACCATCCCCGCTGTTGTCAGCGAAGGTAATGGAGGTGGCGAGACGCGAGGACAGACCCTTGTAGATATAGGAACTATAGGTTTCTTTCCTTGCCTTCTTCTTCTTCCTTTTCTCTTCACTTTCCCCTCCCCCCGAGGTCTTACCTGCCATTGCCTTTTTCGCCTTTTTCTCAGAAGCGGCAGCGGTGGAAGCAGGTGCCTTGGAGGCCTTAGAGGCGGGAGTTTTGGATGCCTTGGAAGGAGGCACTACACTAGTAGGTTCCGCGCTAGCCTAGACGACGTGGTTAAGGAGCGTGAACGAGCGTGTTTGAGTCAATCGGTAATACCTTGGCCGCTGCCATTTCGTCTGCAAATGAATGGAAAAGAGAAAAGAGAGGTGGGTCGTCGTGGAATACGCGACGCGTATTTTATAGGCACGCGGAGTTGCGGTCACGCGCTGCAACTGCAGGTCACTCAAAAACAAAAAGAAAAGAAAAGAAAGTACTCGCTCGCTCACCTTCTAAGCTCGTATAAATATTCTAAACGCCTTATTCCATTGTTCCTTATGTCTGTGTATGTCTTCCGTTAGCCTTCAAAGTTTCGAGTCCTGAGCCAGCCGAATGTGACAACGTGACGTGATGCGACGCGTCTCGTTTTCAATCACGAGTGTGTCCTCCACTTGCGCCCCTCATGACCGACCTATCCGCCTAGTAAGTCTGACTCTCCTTCGTACTGCGGTTACGACAACTCTACTAGTGAAATAGAACGCGAAGCAAACATAGCGCGAAATCGCGCTTTGCTCGAAGAACTCGGCCTCAAGGACACATCTACCTCGCTCGGACTTCCCCCCAAACACACACCAAAGGCAAAAGCAAAACCGGGACAGCCCGCCAAGCGGCCCAAACGTGAACACGTAGAACAGGCCCCTCGTCGTCTAAGTGCCCGTCTCAGGAAAGAAGTCATCGATCCACATGAAACTCCTACCCAGAGGCGGAAGCGAGAGGCCGAGGCGAAGAAGAGAAAGAGAGAGGAAGAAGAGGAAAGGATTGCGGCAGAGGAGCGGGCTAAACTCGCAAAGCGACCACGGGCGCACGAGTTAGATTTGGCTGTGCTAACCGAAGCAGCGGAACTTGGCGATACGGAACTAGGTGATCTGAGAGGAATCTTCCAGGCCATCACCAATGTTCCTGTCACAAGACGGATTGGGGATGTACGGGACTGGGTATTTGAACGCAGTAACCAGGAGGAAAGGGAATTGGAGATGTTGAGAAGTAAGCTGGGAAAGATGAAGATCGTATCGAGGGCCAAAGTAACCGACAACAGGATTTACAGCTCGGCATACCACCCCGAACCATCCAAAGATCTCGTTTTTGTCGGAGGTAAGTGTTGCTCTCGATAGCGGCCATACAGCTCAGACGCGGGAACAGATAAACATGGGCAATTGGGGATCTGGGATGCTCGAGCAACACCTGATGAGGTCACAGACGAAGACGGCAACGTTCTTCCACCTAGCGATAAAGAAATGGGCAAGTGTTGGCGTCTTCAGCAACACTGGCCAGCAACTTCTCAGTCCTCTATTTCTTGTATCAAGTTCGATCCTATAGATGCACATAGCGTGCGTATCACTTTTAAATTCCCGTGTTTTCTTATGACAAGAGATACTTGCAAATTTGCCAGGTGTTCACCACGTCGTACGATTGTACAATTCGTAGACTATCCTTCGTCTCCTCTGTGTCCCACCAAATTTTCTCTTCTGGTGATACTCTCATCACGTCTATCGACCTTCCTCCGTCTGGTCATGAAATGTGGATTTCCGATACATCAGGGACCCTTACCCACTATGACCTTCGAGAAGGAGAAAAACATACCCGGCGCTACCAGGTGTCGGATAACAAAATTGGGAGCGTCAGCGTCAACCCCACCAGTCCACATCTCTTAATCACCGCTTCTAACAACCGTTTTGTGAGGTGCAACAATGGAAGATTCCGGTCGGGGAAAATTGTTTCTGACCTTGATGTATTTAGATTGTGGGACTCGCGGAAACTGCAGACCATCGCACTTGGTAAGGATGATCAGCATAGGCAAAAGACGACACTCCTGACACCTCCGTCTTCGTCGTCTCTTTCAGGTACTGAATCTTCAGGTCTGGTGGACCATGATTACGATTATGAGACTGTACAAACTTTCATGGGGTCCACTCAAGGCCGTGGGCTGATGCGTGCAGAATTCCAGCATGGCAAGTCTGCCACGTCCGCACAGTGGGATCCTCGGGGACGTAGCATTGTTAGTACGAGCTACGACGACTCCGTCAACCGTTAGTGTTGTTTGGTTTCCTGTTAATCAATAAGCTGATAATCTTCTTGCAGTCTGGGAGTTGGATGCGGCAAAGTACGATTCATTGCCTGTGTTCCCGTCATTCAAGCCTTTCAGCCGAATAAGACATAATTGCCAGACTGTGAGTAACATAGTCCACCGTGTATGAGTAGTGCTAACGTTGTACAGGGAAAATGGCTTACCTTGCTCAGAGCGGTGTGGAATCCGAACCCGGATGTTTATCCCCATTTTACAGTGTGTAGTCGTTGAATTGTCAGTGAAGCGAAAGTTGATTGCCCGACGCAATGTAGATCGCAAACATGCAGCACTCGCTGGACATATTCTCCTGCAAGGTACCTCTGACCGTACCTCGCAGCTGCTCTTCCATTAACATGACATTCGCAGGGTGACCTTGTAGCGAGACTGTCTGATCGAGAGCGGTAAGTTGCTCGATATCTTTGGACAGGACCTCCTTTTGATCGGCGTGTCCTAGTATTTCCGCTGTTCAAGCCGTGACGTGCTCGCATCCGAATATTGTTGAGAGATGCGCGACGGGGAATGCGAGCGGGCGATGCGTATTGTGGGCTCCACCGAATGCGTAGTTTCAATATCTATACCAGCTACTACTGTTGTAAAGGAGTCTAGAGGGTACAAACAAGGACAAATAACGCGTCTCTACCATGTCTCTCGATGACATTTGGAACGCGCCAGTCGCGTCCCCCGCAAAATCAGCATCAGCCAAAGATATACCAAGCCCAGTAAAGAGACCTCGCCAGTCTCTTTTCCTCTCTGACTCGGACAGCGACCACGAACGACCACAGAAACGCACCGCGCCCACACCAGCACCTGATGCCGACATTGAGGCGTTATTCGCAGATATCGACGACAATGCGGTAGAAAAAGCTAATGAAGAGGAAGAGGATCTAACATATAAGCCGCTGGCTCCTGCACTGGACCTTGCAAAGCTGTCTCGCGAAGCTGAAGCAAGACATGCGCGCGAGAAGCGAACGAAAATACTCGCAGCATCGGCGACACGTCAGGTCACGTCTAGCAGTCCGCCTCCGCCAGATGCTTCTGTTGGAATGGGTTCCAAAACTATTGGCGATGATGGGAAGGGAAAGGTCGGGGAAGATGGGGGGAAGAAGGAGCGGAGACGACCGTTATATCTAGACGAGGAGAGATTGATTGGACCAAGTGGACTTCCTCAGCTTATCAAAGACGTGAAAGGATTCAAGCCCAAGGGAAAGGGTCATGAGGCACGTGTTGTGGACATCATAATCTTTCTCCGGCGACGTTGAAACTGATACGATCCCGTAGCACTCAGATCTCAATCGCTTGTTACAAGTCTACCAGTTCTGGGCGCACAGGATGTACCCAAAGACGCCGTTCAGAGACACTATCAACCGAGTCGAGAAACTTTGTCACTCCAAGCGTATGCAGGTTCGGAGTACCCGTTTCCGGTGCTTCCATATACTATTCTCAACTTTCCGTAGGTCCGCCTTAGTGTGTGGCGCGACGAAAGTAAAGGCTTAGTCAATGGCAAATACCCGGAGCCTGAAGACCATAATCTGATCGACCTCACCCAGGGCGAGCCGAAGGGGGCTGAGCTTGACACGCAAGAAGAAAAGAGCGAGGAGCTATTACCCTCACGGACGCCTTCCTTGCCCCCGACGTCTTCCGAGCCGGACGACGATGACTTCGACATGGATGCTGTGATCAAGGCAGAGGAGGAGCGGCTTGCCGCTTTACGTGCAGCCAATGACGGTGTTCTAACACCCCCGCCCGCGTCCCCCAAGCCGTTGCCCAGTAAATACAAAGAAGGAAACGATACGGATACCCTAGACGAGGAGGCGATGTGGGCCGAGCTTGACAACCAACCACTGTTCGATCGTCCGCCCGACGACGCAATCAAGACACCCACAACTCTTACTCATGACGACGATTCGGAGATGTGGGATATCGTCAATGAACTCGAGCAGGCAGAACATACACAACAGGTGGAGAGTGGATCGCACCGCGTGGGCATGGAAGTGCCCATATCTTCTGTCGTCTTTACTTCCCCAACGAAGGACAACAGTGGTAAGAATGTATCGCGAGCCACCAACGATGAGGGCTGGGACGAAATGTACATATGAAGTCATTGACACACCCGCATTCAATACATTACAACGGTGTGGAACATCTTTCAGCTTAAGGTAAAGCAACTGGTTTCTGTTGCAACAAGTCAGTCATGGTTCGCTCGCAGTGAGGAAGTGAAAAATCAGGAAAAAAATTGGCAATATAAGTTTGTCTCCACAAGGTGCAGAACAGGTCTGAAAGGATTCATCCCACAAAGATAGCAAGAATCGAACACTCACACGTTTGAGTACTTGAATACTGAGTGTACCGAGTCGTCGTCGTCCGAGTCCAAAGGTCCGACCGGAGGAATTTTTTTTATTGCTTTCGTCCGTTCACGTGACAATCCTGAAACTCAACAGATTACTCGATTTTAAGCTCATCAACTCCTGGCACATATACCTGCTTCACGGCAACAAAAATGACATCTGATACCCAGCCAAATCTTCAGGCCGGAATAGATTTCTGGCAAAAACAGCCCGCAAGCCTGGATGGCGTGCTAGGTGTGTTTCCTCTTAACTGACCACCAACCTAGGCCGATCTTTAACTGATATACAGGGGGGTTTGGCTCTGGGGTATAAGATAAACTACGATTCACAATGTCAGCCTTCCCTGACTCAATGTTGCAGCCACTCCCGAGGGTAGATGCACTAGGATCGCGACAGTTCTTGCTCGGGATCCTTCCAGAGTTGTCTACGATCCCTTCTACTTTACGCCATCCTCGCATGCAACCAGTGCCTCAACGACGGTATCGCGCCCTCGATGTCGGGGCTGGGATAGGTCGAGTGACCGTCGACGTCCTCCTCCGTCTTGTTTCGGACGTTGTACTTCTCGAACCAGTGGAGTCGTTTATAACAGAGGCCTTGGAACAGTGTAAAAATAGCGTGTTGCTCGGAACGTCACACAACGATAGCGGATACGCAGTTGGGTGGCCAGGCATCGCTGATGGAGGTAAAAGTGTGACGTTCGTTAAGGCCCCGCTCCAGAACTTTGATCCAGCAAGACCGAAGAATAATACCGAGATATTGGGACGCGTTGGATTCACTCCGATCGAGGACGACACGGACTCGGGATTTGACATTATATGGTGTCAGTGGTGCCTCGGACATTTGAACGACTCAGATCTCACCGAGTTCCTACGCATGAGCAAAAAGGCACTGAGAGACCCGCGAAGTCTGATCGTCGTCAAGGAAAATTTGTGTACAGAGCCGGACGGTAGACCGAGAGCCGTGTTCGACGAGGAAGACTCTAGTTTGACCAGGTATGCTTGCATGTGTCTGGCGAGTGCGATCTAGACAACGATGGATCGGCAGATCGGACCTGGCGTTCAAGAAAATATTCAAAGAGGCGGGATTGAAGGTGTTCCGGGAAAAAGTACAACGTGGCTTGCCGCAAGGACTGTACGCTGTTAAAATGTGCGTCGAAAGGTTCCTTCCTATTTCTGGCGCTCACGCTATCAATGCCGTCCCAACAGGTATGCTTTGCGGGCCTCGTAAGACCTTGCTTATGAGTACCTACTGACACAGCAAAGGAAATTTATGTTTTCCGTTGATTTGGCATATCGAGTTTTTTACGGAGTCTTTCAGAGGGATCAAATCTTGGAGCTGTTCCTCTGCTTCCGCGGGTCACAAGTGTGAATCTGACGTGGTAAAGCCACAATGCGGTGCAAGTTCACTGCTGGTGCATATTGTGTCGCTGTCAACGCCACCGAACTCCTGTTCGCGTGACATGTTGCGTTCACTTATTCTGGGGACGCATGAACGAGAAGAGAAGAGCCCAAAAGTGGACTCGTACCTTAACGCCACAATACGGATTTGCAGAGAAAGACCATTGTTCTCTGAGGAGAACAAAAAGAGCTGTTCACGTGCGTTGTCAAATCCAGGTGACAGGGTGTTCCAAGCAGTATCCACATGAATCTGCGTGCCTGTGGCCACTGGTATCCAGGAAGATGGTCCCCAACGTGGCCGTCCGGAAACTCAGGATGAACTTACCACTGTACCTGGCGAAGTCAACTCGGTTCGCGGCAGAAGCAAGCTAATCAAACCTCCTACACAAAGACCGCATCGATGTGCATCCACCCATCCACTAACACGTAGCAAGGTGGAAAAAACTAGTGGATATATCTTACAAAAAGCTGACACTGCCAGTCATGCCCACGACCCTTTCGGGGTCCTCGCACCATAATTCGACCGCATTCTCTCCCATGAAGGTACCATGAATCGTACACGGACGGTCAACAATGATGGGATTGCGAGCGCGATATGCAAATGCGCGTAATCGCAAGTCTGGCCGGTTGAATAATAAAACCTCAAGCAGCATCAGAGCCGTGAGAGGGCCATGGACGAGTCGTTCTTTTGGGTTTCCTGATGAACAAAGAAAGGTAACCCGAGCGATAGTAAACACCGACCTGGATACCCTTCGTGCTCTTGAGCATAAGACCTGTCCAGGTGGATATGATGACCATTGAACGTTAATGCAGAAAAACGGAACAGAGTGGTCAACGATGGTTTATAGGTAAACGAGAAATCAGGCTCCGGCAAGCCTTGCACTGTTGGACGAATAGTAAGGAAATTATTGAGTTCTAGACAAAACCTGAAGATAACCAAGGTGCTGAACGCCCATACCTTTCTTTATCGCACGTTTGCCGCCTCTAGAAGCAAGGTACACGTGTGATCTCTCTTCGATGACAGAGGGTTCTGTACGACCATTTGCAGTAACCTCAATACGTTGAGTCACGACAAGCATCGGACTTGCATCCGGGTTGGTAGTGTTGAAGCCTTTCTTCCCGACATGGACAACACTAGAGACAGCGCGTGCCGTCTCGCCGACTCTCAGAGCGCTATGTGGATCCGTGTTCCATTGCATCGTACCGCCCGCCCACATGCGCCGTGTGAATGGCTCAGGCGGACAGAACTCGGGGTCGGTTCCATCAGGACGCAGAGCAGCCTCCGGATTGCGAGGATGGAAAAACGCCAGATGATGTCCGTAGCCCAATGATGTTCCCACTTCAGGAGGATGATATGGTCGGCCGCGGGTGCCGTCACGAGTGGGTAGGGTAATGTGCAGGTCAGCGAGATGGTTGGGAGTGAACGTGTCCGTCAGTGTAAGAGATTTGCTGTCAGAGATCCATCTGTCGACAACTGCAGTGCTGAGCACGCCGAGTGTATGGCAACGGCGACGTGCAAGAGGCTCAAATGTTGCGCGAAGACCAACGGTGGTCGACGCCATAGTAGGATCTCTTCGCGACAGTGCTACGTGCCAATAAACAAGCCGCCTCCTCTTGAAGACCAAGAACGGCACCCTTTCGTGGGTCCTTCTCTAGGGAGCTCCCTTTTTACATCGAGACCGTATGGGCCATGTCCTGCATCACTTCACAGGCGATGTGTTCACAATCATGGCATCTTCACCGCCCTACTCACACACCACTTACTGTTCGTCATTGCTCTGACGGTGAATGTACGGATGTGGTACGAATCTGCACCCCCCGCCATCCCCATCCATCTGTAAAACGGCCAAATTACAGCATACGCTTCCTACGTTTTTTGGATAGCTTTTGAATGCATGGGGTAGGGTTTCGTCAGCACTAGTCCAAATAGAGCGACTGGCAGGTGGCCTACGTTCGGTTATGTTTGCGGATGCAAGGTTCTATCCAGCTCTTCCCTTACCTCCATCCATTAAGTTCACGCTTCGAAGATGTACATATGTCGCACACCTTACCGTCTGTCAAATGACGGATGAGTTCCTCAAGGAGATGATTATGGAAGACCAAGGTGGATCTCTGCATTGGATGGGTGTACTCTGAGTGTACCTCTCATTTATTCTTTCCCTTCTCCCTCGCTGAGGTTGTTAATTGAAACAAGGGAACTGACGACATGTATAGTTGCATAGTTGTAATGAGTCGGTCCCGGCTCACCGTGTTGGGACGTCGACGTACTCGTTTTCCTATGCGACCTAGAGTGGACGAGTGGGGCGGTGAGGACTAGTGTCAGGACGAGGGCGACATGGAGTGTCGACACTGACATCTGTGCAGGCGGGTAAATGGGCACCAATGGGGGTCTGTCTACCTCACGCGATACAAGAAAGTCGGTTTGTACGATGCCCTTGTTTTCACTGTCTGTCATGTACAGTTCTCGGTGCTCTCTCAGCGCACAAATTACCGTGAATTATAATCGGTCGTGGCTATTTCGAGCTGGATGTCCAAATCCACTCGGAATGATGGAAGTTCACACGACATACTTGGGGTTGCAGAAGGTCGACGTTCGTGTCAAGGTCAGTAGACGGAGTATGGTGTGAGTCCATGTCTGTTCTACTCGTCACTGTGGAACTATCACACTATTGACAGGACTGCAATGACGTTACACATAGAGCAATGGTGGTCGACGCCATAGTAGGATCTCTTCGCAACGCTACGTACCAACAAACAAACCGTCTCCTTTCGAAGGCAAAGAATGTCACCCTTTCGTGGGCCTTTCTCAAGGGACTTCACGCTTATAACGAGATCGTAGCCTCAATCCATGTCCTTGGCACTTTGCCCGTCCTCTCCACCATACCATCAATTCAAATTATATACCATAGAACTAAAATGTGCTTGTGTCCTAAGGTCGACTCTGTTCTGTATATCCATGTCTACGAACGAGAGGACGCTGGCAAAGGGTTCGACTGCCGCCCCGCCCTCCCCGCTTCTCGCTTACGCCACCTCGTACATCTTCATCAATGGACAGGAATAGCACTGGGAGTCTGCTGCGATTTTCCTCCACCACGAAAGGCGAAGTACCATATTGCTATAGCGGCCGCCACAAGTCCAACTACGCCACCAACTACGCCACCCACAATTGCGCCTGTATTATTAGACTCCTGAGTGCTTGGCGATGACGTTGACGATGTAGAAGAGCTTGGTGACGGAGTCAAAGAGGCAGTGGTTGAAGCGTTGGTGGCCGTCGTTTCTGGCCTATCTGAAGGGCAATCAGTGTACCGAGAGCATGGTTCGAAAACCAACTCACCCCCAACTGCCTTGGCAAGGGTTACATTAAAATTACCATCCGGCTATAAGAAGTTGAAAAATGGAGGAAGACTACATGAATGAATGAATGAACCCACAGTAACATCTTGATAAGCCCAATGTGGTATAGCAGTACCGCTGGGGATGCTCTCTGGGTATCTAAAGGAGATGTCAGACAGAGAAACTAAAGCGAACTGACGTGTTCCGCACCCAACGTAGGTCGTCGAGCAATTGAGAACCCAGGCAAACCAGCTACGATGCAAAATGAGTGGATCCGATGCAAGATTTCAATAAACATACAGTGCAGGACACTCACTCAACATAGGTGCCATTTTGGCATGCAGCACAAGCACTTAAGAGGGAATATGTCACGGTGTTGCATGTGCAAGCATTTGCGTTATTGCCAGAAGGACAGCTGTATTCGTTGCCAGGATCCAGCGATTGAACATTAAATTCTAACAAAGAATATCTGGACCGTACTCCGGACAGGCGAATCAAAAACGTACGATTACCGAAACACACGCTCTCCACGTAGGCAGCGACAAGACAGGGACTCTGGTTTTTGCTGTTGTCCATCTGGAGCCAGTGAAATGTCGACGAGCGTGCCTTGAAGGTGACTGACTAGAAACGAGGAGTGTCGAGTACGTACCCAGCTGTATTCTGACGAACAGACAGCGGAAGTTTGCTGGGCGGTTGCCCCTAGCGGACGCGTAGAAAGTAATCCTATCGTCAAGATCACCAATGACGACCATCCAGAGCTGAGGGGGAACATGTTCGTCGTGGGATCCAGCAAGGTGTGCATGCTGAGACCGAGCTAGAAATATAAGGTGGGACCGAGCAAGACGTACAATCAGTCATCCCATGATGCATGCTAGACTGAGGAAGGTTACAGGGTTAGCATGCAACGCATCAGCAAGGCGGCCAAATTACAGCACAAGCTTCCTACCTTTTCTGAATTCTTTCGGCGCTCAGCAGGTGCTGTTGGTAAACGTTAGCCGCTGTGTTTCGTCGCTTTGTACACGGGCTATTACATTTTTGAATCTGACTGATCAATTCTTCAGCTCATTACGATCCAAGTCTAGAATCGAGCACACCCATAAGACGTGTCAGAAGCATTCTCGGCTCTAAAATTGGTTCGTAGAATGTGTGGTTGTCGAATTGAATTCAATGTGAAATGAACTCGCTTGGATTCGAAAGGTCTCAACCTATTCGGAAGAGCAGTGGATGGGAGCGTGACACATTTTGGCGCCGAACATCAGCCCAGGTAGGGAGATCTTTTTGTCATCTGAAGATCGACGTTCGCAAGTCAAGGTAGGCAGGGCATTGGGTCAGTCCATCGTGTTTCTTCTTTCATGTCTGTTCTACCCGCAGTGTCTTGTCGTATTGGTGATGCTCACAGCTCGGAGCTAACCACAGCAAGTCAGAGTGCGTGTATTTGATTATCTCCAGTTCCGGACACAATACATTCCTGTGGTAAGCGCCGATACATGCGGATTTCACATGTTCGCCTTCCCCCTCATTCCTTACACTAGACTGACTCGTGATGCGGACGACTAGAAGGAAACGCGGTGGACGAAGAGCTACGTAAGTGGATTTGTGGGTGTAACTTCCTGCCTTCGTGCCGCTTTAGTACAGTAATGTGCATGGCGTGTTGCCTCAGGAGCCGTAAGTATCGCTGGGATAGTGTCACGACTGCATCAAAAATAGTTATGTGTACAGGCGTGGTAAGGACTCTGCCGCATGAGATGTGTATTGTGACTTCGGTGACCCAACTGCACACTGATAACGATCTCTTTATGTTTGCTGATCATCGTACACGGTTCGATAGTGTGTATGTCGTGTATTGTACAACTTTACACATCGTCATTGTAGAATTACAGCAAAAAGCTGAAGTAACGTAACTAGTTGGTATCCGGTCGGTCCAAGACGCCAAGGAATGAAGGAACCCCGCGTTCACGTCAGAGGATTTCCAAGACTTTCGTCCGAATGCAGTTGGAGGAGGTAATGTTGGTTCCAAGCCCCGAGACGACAATCTCGTTCTCTGCAGCCACCCTCTTGTATACTCCATTCGACTGCCGTAAGAGAAGCAACGCGCTGAACGGCTGCCCGAGGCGAGCAATCATCTGCAGTGCCTGCACATAGCGGCCAGCATCAGGTGCAGGGACAGCCTGCGGCGGCGCAATCCCATCCGACCAATTATCGTAATCCAAACTCGAGTCAGAGTCACCATCAAGTTCCAAGTCATCCTTTCAGGAAACTCCACCACTGGGACCTCGGATGTGACTGATCCACGGGTGCACGAAGACGAATTTCTGCTGTTTGTCCAACTGGAGATCGTCTGCAGTCATGAACCCCACATTTCCAAGCTCTGATACCTCGGCCTGATATAGACTCTCGTTGTCCCTGCGCAACCCTTGTTTATTGAGTCTTCTTACTGGGAAGGCGATGCATGGAAGATGTAGACGTCGTGTCGCAAAACGGGCGGATGGAAGAGTGCTGATCCGTCGACAGATATCTAGAGCTTCTTGCTCAGACAACTTTCCACGTAATTTCGTGACGCATGTATCCATTTCTTCCCCTTCGAGCGAGGGAGGGTTGTAAGGAGTTTGGCCGTAGACGGAAATAGAGGCCGGGAGGCAACTGTTGTATGATGATGACTTCCCTGACCACCCAAGCACGGTGACCTCGCCGGAGCGAGCCACAATTTCCTCCAGGAGGTGCCCGACAGCGTCTGCTCCTTCGCCGTAGTGAGGCCTGATGTCGGACTTGAATATCCCGATGAGAGAGTATAGGACATCCTCCTCGACCGTCGCATTGCGCGTCGAAGCGAGACGAAGTTTCTCGCGGACCCCAAGGTCGTCTGGCGAGAACGTGTCGATGGTTCCACGAGGAATCCTAATAGCGTCAGCCAGCTCTTGCATAATCTTCGGGGATTTCTTACGATTCGCGCTAGTGTCACGGAGGTATAGGTTCCACTCGGAGTCATAGCAAAGAATGACCTTCGGCGCGAGAAGCTCTTGCAAAGTCCATGCGCGTGACATCCAAAAACTACGCGTAAGCGTGGACGGATGCGTTATGTCGGCAAGGAACACAATCGTGGCTGCCGAATCCGCGTACCATCTGTACATGGATGTAAGAGATTGATTAAGGATGGAGCTCGTGGTCTTGTCGATACAACATATATCGGATCATGCCCAATTATAGCCAAGCCTGCGTGCTTCCTGGCAGAATCTACGCAGCTTGTCATTTAAGGACGTGTTTGGAAGGTTCCACACGGATTCGACTTCCCTGACGTCCTGGAATGATGGTTCTTTCCCCTGCCATGCGTGAGAGAACATGACGTATCCGAAAAAGCTATGAACCACTCGTTGGATCCGTTCGTTGTCTAATTCACTCACCACGGACGAAACAAGCTCTTTGAATGTCAGACTATCCTTGAAGGTGCGCTTCCGATCAAAACCTTCACGAAGGCAACCAGTTTCGGTATCGATGACGACGAAGGGGCTACTCTTGGCGATTCCGTCAACGATAGTATCGATAGTTGCAATCGTGTTAGATGGAGAAACGTAGTTCTTTCGTATTTCTGTGGAACCGTCATTTGTGGATACAAGCTCCATGCAGGAAATACATACGCCTGATTGCAGGGTCGTGGGACTGTTCGATTACCGGCAACAGGGACTTGAAAGCATCGATCGCTCCGTCATACCGTTTCGCCCCATGAAGCGCTGCGTGCTTCGCCAAGTAGCCCCAAGGGTTGAAGGGATCCGCTTTTATTGCCTACACAGCAATTGTAGAGAATCAATACGTGTGGGATACCATGCATACCTCATTCGCATCCCGTGCAGCATCCTCCCACATTTCATTTACCGCTCGAGCTCTACTCTGCTTGATAAAAAGAGCTGCCGTGGCCGCGGGACTAAGGGACAATGCAGCAGGGCGCTGCGTTATTGCGTTGTTGTATTTTAAAGGCCTAAAGGCTTCATCCCCAACAACCTCAAATGCCGTGATGCGTTTTTTGGTGGAATCTAGTGACAGACATTAGCGCACATATCAAACAGACGAGTGGCTACAAGAGATACCTGCAATCCGGCCCATAGTTGCCGTGTTCCCTTGGGTCTTCCCGTCTGATGTCTCAATGATATCGAGAATCTTCACGGTTTCAGCTGTATGTCCTTCGGCATGGATGGTTTCACGAGGCTGTGCTACAGTGCTCAGTCCAGTGAAATTCCATCCAAATATCTTCATAAAGGGTTAGATTAATAGGTAGTAACGACAGAAGACCTACAAGCGAAATTGTTGTCAACGGAGGGCATTGAATGTCCTTCGAGGCTAGCTCCTTCACGCGTTCGATCCATGGTACGGCACGAGCATAATCTCCCTTCTTTATGTACATAACTCGAAGGAGCTACAGAGTGTATCAACGACGGTACTTAAGTGCATTTGAATCACGAGAAGCACGTGCCTGTGCAAAAAGGTAGGTGGCATCGTCATCGTTGTCGATAGTTGCTCTCGTAGCGAGAAGTTCCAAGTCTGTTAACACCCGGATTCAAACACAAGGACCATCTGAGCAAAAGGTAGATTAATTGTGAGAACAATCTAGATCAGTTCACGCACCTTCAGTAATGAGAGGAGTTTACTGCCGCGAGGCTCACAAACACGAAAGGCAAGGTCGAATATGCGTAGAGCGCCCTCTCGATTGCCCTGGCCAAGTAGGGCAACCGCATTTGCGATATAACCAATAGGCGACTGCTGAACTTGGAGGGACTTGACGTACATGTAAGTGAACATGTGCATGTGGTGGTGAGATGGCAGGCTCACTCTGTTGACGTCCGTTAACGCAAGCGTTACGCGTCTCAACCGGGCTCGTATAAGAGCGCGGTTTGCCAGCACATGGTGACTAGGACTTGTCGTGTTCGTAATTTCCTCTGACAGTAGCATTTCGGCGGTCACCAGGTCGCCCTGTGCCCATGCTCTAAGGATCTCGTTACTCGCCTGCACAAGCGGAAGCCGAGAAGCACGTGCCACCGGCTGGTTAGAGCGTTATGTAGCGTAAGATGGATATACACCTACACCGTAGTCGTGATAGTCGTGATACCCAATGGGAACCGCGATCTCTGACACTTTAGTTTTCATCAAGGCATCCTATGCCCACGATGTGAATGTCTCATTAATTGCGTGTGGCTGCCGACGCCGTCACGGGTGGGCAAGGTTATATGTAAGTCAGCAGGATGATTCGGAGTGAACGAGTCTGTCAGTGTAAGAGACTTGCTGTCAGAGATCCATCTGTCCACAGCTGCGGTGTCGAGCACGCTTAATGTATGACAATGATGACGTGCAAGAGGCTGCGAAGTCACTGCAAGTAGGCCATGAGTGGTCGACGCCATAGCTCCTTTGAGAAGGACCATGATGGCACGAAAGGGGACGGATTGTTGCTTGGTAATACTAATCACAAAGAAATCCTACTAGATCTCTATCGTTTTTATAACAGTTAGGTATGTCATCTTCCATCTCTTCAGTGTCCAAATGGCCTCAAGTAATGCCTCTTTTCTCTTCGAATTTGTTGTAAGTCATTGCGTCTCGTCCATAGCGCTAGGTAGGGGCTTTACTGGCCGGCGACAGACGAAGGACCATACCACTACAGCGACTACTACAAATCCTGTTACGCTACTAACTGTACCTCCCGCAACTGCGCCCAAATCAGCGGATTTTGAAGTACTTGCGAATGACGTTGACGATGTGGAAGGACTTGATGACGGAGTGGGAGACACAGTAATGGTCGTATGTGTAGGTGGTGGTCAAATTGACTACAACTTCACTGTCTTCACATCAAGCACAACCACTTATGAGGGAGTATGTCACGGTGTAGCATTCGCAAGCGTTTCCGAGCCCGCTGTAACAGTAGCTGCCAGGATGCAGCGGCTCGATATCAAACGCTGACAAAAAAGTTCTAACTGCCATGCTCTGGACGCGCGAAACGGAAACATACGAATACTGGGTCACACGTCCTTTACATAGGCAGCAACAAGACAGGGATTCTGATGCAAGCTGTCGTTCATCTGGACATCGATAGAAAGTCGATAAGCACACCTGAAAGGTGGTCGACTGAGACCGAGGTTCCCGAGTATGTACCTAGCTGTACTGTGACAAACATACAACGGAGGTTCTCTGGGCAGTCGCCCTCAGTAGACGTATGAAAAGTACGTAGTCCCATCGCCGGGATTACCAGTGATGGTCATCCAGTGTTGGATGCTAACATTTCCACCATGCGGTGAGACTGAGGAAGAAGTACAGCCCAACGTGTTTGACCAGATCTTGGTGAAGACCATCCACCCACCCTCCTTGTTTCCCTATAAACGAATTGATATGGCCAGAAATGGCTCTTTGGAGGGGTTTTCATCTGAACTCCATAAGTCCTAGTGAGACCTCAGCGTCTTTCTCCTCCATGGATCCGAGCCCCAACGGCTTTATACCAACATGTTTCCTCCATTTAAGCACGTTTAGTTTGATGGATCTTTGCGTGTTCCGGTGAGATCTCATCCCATATCTTTCCCCCTCCCCTAAAAATCTGTTTCTACAGTGATAGTTGCTTGGCCGGAGGCTCGAGGAATGGGCATTCACATATATGATTGAAAGTTAAGTCGGCGGTGTAGGCATTGCCTAGGTGGTATTGTGATTAAGTTGTTCTCCATCGCACATGAAAAACAGACCCATCCCAGTCCAACCATACACCTGTCGTTTGAAACGGTGGTGTAGTCGAGGATGCTCACTGCCATGCCCAAGTAATACCTCACCATCCTCGAATGATTTGCCCTCGGGCTTATAGCTAACGAGGGATTGACCAATCCGATCCCTGCTCTAGAATTATTTCCGCAGTGAGTGTTGCTCGCCTGCAGGCTCGAGCAATGGACATTCGCATACATGTTCAAAGGAGAAGTCGGCAGTCCCGCCATGATCGAGGCGGTATTGTAGTCAGGGTCGTTCACTTTCGTGCTCCAGCGGCGCTGCCTCGCCCTCATACACCTATTCTTCCTCGTACTCGAAAGATAAACCCACGCCAGTCAACCATACACCGCCATCCGAAGCGGTGTCGTAGGCGAGGACGCTCGCCGTCATGTCCAAGAGACTTCATCCTGCACCGATTTGCCCTCAAGCTCGTGGAGCATAAGTACGCGTTTGACAGACACTGGTGCTCGCGTTCAAAATGACACTTGAACGACACTAGCTTGCCCTCGGGCACAGACAACGACTTCGCATGCATGTTCAGAGAGTGAGTCAACCATGCAGCCGTGCTCAAGGCGGTCCCGCGGTCACAATCGTTCTCGTTCTTGCCCTCACTCCGGCTTTTGATCGAGGAGCCACGTTCGCTTGCACACTGAAGGGATGTCTGCAACGCAGTCAGGAACTCCATATCCCAAATGGTCATACAGTCGTAGCTGTTTACCCTACACTTGGGGGGAAGGTCACACGGCTGCAATCGGCGCTGTAGCCACACACTCCACGCTCTCAAGGGGTATGCAGTTGGTTTGCATAAATAAGTCGCGCCGTCATTTGTTTTCTTGCTTCATGCTTCGTCGATATTATCCATCACCCGTTTTATGAGCGATTTGTCGAACGTCTTGATTGCTAAAGTCTTGGGTAGTCTTATCTGCAGATCGCTATATAAACGTATATACACGATTTTTCCGCCTAACGTCGGGTCGATCCAAACCTTCTGAAAAATCCGGTATCTACGGTTGTGGTGGACTCCTGCTGTGATTGGTCTTTGCGAGGACGGAGGAAGAACCACGCCGCTACGGCAGCTGCTGCAAGTCCAACTATACCACCAACCACGCCACCCACAATTGCGCCCGTATCATTGGATGCTTGAGCGCTTGGTGACGGCGTCGACGATGTAGAAGAGCTCGGTGACGATGTGGGTGAACCTGGAGATGGTGTTAGAGAAGCAGTGGCTGAAGTGTTGGTGGCTGTCGTTTCGGGGATATCTGAAGGACTATCAATGTTACCGAGAGCATAGTTCGTGAACTGACTCACCCCCAACTGCTTTGGCAAGGGTTACATTAAAGTTACCACTCGGCTGTAACAAGTTGGAGAACGAGACAAGAATACGCGGATGAAAGGACATACTGCGACGTCTTGATAAGCCCAATGTGGTATAGCGGTGCCACTGGGGATGCTCTCTGGGTATCTAAGAGAAGTGTTAGATAAGAAAACCCCAAGCGTACTGAAGTGTTTCATACCCAACGTAGGATGTCGAGCAATTGAGAATCCAGGCAGGCCAGCTACAATGCACGAAGAGCGGATTCGATGCACAATCTAAATATACTGCAAAGAATGCTCACTCGACGTGGGTACCATTTTGACATGTAGCGCAAGCACTCATGAGGGAGTAGGTCACAGTATTACATTCGCAAGCATTTGCATAGTTGCCAGAAGGACAGCTATATTCAGCGCCAGGAGGCAGCGATTCAACAGTAAATTCTAACAGGGGTTCTGAGCCATGCCAGCCCCGCATTTGCGAAAAAGAAACGTACGACCACCGAAACACACGCCATTCAGGTAGGCAGCGACAAGACAGGGATTCTGATTCTTGCTGTTGTTCATCTGGGGTCAGTGAAATCTCAGAGAGTGTACCTAAAAGATGACCAGAATCGTTGAAGACGTACCCAGCTGTATTCCGAGAAACAGACAGCGGAGGTTTTCTGGGCAGTTGCCCTTAGCAGACGCGTAGAAAGCAACCCTATCGTCAAGATCACCAACGACAACCATCCTGGGTTGAAGGGTAGCATGTTCACGGTGGAACCCAGCAAGAAGTGTATGCTGAGTCCGAGCTAGAAATACAAGCTGGGACCGGGCAAGACGTACAATCGATTATCTCATGGTGCACGCCAGGCTGAGGAAGGTTGCAGGGTCAGTATGCAATGCGGTATCAGCAAGGCGGCCCGGTTGCAGCATACGCTCCCTACATTTTTCTGAATTCTTTTGGCGCTCAGCAGGCGGTATGCTAGAGTCCGTCGCTTGTGCAGAGACTATTACATTTCTGGATCCGACGACTATATCCAGCTCACTAGGATCTAATTTTAGAACCGAGCCCGCCCTTCAAGGCGTGTCGCTCGATTCCAAAATTGGTTCGCAGAATTGTTGTCGAACCGAATTCAACCCGAAATGAACTCGCTTTGATTCGAAAAGACCCACCTTCAGTGCAGCGTACTCGGCCCCCCCCCCTCAGAAGTCGGCACAACTTTCCTGCCTTCCCTGGATGTGAGCTAGTATGACTTCGTAACAACATATTCCCACCATCTGAGCAAGTCCTTTGATGGATCTTTACACGTTCTGGTAAGATTTCATCTTGTCTCTTTCCCCCTCTCGAAAGTTTGTTCTACGGTGGTAATTGCTTGCCCGGAGGCTCGAGGAATGGAGATTCACACATGTTTGAAGGATAAGTCAGCGGTGCAAGCATGTTCTAGGCGATATTGCGGTTGGGCTGTTCACCCTCACTGCCTCGTAGTCGAGGACTCTCACCGTCGTGCTCAAGTGGTTTCCGGTCATCTCGCCTCAATTTGCCGTCGCACTCATGGAAAATGCGTTCGTGTAGTTACTGGTATACGCTCACGAGACAGGTGCCCACACTCGCGTCTTCCCTACTTTCGCAGACTATGTCTCATCTCACGTTCAAAGTGACGTTCGAGCGGCACCAGCTCTCACTCGTGCACGCAGCAAGCGACTTCGTACACATGTTCGAATGAATAAGTCAACCGCACGACCACATTTGAGGATCGTTCCCGTTCTCACTCTCACTCCGGCTCTCGATCGAGAAGACATTGTTTGCGTGCATGCTGAAGGGCAACAACGTAGCTATGAAGTCAATGCCCCATGTGGCCTCGCAGGAAGGTTACACAGTTGCAGTCCCACATGCTTTCGTCAAGTGACTGGTTTTGTTCGGATTGGTCGTGCTGGCTTTTTTCCTGCTTTCCTTTCTCTTTCATCGTCTGCGTTATAGGTATTTAGTTGCACCTTCCAATGGTTGAAAGTCTTCACTATGTAGCGTATACACACAATTATTGTGCACAAGGCCCGTTCCGCAAGGATCCTGAGGTAAATCCCTATGCTTGGCTCTGTTCCAGGGGACGCTAGGCACGACTCCTACCCATCCTACTGCTTGCTTGCGCCACACTCTGCTATACCTGCATCGACGTGCGTAGCAATGAAAGGCTGTTTCGATCCTCCTTTACAACGAGAAATGAAGTACAATGTTGCTACAGCTCCTATCGCAAGTCCAACCACACTACCAACAGCGCTCCCGCGATTATGTCTGTATTGTCCGGATCTGACGATGTAGGGGAACCTGATGACGAAGTGGCCTGCAGTGATGGAAATGCTGTATGTAGTGGCCGTCGTCGTGCTGGCTAGCGCTGTGGCAGCTACCGATTCGGGACTGTCTGGAAGGCTATCAGCGTATCGAGAGCGTGATTCGAAACCAACTTACCCCCAACTGCTTGAGCAAGTATTATATTGAAACTACCACTCGGCTATAACAAGTTGGGGAAACGCGAGAAGACCACATGGAAGAAAGAACTTACAGCAACGTCTTGGAAAGCCCATTGTGGTACAGCGGTACCGTCAGGGATGCTCTCTGGGTATCTAAGAGAAATATCAGATAGAGAAAGTCAAGCAAACTGATGGGTTCCACACCCAACGTAAACCGACGAGCAATTGGAAGACCAGAAACTCCAGCTACAATGCACAAATGAATGAATTTGATGATGATTCAAATATGTAACGCAGAACCTTATTCGACGTAGGAACCGCCTTGACATGCAGCGCAAGCACTAACGAAGTTGTATGCCACGGTGTTGCATTCGCAAGCGTTTATTTCGTCACCAGAAGGACCAATGTAATAATTTCCAGGAGCCAGTGAACCGACATTAAATGCTATGAAAAAGGCCTGATTTCGGGGCACACTCATGACATGCAAAACAGAAACATACGACCGCCGTAACACACGCCCTGCACGTAGGCGGCAACAAGACAGGGGTTCTGGTCCTTGCTGTTGTTCATCTAGGCGCCAATGGAATGTCGGTGGGCGTGCCTAAAAAACGGTCGAGTGGCGACCTGGGACGTCGAGTACGTACCCAGCCGTATTGTGACGAACAGGTAACAGAGGTTTGCTGGGCAGTTACCCACAACAGACGTATAAAAGACAATCCTGTCACCAGGATCACCAGCAACGACCCAGGGTTGGCGAGCAACATATTCATGGGCGACACGGACATGGTAGGAGGGAGCAAGGAGTACAGTTACCAATAGTCATCATGTTAGGCGATAATGGGCGCTCTATGCAGGTGATCACGCTCTTGCCTGGCGCCTAGTCCTCGTGTTCCGGTCAAGAACGGCATATGACCTTTGAAGCCCTTGTGTGATGTTGAACTTGTGGCCTTATCACCGTATCACGATCCAGGGTAGCTTTAGCGCCAGCGATCCTGCTTGCATAGGGGAATCTCGGGCGTTAGTCGATAATCGGAGTCACCGACAACATTACTCGGCGGCCAAAGCTGGTAACGTGCACGTAACGAACATGAAAGAGTTTCCGCTGGTGAGTTGGTTCCCGCTCTCGTCGGGGAAGCAAGGCACCATGCAAGACAAACTTGAGGCCTGACCGCTACCCAAACCGCTGGTGCTTAAACAGCCCAACTACCGTGGTGACACATTCCAGTAAGAGGGGCTTAGAAGAAACACATGCCGCTTCGACGATCGTCTACACTAATACCAGGGCCTAGACTAGAATCAGTAACTGACTTTTTTGGACCTGACTAATCAACTCGGGGAATGCCGACTGCGGCGGAAACGTTGCTTCAAATTCATAGCGTATTAAGTGCGACAGCAATCATTTTTTTAAACAGAATCTAAGAAATGTACGGATGGGAAGTACTGCCAGCGTGTTTTTATCTCTTAGCTTCAAATCAAGCGATATATATGTACAGCATCAGTGAAAGCTAAGCGCTCAAAGAGCAGCTCTTTGATCGCTTAGCATTGAGTAAAAATGCTTGCCGAGCACTCAACCAATTCAAAAAACTGTAGGAAGCGCATGCTGTAATTCAGCCGTCTTTCAGATGAGTGCACGAAAACTGTTCAACACGGGAGTCGGCAGAGGATATAACGGCAACCGCCGGTGGTTCGCCGCTATGATTTTTGGGGTCGAGAAACTTCCTCGCTCAAGGTAAATTCTGAAACGCAATTTCAACGTAGTGGACCGGAGAAAAACTCAACTCGAATTGAGCTCGCTTCGACTCGGAAAGGTCTACTCGGAGATGCTCCTGCGGCATATTTGGCGCCGAAGGTCAGTCCGGGACGGAGGTCATCAATTATCGGCGGATGAACGTTTGTGAGCCAAGCTGGGCAAGGCATTGAGGGACTGTCAGATCTCAGACTCAGTCACTGGCCGTGTATTTGAACATGCGTGATTAGGGCGTGCTCCAGTTTCAGATACATTACGTTTCTGTGGTAGGCGCTGTTACATGTGGATTTCGCATGTGTTCCTTCATTCTAAAAGGAAGCGTGGACACAGCTATGTAATCGGTGGATGTGACTTCCTGCCTTCCTGCCGTTTCGCGTACGGTAATATGGGTGGTACGTTGCCCATGAATCGTAAGTATCGTTGAGATAACGTTGCATACTAATTGAACGTATCAAAGATAGTTATACAGGCATGGTACGGGCTCCACCTCTTTGGGTGCGTGTTCTCACTTCGGCAACTCAGCCGCACCTTGATAGCAATCTTTCTATGTTCGTTTACCCTGATCATCGCACGCAGTTCGATAGTACACATGTTGTAACTACACACATCGTCATTGCGAAATTATAGCAGAAAACTGAAGTAACATAACTGATCGGTATCCAGTTAGTTCAAGACGTCAAGGAAAGAAGGAGCCCACACCCACGTCAGAGGATGTCCAAGACTTTGGTCAAAATGCACTTCGGGGTAATGTTGGTTCCAAGTCCCGGCACGACAATTTCGTTCTCCGTAGCGACCCTCTTGTACTCTCCGTTCGGCTGCTTTGCGAGAAGCAACGCGTTAAACGGTTGTCCGAGACGAGCAATCATCTGTAGTGCCTGCACATAGCGGCCAGGATCGGGTGCAAGGACAGCCCGCTGTGGCACAACTCCGTCCGATACAGTGCTGTAATCCAAACTCGGGTCAGAGTGAGGATCACGCTCGAAGTCATCTTCCCAGGTAACCCCACCACTCGGACCTCGGATATGACTGATCCACGGGTGCGCGAGGACGAATTTCTGCCGTTTGTCTAGCTGGAGATCATCTGCGGACACGAATCCTACACCTCCAAGTCCAAATACCTCAGCCTGATATAGGATCTCACTACCTCTGATAAAACCCTGTTTAGTTAGCCCTTTGACAGGGAAGACAATGCAGGGAAGGTGTAGACGTCGAGTCGCAAAACGGACGGGTTGGAGAGAGTTGATCCGTTTACAGATACTCAAGGCTTCTTGCTCGGATAGCTTTCCACATAATTGCCTGATGCACGCGTTCATTTCTTCCCCTTCGAGAGAGGGAGGGTTATGAGGAGTTTGGCTGTAAACGGAAACGGAGGCTGGGAGGCAACTGTTGTACGATGACGACTTCCCCGACCATGCAAGCACCGTGACCTCGCCAGACCGGGCCACAATCTCCTCCAAGAGATGTCCGACAGCGTCTGCTCCTTCACCGTAGTGAGGCCTGATGTCGGACTTGAATATCCCGATGAGGGAGTATGCGACATCCTCCTCGACCGTTGCATTGCGTGTCGAAGCGAGACGAAGTTTCTCACGGACCCCAAGGTCGTCTGGCGAGAACGTGTCGATGGTTCCAGGGGGAATCTTAATAGCCTCTATCAGTTCTTGCATAATCTTCGGGGATTTCTTATGGTTCGCACTAGTGTCGCGGAGGTATAGGTTCCACTCGGAGTCATAGAAAAAAACGACCTTCGGTGCGAGAAGCTCTTGCAAAGTCCATGCACGTGTCATCCAAAGGCTACGGGTGAGATCTCCGAACGTGGACGGATGTGCTACGCCGGCAAGGAACACGATCGTGGCTGCCGAATCTGCGTACCATCTGTACATGGATGTAAGAGATTGATTAAGGATGGAGCTCATGGTCTTGCCGATACAGCACGTATCTGACCATGCCCAATTATAACCAAGCCTGCGTGTTTCACGGCAGAATCTGCGCAGCTTCTCATTTAAAGGCGTGCCCGGAAGGTACCACACGGATTCAGCTTTCTTGACGTCCTGGAATGACGGCTCTTTCCCCTGCCATGCGTGAGAGAACATGACGTATCCGAAAAAGCTATTGACCACTTGTTGGATCCGCTCTTTGTCCAATTCACTCGTCATGGATGAAACAAGCTCCTTGAATGTCGGACTCTCCTTGAAGATACGCTTCCGGTCAGAACCCTCACACAGGCAACCAGTTTCGGTATCGATGACGACGAGGGGGGCATTTTTGACAATTCCGTCAACGACAGCATCGATAATCGCAATCGTGTCGGATGGAGAAATGCAGTTCCTTCTCATTTCTACGGAACCGTCATTTATGAGCATTAGTTTGAATACAGGAAGCACATACGCCTGATTGCAGGGTCATGGGACTGTTCCATTACAGACAGCGCAGACTTGAAAGCATCAATCGCTTCGTCATACCGTTTCGCCCCATGAAGCGCCACGTGCTTTGCCCTATAGCCCCAGGGGTTAGAGGGGTCCGCTTCCATTGCCTATACAGCAACTGTAGGGAATCGACTCGTGTAAGGATACCATGCATACCTCGTCTGCATCCTGCGCAGCATCCTCCCACAATTCTTTTGCCGCTCGAGCTTTACTCCGCTTGATAAAAAGAGCTGCTGTAGTTGGAGGACTAAGGGACAACGCAGCAGAGTATTGCGCTATTGCGTTATCGTATTCTGTAAATCCGAAGGCTTCATCCCCGGCGTCTTCAAGTGTCCTAACGCATCTTTGGGCGAAATCTGGTGACGGACATTAATGCAATGTCGACCAGACTAACGGCTACGAGACATACGTGCGATCCAGCCCACGGTGGCCTGGACCTTCCCATCTGATGTTTTGATGATATTGAAAATCTTCACGGCCTCGGCTGTATGTCCTTCAGCATAGAGGATTTCACATATATGTGGATGAGCTATGGTGCTCAGTCCAGTGAAATTCCACCCAAATATCTTCACGGATAGTTAGATTAGTAGGTAGTAGCGATAGAAGACCTACAAGCGAAATTGTCTTTAATGGAGGACTTTGCATGTTCTCTGGGGCCAGTTCCTTCGCATACTCAATCCATAGTATGGCACGAGCATAACTCCCCTTCCTTATGTACATAACTCCAAGGATCTACGGAGTGTATAAGCGATGCTACCTCATGTTTGAATCACATGAAGCACGTGCCTGTGCGCAAAGGTAGGCTGTATCATTATCGCTGCCATCGTTTGCTCTCGTAGCGAGGCGTTCTATGTCTGTTATCGCGTCTTCTTGATGTCCGGATTCAAACACGAGGACCGACTGAGCGAAAGGTAGATTAAATATGAGAACAATCTAGATCAACTCGCATACCTTCAGTAGTAAGAGGAGTTCATTGTCACGAGGATCACAAACACGAAAGGTAAGGTCGAATACGCGTAGAGCACCCTCTTGATTGCCCTCACCAAGTAGGGCAACCGCCTTTGCGATATAGCCAATGGGCGACCGCTGAACCTGGAGGGACTGGAAGTGCATGTAAGTGAGCATACGCACGAGGTCATGAGATGGCAGGCTCACTCTGTTTGCGTCCTTTACCGCAAGCGTTGCGCGTTTCAAACGTGCTCGTATGAGAGCGCAGTTTGCCAGCGCGTGGTAGCTAGGACTTGTTGTACTCGCGATTTGCTTTGACAGTAGTCTTTCGGTGGTCACCAGGTCGTCCCGTGTCCATGGTTTGAGGACCTCGTTACTCGCTTGTACAAGCGGAAGCTGAGAAGCATGGAGCCACCGACTGGTTAAAGCGTTATGTAACATAGTGTGGGTGTGCACTTACACCACAGTCGGAATGCTCAGAGGTGCTCGTAAGCCGAAGCTGAGAAGTATGGAACTACCGACAGGCTAAGGCATTGTGTGGCAGAACATGGTTGTACACTTACGCCATAGTCAAGATACCCAAGGGGACCCGCGATCTCTTCTGACGGTTCAGAGTTCGTCGAGTCGTCCTGTACCTGTGATGTGAATGTCTCATAACTCGCACGTGGTGGCCGAGGGATGGAATCGTTATACAGAGGAGACTAGCATAATCACTGTTAGATGATGCGAGCTGCGTGAGCCGACGTATACTTACGTTATGGTCGAAATGGTAAAGGATATCTCCGAGATTGTGAATCGTGATTTTCCCGTCGTTGAGTCCGCACGCGAGATACCCGCCGGCTGGTGAGAGAGCAACGGAGCAGATGTCTGCAGAGTGTGTGATGATGTTACCGATCTGGCTGTGGGACGCGCAATCCCACAATGAAACCGATGAACCCGCGGAACATGCAATGAATCTGCCGTTGGATGCTATAGATACCGATGTACAAGATCGAGTTTCATGGATGGGCCACTTCAAAGGGGAAGAGCTGGAAAAGTTGAAGCAGGTGATTATGCCTACGTTCGCGACAAAGAGTTGTTGACCATCAGATGACCAGACCAACGAGGTGGCCAGTGTCGCGCCGACTGAACCTCCAGGACCTGAATCGAATAAGATATTGCCGCTGTGGGTGTCGTAGACGCGACAACCGTGGCGATCGCACGAGGCTGTTGCAAAACGACTGCCATCTGGAGAGAACTTGACGCGAACGGCATAATGATGTCGGAGGGGAGGAAGGAGTTGGAGACCAGAAGTGACGCTGAATGTCCGAGCTGCATTGCGATCCACAGAGGCAATCGTGTTGCAGTCGCTCGAGATATCGACACCCCACACGGGACCGGGGTGTTCTACGAACTCGTGCACTTTCTCGTGAGTGGCCGCGTTCCAGACGGTCACCTTCTTTGCGCGGCATCCAGTCACAATCCACCGGCCATCCCGGGAAACGACAAGGGAATAAATGTCGCTACCCGCCTTGATGGTTGGGCCCCGCTGCTGTCCGCCTTCAACCTTCCATCGACGAATTTCACCGTTCTCATAACCTCCTACGACCTGACTTTCGTCCGCACAGGCGATCGCATATACAGCACTCTGAGACGCAATCCCGAACCGCTTCGCAACTTAACCACCACAACAAGACATCAGCGAGGTTACCTCAACCTCTATGACTGCCGGTACGTACCGATTGTTGTCGCTAACATACCCACCTAGTGGCTTGTCCTGGTGTTTAGAGGGGAAAGAATGTCACTTGTAGCCTAACTTGCGGCGCCCAATACACGACCTACACGTTCCTCAGACTCTTGATATGGTTCAGCTCGTGGTGCACCAAGATCACATCGTGTTCTTCAAGATCAGGATATCGATGAAGATTCGGCAATGCAGTATTGCCATTTCAGAAACGATTACGCGCTGGCTGCCTCAAGGCCTCCACGTTGGGCGCCTGTTCGTGTGGCAAGCCGTGATCACTGGTGACAAACGACGATTCTACGACTCTTACTTTGACAGCAACGTATTCATTTCAATTATGCTCATCTAATCGTGTTGCAGTGATATGTGAGAGAAGTTCACCAGAAAGTTTCGGTTGTGTAGCACTAGTCTTCGAGCTGTACTGGCCAGCTGTGTTTCTCATAGAAGAGCCGACAACATGTAGCCCCTTTTCTTTCGTGTGGCTTGGCCTCGTCCATCTACACGCGTATCAAGGCCCATCACCACGCCATCGCAAAGTCCCTTGCGGTCTTCGTTAGGTGTGCTGCTAGACTCCTCTGATGAAACTGTTTCCTCCACGCTTCGTTGTCATCGGCATGAGACAAGGGTCGCGCTTTCCCGCGATTTTTCCCTGAAGAGATCTTGCTTGAGAAGCGAGGTAATGCGTTGATCTTTGAGCTTCATGAGTTCCAGCGATTTCCTCCGCACGAGGTCACTCGTGGGACAAGGGTTGGCGGAAACCTGTCGGAAGAAAGCACGAAATATCGCACGCATGTGGATCTTCGATCTACAACTATTCGAATCCACAAAATGTTCAGCCCGCGTATCAATGCCCTCTGCCCCACACTCGGCCTCAATAACTCTTGGTACCGGAAGAAGAAAGATTCATGCTCTACTAGTCGTCCGCCCCTAAACACAAGAACACCATCCTGCGACCCACCAGCTACTAGTCCCCCGGCCTCCATTTTCAGCTCTGCCAACACTTGTAGTCCACACGGCTTTCCGATTAGTGAAAATACAGCGATCGTCCTACCTAAGTGATGAAATGGAATCAGCCGTCACTTGCCTGTTGGCATGTGTGAGATCGCTATTCTAATTGCTTGGGTAGATCGCCAGGTTATATATTCTTGCTTGGTTCCGACTCGCGCGGAACATTGGAAGTCTATTGATAAGGTCTTCGTCGCGTTCACTCTCCTTGTCGCTGTTTCTAATGAGTACCCTCCGAAACAGGTATCGAGGCGGATCTATGTATTAGCGGCGTTAAGATCAGACCTTCCGAACTTAACGACCTCATGAATGAGTCGCGTATAGCGTTCAAGCTCATATATATCGAAGTACGGTTCGTGCGGGACGCGGGTGCCCCTCCCCTCAGACGAGTTATCGGTTCCATAAAACGGCGTCTAGTCCCGGACCGCGGAATTTTGGTCAAGGACACTCAGTGATCTTGAGGCCAAGATACGAGTAATCTTTGTTTTCTGTGACCAAGACAGGTGAGGATGAATTGACACGCCATTGCGGACGTGCGACGGTCATGTAGAGTTACAACGTCGTCCTGAGGCATGCTTCCGAAGTAGCGATATCAGCGACGAGATGATGGCGTCGAGGTCGTGTGCCCTTTGCCGCTTCCCTCAACCGGAGGTTTGTAGTGCTGTCGATTTCCAAGGAACGTGGAAAGCGCGTGCGGAAGGGTAAGGAGGGATGGCAGCATTTTGTGAGCTACAATGAGAGCGGTGGGTATCAACTTCTAGTCTTCCCTAATCTACTTCTTCCGAGATACCACTACAAAGGTCTTATAGGGGTATTCAAAGGTGCCCTGGCTCTTGTCCACCCACACTCTGTCATCCCCTCTGGCTAAAATAGCTTTGAGATCCGATGCCACCTTGTCCTTCCCTTCGGGAGGTAGGACAGCTATGTAGCTCTTACTCAGGGCCCGGTCCACACAAAGGCTTTCCGTCGTGACGAGATGGTATTCCCAAACGTTTTCCTGTGGCTTCTCGAAATTTTCCAGATACGAAGTAGTGGTGAACGCCTCACGCCATAGGCCAAGGCGGAACTGGGGAGTTCCGTGCTCGTGTTGCTCGATTCGCTCACGCAATTGAGCAACCCAGCCAGCGCGATCTCTGTATTGAATATAAGCACAGGACCGCCTCGGAAAGATAAGAAAGGACGCGCCTGTCCTCCAGATTCCATATGAAAACTACCAATCCGTCTTTTTTCAAAATGCGGGAGAACTCGGTGCATGCCTTGTCATGATCCGGGCACCAATGAAAAGCCTGATGCATGTAGATAAGAAACTGTACCAAGATTGTGACTTCAGATTCCACTGACCTGCGCGATGACGATAAGGTCGGCCCAACCATCTGGCACTGCAGTGCTCTCAAACGTCCCCTCTTCGATAGTTGCATTCTCCACAGTAACTTTCTCGGACCATACTTTTCTCATGCCCTCGCTGGGTTCTATAGCTCTCAACCTTGCTATGCTCGATGTCCAGTCCGAATGAGATAGCAAAGCCCGCGTAAACAGTCCTGTTCCTGCTCCGATCCTGGTGTGCGTTTATTGTACCTGCTAGCGTGGTAAACAGATGGCGGGCGTACTCCACTACATTCAAGGGCTCGGACTTGGGGGCGATGGACTTGATGAACGTGAGTAACTGGGCTGGATAGGAAGGTCGTGCACTGAGAGTCCGAGAACTCGCTAAGATAACCGCACAGTAGCCTGATTTGAAGGACAGAAGTGCTTACCGATCATACAGTTCGTTCGTGCCAGCGCCGAAGCCAGACAGAGCGATTGAATGGATGTTCGACATGGTGAGCTTTCAGAATCGTGACAGTGCTTGGGTCAGTGACAGGCATCGCTTCTCCTTCTCTCTCACTATCACTTGCATGTCTCGGGAGCAGAATCAACAGCGCCACAACACAAGTTTCCGGGCACATCGAGTTTGCGTAGAAATCCAAGTTTGTTTTGGGCGGCTATGCTAAACGATAGCAGTGCGCCTTTCGAGACCAACCACAAACCTTGCTTACTACAGCGTCTCCACCCGCAAACAACGGCAAACCGACTTGGTCGAACGTAGCACCCTGTGACGTCGAGGGGGCTCAGAGTTGGTATTTAGCGGGTAAGACTGGGCCAACCGTCAACAACGCAGTGGAAGGAAGGAAACGGCGATGTCCACTCGAGAACTCACTGTCACCGACAATAAGGGCACCTCGATTATACTAAAGCTGACTGAAACCTCTCTCGAGATAAGTGTGGGCTCTGGAAATGCCTCGAGAAGACGGTGGTCGTCAGGTTCTCCCCTTCCATTCCTAGGGTCCAAGTCTAGCACCATGGTAACCCAAGTCCCTCTGCGGAACGTGGTCGCGGTCACCTCTTCGGATGTTGTAGAGGTATTGTATCTGGCTCGAAAGTCACCTAAACGTAGTCTTTCTTTGTTTCGGGTCGAAGGCAGCCTTGGTGAGAGGAATGATACGCTCGCGAAGCAATGGTGTGAGACTGTTATGGCTGCTGCTTATCGTGGTTTGTGCATTTCTCTAACGGGATCCATGATTCTATCTCTCAATTACGCACAGGCAGAACCCCACCAAAGAAGGTGAAGGTTCTCATCAATCCGCGTGGTGGCCGGGTATGTTTCAAGTAGTAAAGATAATTTTCATCGTTACTTCATGAGTAATTCTGGCAGGGACAAGCAGGTTCGATATACACAAACAAGGTCGAGCCGATACTACGCGCTGCAGGTTGTGTTCTGGATGTAACTTGTATGCAGTTCTCAAATGTATGCCGGGGTTTCATTAACTCACCGGCTACAGATACCACGCACCCCAAGCATGCCTTGGAGATTGCTCAGGAGTTGAGTCTAGACATTGACGCACTCGTCGTCGTGTCGGGCGACGGGTTGATACACGAGGTCTTGAACGGATTCTCCAAACACACACAACCCGACAAGGCTTTCTGTATTCCAATAGCACCCATTCCTGCTGGATCTGGGAATGGGCTATCGTTGAACCTTCTCGGTCTTCAGGATGGATTGGATCCGCGTGCGGCTGCGCTCAATGTCCTCAAAGGTTTGCTAGAGCCAACACGAAATGACTCCGCCTTTGATATTTCTTCTAATCATAGGTCTTCACTTGAAAGTCGATCTGTTTGCTTTCACACAAGGAAATCAGAGGCGTCTATCTTTCATGTCACAGACAGTTGGCCTCACGGCCCATATCGATATTGAAACCGAGCATCTGCGATGGATGGGGGATCTCCGGTTCGTCATTGGATTCCTTCGCAGTGGTAAGCAGGTTTCTATCCTGAACAACCTCAAATTCCCATCTGTACTTTGCAGTCGTCACGCTCCCGACTTGCCAAATGGAGCTCTCCATCAAACTGGCGGAACAAGATAAAGTGAAAATGGCTAACGCCGTTCGTGCTCGGCGTGCCGATGCACCTTCTGACATACCCACTATGCCCACGTCATCATCGTCGGAAAATATCTATGACCCTGGATCACCTGGAGATACCTGGATCAAGTACGATAAGCCCTGCTTATGGGTGTACGCCGGAAAAGGACCATACGTCAGTCGGTAGGGAGTTTACCCCTGAAGATTTTCATAGCATTTGATTCCTCTCTCCCAGCTCTCTTATGCAGTTCCCTGTATCACAGCCAGATGACGGACTGATTGACATGGCCATACAAGAAATTGTAGGGACCTCTTCAAATTTCGCTCTTCTCTGCTGATGGAAGACATTCTAGATACCCCGGAAAGATTTACTTGCAGCTATGGAGGGAGCTGATAAGGGCCGCTGCTATTGGTTTGGCACTGTACGTCTTTCTGCACTGCGACAACACCCGCTTATGAGAAACCCAGAACCGCTACTTCAAAGCTTCCGCTTATTCTGCAAAGCCGCACGCTAAGTCGCGCGGTGCGCTGGTGGTTGACGGCGAGCTATTCCCGATGCAGGAATTCCATGTAGAGGTGTTACCGCGCCTCGGCACGCTGTTGAGCCCATTCCCGTACTATGCACCAGAGTTCACCTTGGGAGAAAACGGGAAACCAGGATCATGATTCTACCTGTGAGCTTATTGTGAAGCCCACGGCACCATTATACCATTCCATGCTGTTTTTGTCATGCTGTGTATTTAGATTAGACTGTACTGCTTGGATGCTAACGTGATCGTGTGAACGTGACAAAACGGGGGATGTGACTGTCGCGTGACGAGGCGCGGTCTGTTTAATGACACGTGAGTCTCACTTCGTAGCGGACCTTGAATTGGATGGGTTCATAAGGCTGAACGCGGCCATGAGTGCGCCCAGTCGCATCCTTTCCTTCGTACCACCACCATCACCTTGCTGTCGCAAGCTTCCACAGTACATCTGGTATGTAAATGCTTTGCCTTCAATGCGTTTGAAACGAGCTGATTTGGTCGTGATAGTCCGATACCTTGTAGATCGTGTAACCCTTAGCACAAATGCCACCTAAGGTGAGTCAGTGTGTACCAGGTCCTCTATCCAGTGTTTTGATAAGGGTTTACAGCCAGCTTCCACTGCCGGGAAAGCCCCCGCTTCAACTGCGTCGAAGGCACCCGCGAAATCTGATGCAGGTTCTAAGGCTGCAAAGAAGACTGCACCCAAGGCTCAACCTGCTGCTGATGGCGACAAGAAGAAGCGCCGAAAGGTCCGCAAGGAGACGTACAGCTCTTACATCTACAAAGGTGTGTTACTTAACTTGATGCTGGTTGAGATGTGCGGTTAACATGTAGTGCAGTCTTGAAGCAGGTTCACCCTGATACGGGTATCTCAAACAAGGCCATGGCGATCCTGAACTCGTTTGTCAATGATATCTTCGAGCGCATCGCAACAGAGGCGTCGAGTGAGTGTCATCGTGCCTTTGCTTGACTGCTCCTGTGCCTGACCAAGCGCTATTAGAACTTGCTGCATATTCGAAGAAGTCGACTATCTCGTCCCGCGAGATACAGACAGCAGTTCGATTGATCCTCCCTGGTGAGCTTGCGAAGCATGCTATTTCAGAAGGTACCAAATCTGTGACGAGTAAGTGGATGCTAATCGTTACTTGGTCTCAATGTTGACTCGTCTTCAGAATTTTCTGCTGGTGCCAAGTAAAGGGCGTCTATCAGTTGTATTCCTATGTCTATTGTAAATCCCTTTCGTATTAGAATATACCTTGTAGTGTCCAAGGAAAGGCCTCAGTGAGCAACGCGGTTGTCCATGTTTCATCTCCTTCGGTATCAACCACCTCAGGCGAAAGCTTTCTACAGCATCGATGGCCGTGTATGCTTGATTCGAAGCTCGACTTTCTGTGTTCAATTCTGTGTTGGAAACTGGTCGCTTAATCGATCTAGTGATCCCATGGCCTCAGTGGAATATCATCTCTTGATGGATCGCTCTTTGTCATGAGGAAGACTTCATTGAAGTCAATGGCTACCCACAGCTGGTGATTTCACATTCCAAACGCTATGTATCAAGCATTACAACAGATCCACTTTGTTGATACTAGAGCACACGAGGTATGCGACGCCAGATCGAACTACTTACACGAGTATCTAGCGAGTATGAATGACAGGAGTAAGTCTGTAGTAACCTATTAGTCGCAGTTTTAACTATGTGACAGCGTCCTAGCATACGTCCAAAAAGAAGCGAAGGGAGAACACGTCAGGGAGCGGATAGCTGTATGGAAGAGTGCAAGTCTATACTTGAAATACAAGTCCAGGTAAAGTCCGTCGTAGCACTTTTCAATGTTAGATATAGGACTGAAATAGTGTTAGATTTATGAAGGCTCGAATTATGATTATGGGCGGGCTGTGGTCGAGAGAAAGGGAATGAGTGCAACTGTAGTGTCATATAGACCGTTGTCCACTCACAGAGTTGTTCCTTGCGGTAGAACCAGAAGTATCCCAAAACAATGACAAGTTGACACATCAAGGCGATCCAGAAAGCTGCAGAAGCCATCGGGCTCCCTATGTTTTGCGATCAGTACAAGTCGAACAAGGCAGTCCGACGGTGAAGTTCGCACCTTTTAGCCCTGAAGAAAAGTCCCAAGTACCAACGTCAGGGAAGACGCTTCCAGGACCAATAGCATTAGGCGCTGTGGCACGAGCAACCATAACACATATGGCACCAATGACTTGGGAGAACGCAAGTGTCGCGCACACGTGTAGACGTGAAAGTGTCTAACGGGACATCAGAACGTAGTTCTCCATTACATTGTTCTGCCTCGTACCTGGAGTAGAATCATACCCAGGCCAACGCCTTGAACTGCATCCAGCACTCCAAGCCATAGCCACAGGGAAAGTCCGAGGTACGGACCCGCAGAACCCGCCCAAGGTATGTACAATGCCAGCGAAGACGTACCCCAGAGGATCTGAAGGGGAGGGGGGTTATTATTAAGCATAAAAATTGTGAGACGACATTACCTGACACCAACGCGGAGCTCCCAAACCAACGGCGAACACAGGTAACATCCAAGTATGGGTCATGCTGAGGTGTATTAATATGACAAGCATCGCAGCCCAGACTCCAATGAAGAAGAAAATGACAAGTAGCAGTGTCTGCCACGTTGGTATGTTGACGCTCCACAGGAAACTCCAGTTTCGACCATAGGGCTAGGTAAATGCTTCAGGCTTGAGTGTAAAAACATGGCGAGATCGCTTACTCCACTGAGCCAGTAATCACGAAGAATTTCCGACACAAGGAACCTAAAAGAGAGATGAGTATCTCTAAGATCAATTTCAATGCTGAAAGCGTACCACAAGACAAGCTTCCGGCGGAACAGTGTCTTCAGGAAGTTCGGAACCTTTGGCGGTGTCTGCCGGTAGTAATCTGCAAGGTTGTCAGCAGCCATTTAATAATTTACTTGCCGATAGACTTGCCTGGTAGGCCGTAGAGCATGAGATAGGCGAACAAGAAGGAAAGAATCGCCAGGGGCCAAACTATCAATACGATGAACCAAGGAGAGACTACTCCGGGTTGCGAACTGTTCAGTGTGCTACCCCAGTACCACAAGGCGGCCACCCAAATTTGCTGAGACCCTTGAACAATGCATGCACGTAAGATCCACACTTGGGTCGCAGCGCCCTGTACAAAAGATTGTTTTGAGTGAGGTTCATCCGGAAAAAGTAAATACCTACAGCTTCTTCACCGAAGTTCAGGCCGAAGAAAGCGAATGCAGCTGCTGAGGCGACAGCATACAACCAGGTTGCAACGTCCGCCAGAATGGTGTTCGTGCTATGGAGTTTAGAGCTCAAAGCGGGGATGCCGATGAGGAAGAAAGCCATTCCGTAGAAGAGCCAAGGAATGGAGAGGACATAGACCGACGGCTTGTAGCGGAAGAGACCATACCAGACGGCAGATGAAGCCAAAAATACAGCACCGAGCACGTAAAGTTGTAGGTCGTTGGAGTAATTTTGCCCACCAAGCAACGTCATCTGGTAACTGTTGGCAGCCAACATCTACAGGGCGTGAGTGACAGACGTTTCAAAAGAGAACGGAAAGAGAGCTTACCTGACCAAGAGCAATGATAATTGTGTACAAAGGCCAACCACCGATCTCTCGAGCCAAGGCAATCTGAATCCGGTTCATGATAACGACATCGCTCGGAGGAAGTCCACTTTCGTTGGCGAAGGGATGTGAACTAGGAGTACCAGGTGCTGCAGCGGGGGTGAGCATAGTTAAAGAAAAAAGCCATCAAAAGAACAACCTACATGTTGGGCGAGATGGTTCTTCCATGGTTCCGGGCATACTCCACGTGGATTCTCTTTTTGACGATATGTAACTTACAGCGCTCGATAGCTTCTCCTTGCGCACCCGATCAAAGAAGTGCTCTTCCGACTTGGTGAGGAACTTCTCGATCGAAAGTTCTCCTTTCGAGTTATCTGCGCTAAGCGTTTGCAGCTTCTGCGCGAACTCCTGAGCAACGCCGCCGTCGGAATCCGTGAACTGGAAAAACAGCGTCAGATGGTGCAGTATTGCCTCGATGCGAGCTCGCTCACTGATGCTATGGCCTTGTTCAGCGGGGAGTTTGTTTTGTCATCTACAATGGTACTGATCGACTCCATCGAAGTCCTGCGTGAACTTGAAGTAAATGGTTTCGGGGGCGCCTCCAAGAACGGATCAGGAGCGTGTCGCTGCTCTCTAGCAATTGTACGGTTTGCCTTCTCCAAAAAGTCGTCATATCCTTGTCTGCTAGTTGCCACACTTCGTCGAGAGAAATAATCGTCGTCTGAGTGATCTGAATTGGACGAGCCGGGGTCAAGGTTGAACCTAGGAGGAGCGACAAGATGATTCTCATCCCGCGGAGTGGACGTTTGCGAAAGTGGCGACACCGGAAACCTAGGTGACGAACCTCCGCTCTGTGCGTCCCAATCGGGTTGAGCAGGCATACTTTGCTGAACAGGATTCCAGTCGTCCGTTTCTTCAAGAGGCCGAGAAGCAACAACTCCACAGTCCGTCTGCCGCCAGGCATTGGGTACTGCTTGGCGACGGCTGGCTTGAATGCTGCGTTTGTGGAAATCTTCCATCTTTTGTCGCCATTCAATAACTGGGAATCGCTGTACCGCCGAACGAGCACGGAGAATTGCACGCTCTTCTTCTGTTGACCTGAGGGCTAGCTTGATCGTCTTGGAGAGTTGAGATAACATGTGAGCTGTGGAAGTCGACTCGACAGGGAACCACTGTAGAATGGACAGATGCCGTGAGCTCACCGGAAAACATTTACAATTTTTTACACTTACCCATCCAGGCATCAAACCAAGGCCGCCAAGTCGACTGCCGACACCAAGAGCGCCTTTCCGGCCGAACTCGACGGCAACGAGACCAAATGGTTCGTCACGAGAGGGAATCAGTGCGAAATCAGCGCCACTGAATATGAACGGTGGTAGGGCTGTGAATTCCGGCTTGGAGTATACACGATCGGGGTACATTTCCATGAGGCGAGCAAGCTTCTCCGCTGCGAAACGTCCAAACAAGTCGATGACGGGGCCGACACAGATGAGTTGGATGGATGGCCGTTTTTCGAGCCTAGTGAATTATTAGAGAGGTCACTTGAAACATGAGTCAAAAAACATACAACGATGGCATGACATCAGCAATGAGATCGACACCCTTCTGCTTAGACCAACGACCAACGAACACGAAGAGGTCAGCGTTAGGGTCCTGTTTGATACCAGCCCATTCCTGCGCTTGTCGCTTCAGCTCTGGCCTCTTTGCTTCCGCCTCTTGGTCAATCTGAATGTCCCGAACTGCAACCGGGTTCTCATCGAGCGCTGCAATATCGGTGGGATCAGGGTTAGGCAAGGAATCGACGTTCTTGAGGGTCCACAAAGCGGGGTATCGTGCCCAACTGCGTTTTCCATATTTGTCGGACACACCTGCAACACCGACACTTTTTTGGTGTACACTGATGAACGAAGCAGCGGCGTGCAGCAGATTAAACGTGTTTCCAAACTGAACGTATTTGGTGCAATGTTCCTTGCTGATGTTGAATGCCGAACAGACCTCTTTCATCTCCTCCTTCGTACGAAGTGGCCACAAGCCCTGGAACTCGGCGTTGTGCAGAGATAGGCAGACTGGTATTACCTTAGGAAGAAGATATATAGGCGCCAGTGCACCGTGGTAGTCGTTGATATGGTAGATATCGATGCCAGGGAATCGACGTATAGTTGTGGCAATAGCTTGGTTCCATGTTGAATAGAAGATGGCCGAACTGAGGTCGTCCATTCGCGGAGGGTAGGGATCGGATTTTGTTTGGGCCCTGAAGACGGGACTGTCCAGAATGACCCAAGTAATGTTGTCCAAGACGTGCGTCTCAACTTCGATTAGGTATGGCTCCCCAAAGATGATGACTTCAATGGGTTCTGCAGGATCGCCTTGTGGATATTCAATGTCCTTGACCTTGGGTACGACCCAGATCAAGTCCACATCCGTCATTGCCTTGCCCATAAGTGACGACATGACACCTAGCCCTCCAATCTTGACTTTCGCTTTCCAGTCAAATATTTCGTATTCGAGTGTCGAAATGAGAACCTTGCGCCGTTTTTCCTTGTCCTCGGGCCAGCCGATGATCTCGCCGGAGGCGTGCCTGTGCCCGAAGAGCTTCTCACCGAAGGGCGTGTGATTGAGGTCTCCCATGGATCTGCTCCCCAGGCTACCCAGAATAGGGATGTACTTGCTAGCGCCTTTTGATGATTTCATACCGTAACGGTTGTGACGAATACCATAGAAGGACCACATGAAGACGGCAGCGGCAATGATACCGGTAATCAACGGGATCGACGCGAGAAGGCCGAACATGATGGCACCGAACGAGGCATCGCCGAGAGGCTGCAAAGACCATTCCAGTGTCTGGTCATTGATAATCAGCGACCAGGAGAGCGCGGGCCACGGCGGTGCAGACATGTTGAGGTAATTGGGAGCAATAGTATTAGGAGGCAAGCGGTCCATGACACCGTCACCATCAACGTCACCATAGTAATAGTCGTCGTAGCCAAATACATTGACCTGGACATATGTTGGCCATTGAGCCATGATTTCGAGCTGCCACGAGCCATCGCCAACGTGGTTCATCAACGACGGAAGACCCTGGTCGTAGCCCCACTGATTGTATGGTCCACGAACAAGGAACTGGGGCACGCGCCGTTGTGTGTTGTAGTTGAGATCAGCGTGCACAACCACACTGGCACTCGCGGCTGCCGCGTTCCAGTCTAGAAACGACGGCGGTCATCATCAGATTTAAAAAAAACCCACAAGAAGACATTGCCTCACATTGTACCATGATATGCTGCCCAGCCCAGAAATTGGAGGAGTTACTGAAAACGCTGGTGGGGATGACAGTGACATTCTCCCAATTCGTCCAGTTCGACCATGACCTTCCGAAATTACCAGAGTATCTAAACATATCCGCACCGTATGCCTTATGTGTGAACTTGTACTCTCCGTCGGTGTACTCGAAAGCGGAGTCGTCGTAGTCAGACTCGGGGAAAACCATGATGTTGTCCGCTGAGCCCTTACGCACCAGTAAGTGATCAACCGCCTACGGACACGTGAGCCTGGAGTATGGAAAAAAAAAATAAAACCATTGTACGCACTCCAGTCGATGCTGTCCCATCTGCGGTAGATGGATTGTTTACAATGAACTCCAAAATCCCGTCTGGCACGTCGTTGAATGTTCCTGACCACGACCACGCGGACGGTGGCGCAACAGCTAGCGTCGACATCACCGGATCCGTTACACCTGCGCATGTGACTGAGTTCGTATCCAGTGTAGGCTGTCCGCCGATCCCCGACGACGACATGTTCCACGTCAGCGAGTTTGTCACACTGGTGCATGACATTTCGAGATTGAATTCCAGGGTGATGTTGAGCGTTGTCGCATTGGAACTATCAGATGTCACTTGGAGACGAGCATCGTGTCCAGGTAGGAAACGTGTCAGCATCGGAGGAGGGGACACCCATTCAGTATCAGGAACAAGCACTTTCATGCCATACGGATCAAGCGTGATGGAGGGCATGCAACCATAATATGGCGCGGACCCATTTGCATAATAAGACGACCCGGATTGGGCGAGGGTGTAATTCTCGTACGGCGAAAGAAGGTTCCTGACAACAGTGCCAGATTGGTATGGAGACGAAATCCACAGCGAACTGTTACAGTCGTACGACCACGTGTAGGAGGTGTTTAGATTAGAGTACAGGAGCCAAACTTGATCGGTGTGCGTTCCGGTTAAGTTCTGTATGCCAGCGAGGCCTGCACGCGAGACCGACCACAAACCCATTTCCGTAGCAGTGCCGTTCGAACCGGGTCGCTGTATGTAATATGTCCAGTTACCACGCTGTACAAGGTTAAGGCCATCCTGGAGAGAACCGTAGACACTGCGGAGGTACGAAAACTGCGTGGTGAGACGGCGCATGTCCGTTGTAGGGTCGAAGTGGTCTAACGAGTTCCAGTCATCCTGACACCCAATGAGGGCAGATTCCAGGGGCATGTTGAAATATTGAGCTGAACCAAGCTTGTAGCAGCCATGCCGTTGCCAAGCCTTGTTGCTGAACATTGTCTGACGACTGGAATTGGTTGGTCAAACCCTTGCGAACAAAGGGACCAACGGAACATACCCATAAAGGTAGTTGTTTGCGGTGGCATCATAGAGGTAAAAGTTTTGTTCCTCGCCATAGTACCACTGAAACAGGGTGAGTGTTGTTGGTACCAAGCTATAAATAATAAGGTGCTCACGAGAGGGATACCCGGCATGACCAAATTCGTAATAAAGCTGGCCAAGGCGCCCCTTAGCGTCCCGTTCTCCAAACTAGGCCACCTAAACACGTCGAAATTACTCGTCCCATACCAATGCCTTGGGTCGAGGACGCCATTGTTCGCATTTAGGAAATCGTCGTTGACAAACATTTCGTTCCACGCAGTGATAAAGTTAGTATCGAGATCGTATGCAACTTGCAAATTACCGTCCATTCCGAGGAATCGCGTGAGAGAACGGTAAATCGAGTAGTGGAACGCGTAGCCATCCAACCCATTGTTGCCCTGATTACGCAAGAAGTACTGGTTGTCCGACTCTGTAAGGTTGGCAGCTTGGAGGAAGCCTGGAGGCAGCTGCGACTGAGTCCGTCCGCGTCCCCTTTTGCAGCCATTAACATCACAGGTGAATCTGGCAAAGTATCACCGACTTACAAATACAGAGCACCGAACATGTCACCACCCGTCACCTCTCCAGCGATGAGGAAGTTCGATTTTCCTAGCTTCGTAGCACACGCACGTGTGGCAGTCGCCCATGCTGCCATACCGTCAACCGTCACTTGGGTTGATTTGTCTACGCGAATACCATCGATATCGAGGGCCGTTATGACCATACACGAGAAGACAGGTAATTTTGCCATGACGGTGGGATTCCATTCACGCAAACGGTCCTGTACGGATGCGAACTTGGAAAGTTGACGTTGCCAATCAGGGTGAACACCGAAGGCCTCCATGTCACCGTACTGGTCGAACTCCGAAGACATACAACCATTATCCTCCACGATGCCTGTTACGATGGTGCTATCGTCGTTCCAAAACACGGGAAGTTGGCAAGATGTGTTACGGGTGTTATTGTACTATAGATGATTGCAACAGACGTGATCAGTTGACAGGACGAACGGAGGTGACTGTGAACGGATACAGACGGTAAAATCAGCGTATTCCGTAAAGTTCCATGGCATGTAGTTCGGCGGCGTGTATTCGACTTCGTATTCGTTGATATAGAAGGGCGCGGAGACATTCAAGTAACTGATGACAGGTTTATTCGGAACAGACGCGTCGGCACAAGGGAATACTTACCCTTGGAAATTGAGGAGGTCGGACATGGTTCCAACGGTGAAATCCAGAATGATATACATTCCCCGAGCGTGAATGGTGTCTACGAGCTCGACCCAGTCAGCGATTGCCCCCCAGTGAGGATCGGCGATGGAGAAGTCGAGTGGCGAATAACCTAAGGGTACGGGCGTCAATCACATGGAGACGGACTATGAAAAGAATAGCTGCTGCGCACTGTCTGCCTCCCAAATCATGTTCAAGAAAATAGTGCCGGAAAGATAGACTGCTTTCATTCCCATTCCCTGAATGTAATCAAGCTTTGAAGCGAGACCCTTGATGTCACCGCCGTAGCGAAGTTGGGTTTCTCTCCAGTCCCATTCGTACATGGTAGCGAAGTAGTCGTTGTTGGAGGGGTCCCCGTCAGCAAATTTGTCCATGAGAATAGTATAGATGGGGACGGCGCGCCAGTTCTGTGGTGATGGGGTGTAGGTCGTGTTGGTGCGCGTGGAGTAGTACTGGGTGGGGTCAGTTGTGTTTTGGTTGACATTGAAGTTGTACTGGACAAGGTCAGGGCGGTAAGGGGAAGCAAAGACCAGCGTCGCGAGCCATAACGATGTGAGGGCGGTCCAAAACCGCATTATCATGAGTTAAGATCGTCCGCAAGGTAAAGACAATTGGGTACGGGATATGCCACTCGAGTAATGTCCGACGAAGTGCCCGCGAAGCACCCCGATGACTTAGTGCAACTAGGAGAGCAAAAAGAGATAGGAATGGCGAGAGAAGGAGAATAAAAAGAAAGAACGTGTTAGCCGAAGGAGAAGAAGCAAGGCCACCTGCCTGCTTGCCTGCTTGCTTAAGGCGATTAAAAATTCACCGGCGTTTAAACGGGCGAGATTGGCCCTGCGCAACTGGACACGGCATGCGTCTGATTAATGCATAAGACACAGCCAAGGCCGATTGCTGCCCTGGCCTAAGCCACTGCTTCCGACAGGCACACACACATCACAGGGCCCTAAGCACCAGGGCATTCGAGTATCTCAGCGTGCCAAGCGACAGCCACGATAGGACCACTTGCATGCTCGGACAAGGCCCAGGTTATAATTACTACATATTGCTTCGATCGTGAACGCCTTCCTAATCAGGGTTGTCTATCGCTTAGTCAGAGGAAACGCAAAATTTAGAAGCGAAAATAATTGGTTTTTGGCAGAGGCCCTCAGCTTGTCAGGTTGGCACCGTTTCCTTCGAGTTCGTTGGTATGTGTTCTGACGAGACTGTCAGGACTCAGATCAGCGTATCAGCATCTGTTGGGTATTGCTAGTCCATTCAGCTGTTTCATTGTACTGTGTTCGGCCAAGTCGTCTAGCTTTGCTGTCGCCACCGATCACATATCTCTAATCACCCCCTCCACCGCAACTTGCTCTGTCCACCCCATCACTGATGGCCGCCACCACCGCCGGCACTCAAAACCTCGAACCCGCTTCCCAGTCTCCTCCCACTATCACACCCCCAGACCAGCCGGCATCGCGCTCCTTCATTCATCTTGGGTCCCCGCGTGCGCAGAACACTTCCTTCCCAGTCACCCCAATGAGTGCAGTCGGTCCTGGCCCCCTAGACCCTCCAATCGGAACCCCCTTCATAGATTACCTTCGCACATGGTCAGACGCGCAGGTCGCCAAGTGGCTCACTGAAATCAAATGTCCCTCGCATATCGACACCTTCAAAGAACATGACATTAGAGGCGATGTCCTACTCGAACTCGACCCAGACACACTCAAGGAAATGAACATCACGAGCGTCGGTGACAAGCTCAGGATTCTCAATGCCGTCAAGTCTCTACGTCAAAGATGCCAGCCTCTCAACCAGGCACGTACGTACTTGGCTGCACAGGGCGACACTCGCATGTTTGAATCACCACGAGATCCACCTAAACTAAACGGTCATTATCCATCCCACTCTCGGGAGAATTCCCGCGACAACACCCACCAGAGTAACTCTTCCATTTCCAGAGCTCCAAAACGCCTCGAAAATAAACCCGCTCCACTCGTGCTATCACCTCAAGGGGGAAGAGGTGACCTTCCGCGACTCGTTCGCGAGCCTTCCTCTGGTGACTCGAATCGTGTCATTACCGGCGTCCGCCCCCTTCCCCAGCCCGCGCAACCTGCTCAGGCGAACAATCTCAATGGCACTCCCACTTCAACGAGACCAGCGCTGCCGCCTCTGCCCCCCGCTCCACGAGGTCAGCCTCCTCAACCACCTACTAATCAACAAGTAGGCGCTCGTCCTAGTCACAATCCCCGCAGTCTACATTCTCTGTCGACACAACGGTCGCGGACGCCCAATCAAGACTTGCCTCCTTATGCAAATTCACCACTGCCACCCGCACCAACCGGCCAGGCCTTGCTCACTCCTGGTTCCGGCAGTAGCTCGTTGTCACCGTACGGCCTACCATCCGACCCGCGATCCGGTTTAGGCGGTGCTCTTAAACCACCTACTCGATCGCCTTCCTCTCTCACATCACAACAATCACCGCGATCCACGAATAGCACCACCACGCACGGACGAAACATTTCATTTGGAGGCGTCAGCTCACCGTTAGGCTATGCTTCCTTGCAACCTAAACAGAGACCGTCCACGTCGGGTACTCACCCATACGCGTCCGCACAGCCTCCGCCTGTGCAAGCTATTTCTAGCCAGAATGGGTTAGCATTGTCACCGATCGCGGAGTCACACAATAGCGGTTCGTCCTCGCCGGGATCTACGTCGCCGCCTGTAGGGCCCTCTTCCGTGGGTCGAAGTCCTCTCGGCCAGCCATCTCATGCACATACGCCGTCATTGGATGAGCGTCACAAACTCGTCAAGTTTGTGCTGCCGGATGAGGGCCGTTCTTGTGTTATAGATGTCGCGGACTGTGCGGGAGGCACCGAGGTCATGGAAAAGGTACTCAGGAAGCTCGAAAATGTTAGCACACGCAAGAGTGATCCTACAAATCTCACAAACCGGGTGGAGACTGAAGATGGTGGGCTAAGCATCGGCGGATGGTGTATCTATGCCGAGTGGGAAGAACAACGCGATGCAAGTATGCAACCAGAATTACGTCGCGCTTCCTCTGCTGATAGGTATTCCAGGTAAACCTTTGTCGGAAGCAGAGCTACTGACTGTTTGCCGTGGTCCCTCTGACCCACTCAAGGAGCCAGGACTAACGCTACGCAGAACGGCCAAACCAAGGCGCAATAAATCTGGCGGGCGAGATCCAGACGAGGAACGCGACACGGAAGTTCAGAAGTTCCCCAGTTCGTCTACTTCCAGTGTTTCACAGACTGGACAACGGGCCAAAGCAATCAAGCGTGCAAGTACCATCAGCATTCTCAGCGGCCTCGGTGTACGCGACCCAGAGAAGGTACTTGAGCCACCTGCCTCTCCAACACAAAGCACGACATCGTCCGTGGCTCCCTCAACAAACTCAGTGAAAAAATCTTCAAAGCTGCGCAACTTCTTCGGCCAGCGGCCGCCGAGCGAACTCATCACCACGCACCTGACCGAGTACTTCCCTTTCGCAGAGAAGAAGGTCCTTCGTACTGCACGACACAGCATGATGCTCCGCGCATCTGTGGGAGGCAAGCGGGACAGTATGATGTCTATCAACCATCCTCTACCGTCCCTACCCGGTATCAGCACTCAGGGCTCCGGGTTGTCGCAGCGTTCGACGTCGCCTGCAAGAGCAGCTTCGCCGAAAGGAGCCTCCGGGATTCCTCCGGCATCTGATGTTCATGACGAGGCTTTCAATCGTTCTAAGGAGTCACTTGTTGCGGACGAGAAACCTCCTCGTGTATCCATCTCGACTGACGATGGGCGTTCCGTTATCCTTACAGGTGATGATGTCGAAAAGCTTTCAGGGAGTGATTCGAAGCCACATTTACTGCCCCCAGTAAATTTCCCAACAGAGTCCCTCTCTGAATCGATGGAGAACCTGACTGGAAGCCAACATCCATCGAGAGCGAGCCCTAGCGGCAATAAGCGGATGAGCTACATGACTGAACTGAGAAGCAAACACGATTGGTCCGATACGGCCAGCCTTCTAACTGTTGACGAGATTACGGCAGAAGTAGAAAACCGCCGCCAGAGCATGGCTGTTGACATGGGTGTCGAGGGTGCGGAGGACTGGACCAAGGTCGAATCTGACATCGACGAAGTTAGCAGCCTCTCAAGTACCGCCCTTGAGGACGAGGACGAAGTGGAATACGAAAGTGAAGAGGAAACTGGGAAGACCATGACGTGTAGTGGTGGTGAGTGCCATAGTTACTTCACGACAACCACGGTTCTCATCGTCCGGACAACGCAGGGACGAAATGGATCAAGGGCGCACTTATTGGAGCCGGATCGTTCGGCAAAGTGTATCTGGGAATGGATGCGGTCAATGGCCTGTTGATGGCCGTGAAGCAGGTGGAACTTCCTACAGGTTCGGCTCCGAATGAAGAGCGCAAGAAGAGCATGCTTAGTGCGCTGGAGCGTGAGATTGACCTGCTGAAGGACCTCCAACATCCGAACATTGTGCAGTACCTTTGTATGAATTTGCCTTCAAGTGTCACTCCTGATACCCTATGCTGACTAATTCCCAGATTCTTCGGTCGATGACGATTACCTCAATATTTTCTTGGAGTATGTCCCTGGTGGATCTGTAACCGCCCTGTTGCGTAGCTATGGCGCCTTCGAGGAGCCTTTGGTCAAAAACTTTGTACGGCAAATTTTGGAAGGCCTAAACTACTTACACGAAAGGGACATCGTTCATCGTGATATCAAAGGCGGAAATATTCTAGTCGATAACAAAGGTGGAATCAAAATATCAGACTTCGGTATTTCCAAGAAGGTCGATGGCAGTAAGCAGTTTCGTTTCATACGTGGTTGTTTGTATCGTTCATGTAGTACAGATCTACTGACCGGCAAGCGTGTGTATCGACCCTCCTTCCAAGGCTCCGTGTTTTGGATGGCGCCCGAAGTTGTACAGCAAAAAGTTCACACCACGGCAGCCGATATCTGGAGCGTCGGCTGTTTAGTCGTGGAAATGCTCACTGGCGAACATCCGTGGGCACAACTCACCCAAACGCAGGCCATATTCAAGGTTCGTTCGTCAGCCCTGTTTACGAAATCTTGGCACTAGCCTGACGCTCGCTGCAGATCGGTCAGTCGGCCAAGCCCGAAATACCCTCTGACATATCTTCGGAAGCCGAGGATTTCCTAAGGAAAACTTTCGAGATCGATCACAGAGCTCGTCCCAGTGCTGGGGGGCTACTTCAACACGCTTGGCTTGGTGTCAAAAAACCCACAAATTCCTCCAGCAAAAGCACTAACACCTCAAAAAACGTTCCAACAATAGAAGTCACGGCATGATATGATGATATATTGATATATATACCCCGACTGTGCATCTGTTTTATCTTACCTGGTCATATTGGTTTTATTTGCATGGGGCATTTCCGAATTGTAATTCCTTTCATGGACTTTTTTGTGTATGTAGTATACTAATCATAAGCTCGCTACTACTATTAGTGCATCGTATGCGTATTGCTACTCGTTGTCTTCTCCGTTCCTCTTCCGTTTGATGCCAGATGCTTTGGAGCCCGGTCCCCAGTTGGGTAATGGGTTTTGTTGGTACCGCACTAGTTTGACTTTTGATGACTGTGTAACAGATTTTGGATGCTTCGTGAAGTCTGCTTCCGCTCTGTCGGAAATCAGTGTTGATTCCATCGTTTTGGGCTCAGCGATCTCACCTCGGTTCCTTCGCTAAAAGCTGAGCAGCTGGAGACGTGTTCGAGATCTTGTCCATCTTGACAGGATGCTTCTTCACCCAACATCTAAACACGTCATATATGTCTGTACGTGATGCAGTCGTTTTCAGCGAACCAGGACAGGCGTGGGATCGCGACACGTCACTACCCGCGTTCAAGAGCGCCGACCTGTGAGTGGTTGCCAGGCCCTTAGATATATGCCGTTGTGCCAGCCTTCAGATAAAAACTCACGCGACCTCCTCCAGCGACGGAGTGGTGCAGTGAAAGAAACCCGCGACTTTGGCTGGCGTAAAATAGAATGGCGTAGGAAGTTCCTACTCAGTTTTCAAGGTCGTGAGCGGTTGCCCAACCGGCCTTAGCGAACACATACCTCTTTTGCCACGGTTAGCATGCCCTTCATCCGGGCCGACGTTCCATACTTGTCTAAATTCCCCTCCACGTGCTCAAGCACCTTGGAAACAAACTCGGTGCTGTGGAGGGGCCCAGCCCACATAGGACCAGAAACCTGACAGCGTATGAATGAAGATGAGTCAGCCTCTTGTCAAAGGTAACTAAGCTCACATGCAGAGGAAACCCACAATCAGGGCATTCTGATGGAACTGGTGGCCCAACTTGAGTTTTGAACTGGTAATTTTTAGCACCCGTCTTCTCGTTGATTCTTTCTATCGTCTTTCCGAATTTCTGTTCAAAAAAGGATTGGCACCCTGAGCAAATGTAGTACATCGACGTGTTACTGCGTGCAGATCTCAGCTTGGAAAAAGGCCTGTCCAATAAACCGCGCGCAATTACCTGGCTGCTTTTTTGACCTCGGCAGGGCCAGAATGAACGCGAACGAATAGGCGGACATAAAAATCGACGGATAGGGCCAGAAGTGGTTCGACATAACGACCGTATCTGCCCGCAGATGTAGAGATGGTATTTAAGACAAGTCGAAGTGCCTTTACGCAAGTCAGTTCCACCAATAGGCACAGACAATTAAAAACCCACAGCCTCGTGACAATATTCAGCTTTCACGGGAATCCCACCATAATTCGAGAAACTGATAGTGCCCCAAAGACGGGATATGAGTCGGACAAACGAAGCAGGAAGCCAACCTACCACTTCTCAAAATAATTGGTCGTAGCAAGGACCGCTAAATCAGTGCAAGTAACGCATAGGAGACCTAAACATCAAGGTTGATGAGTTGTAGGACCATCATCATCTGCTAATACTGTTGATCACTTACCGCCATCGTTTACGGCTTGTACAGCAGCATCAAGGAACGGTGCTGCTGTGCCGTAGGGATCCAAATCCACGACATCAACACGCGTCTTTTCTGTGCGGTGATTGTACATTAGAGCACTAAGCACATAATGAGCGACTCCCTCTTTTTTTGATTTATTGAAGAGAATGGCACATTAACCTACCAGGCATCACCTTCGTTCACTCGAACTTTGCCCTCGCCCGTCTCAAGGCTTGGACCAAGACCATTGAGATCAACATTCCTTCTCATGGCAGCCGTTGCAGATTCAGAAAGGTCATTTGCTATCACAAATCTTGAGCAAGGGATCAGAGGGTGTCGGGATTACCTGTCTTGGCAACTAACCTCGCGAGTGGAATTTCCTTCGCATACCGGATGGATCGCAGTCCCGTTGCTGAAAGGGCCTCGAGCAGGATGAACCTGTAAGGTCGATACTTTGAAATGACACGTATCTTCAGTATAATACACCCCCCTAAGTCTGCTACGCACCTCTTTGCTCCTCGTAAAACCTTCAGGTGCCTGGAGTGCGCCGGACACCTGCATATCATGACCCTCGGCCTGTGCAGCTGATGGGGAAGACCCACAAGCATCATCGACTAGACCAGAAGGTGTCAGTGAGAGGGCACAGAGCAACAAACAATGCGCCTTGGCATCAGTTTTAAGTTCCCTGTTACGCACCTTTCACCTTCTTAACCTCCTTCCCTTCCGTTGTGTCTGTTATTGCTTTCTTCGCCCGTCGCTCCTGTCCTTGCTTCCATTTCATCTCCTTCTCCCTATTAATCATCTCGCCCCATACACGAATGCACGCGACACTGAGGTCTCGGTTGAATTCCTGAACAGGATTCAGGAACGCTTCATCCTTGGAAGATATCAAGATATGCGAGTTATTTTCCGTATGAAGGGTGTACCCTTCGGGAATGACAATTCTAGAATGAGTATTTGTGCTCGTGCTCCCGGCAATCGGTACCGTTGCTGTTGCCGTGCTCATGGCGCGTGCGACTGCTGGTCGGGCGACTAAGGCTATCAACGGTTTCCAAATCGTCTGACGACGGTAGAGGCGCAGAGGCCTATTGAGAGTGTGCGGGAGTAGCCTGGACGTCACGGCGAGAGGCTGTAGTAAGACCACAACTTGAAGAAATCAAGTTCTGCCTTGGTTTAAAGTCAGAACTGGATTTCTTTTCTCGCGTTCAAACAGAGCTGCAACGCCGAGCGCAGACTTACGCAAGAGCGGGGATGCCATTCACGAGTAGTATGTAGTCCAGTACGACTACGAAGGTTGGCAACACAGTACATGTAACACTAAGATACAGTCCTTGTCACTTGAGCAACTATTGTCCACGATGGATCGATATGCACAAGAAAAACTTGATATGTAAATGAAGACGCAGGACGAATAGGGACGAAAGGAGAAAAAAAAAGGAAGGGTCTTCAGATGTTAAAGAAAAAGCGTTCAATATTCGAACTCTTCCGAAACTAATGTTATTAACCCGCGCATGTCTCCCCGACGTATGCGTTCGGGATTTGTTTGCTTCGCTATAATCTTTCGGACCATCGCATCAAGCGAGGTCGGTCCACAACCTTGCATGACGATGATGAGTGTCAAAAACAAGACGAGGGCAAGAACCAAGCTCACATGCAACTACGACTGAGCCCCCCGATCGCTCGACCTCATCCGCGATTACCTTGTCAAGCCTCGGCTTACCAGGCCGCGCATGCTCAGACATTACGTCTACTTCTTTAGCCTCTCGCTCATCAATCTCGAGTCCAGGCAGATCTGGTGATTTGTTCGTCACGGTTGGAGAGGGAGAAGGCCGCGAACCCTCAGCCTCCGACTTGTCATCCCAATATACTCTCGCCCCTGGCAATAGGGAAGGTCCGTCTTTACCAACAGGTGGCGGTACCACCAAAGAAACCGTCGAGAATTCTGTGGCATGTGCCAACGATGAAGGTGGTCTAGAGCGAAGAGGGGAGTCCCCATAATACTGGACCGGTGAAACCGATAGGTCACTCTCCGACAGGGTGGGAGGGAAACACTCAGATAGCGGTGACACGGAGACCAAACGGTCATTTGAAGTGGTCGATAGCACCGACTGCCTGTGAACACAAATTGGTGGTAGACGGTGGTCAGGTTGTGTGCGAACACGGGCGTAGGTTCGACGCGGCTCCGGGTCTTTTCTCAAGCCCGCGGTCTTACCAAGTCGACGGGTCTGCATACGACGTAGTCTCCCTTCCTTCTTCAATTTCATACTCAGGTTCTTCTCGCTGGGTGTGGCCATATCCTCCTCCCCTTCGAAGTTAGTTAGCTCAAGGATGTTGGTCTCGTGTGCGAGGCTCAAGTCTTCGGGCACATCATCCCCGTCGCTATACTCGCCGGTGTAGTAGCTCAGGTCAACGTCGCTCTCGCAACTCTCGTGGCTATCGACGGAGTCCGAAGAGCCAGTGCGCAAATGGTTCGCCCCATCGCGCGCGAATCTCGGATGTGGAGGCTCGAGTTCCTCGTGGATAATAGGACTGGACCCAAAGCGTAGCCGAGAAGGCAGAATGGCAGGGGATGGAAGGGTAGGGAGCTTCGCCGGTACTGGCTTGAAGTTTGTAACGTAGATGTCCACTTGTAAAGATGGGACCATGGACATACAACGACGCAGGATACATGCACACCATTGCACGTGAGCTGTGACAACGTCAGCGAGTGTTCCTAGGGAAGAAAGAAAAGTCCCCACAGTATTCGCGTACAAGCCATACAAATCGTATACGCCTCATAGCAAAACCATTGTGGCCGAAACCTCCAGGGCGACCTCCCAAATGCCGACCGTCTCGCCCAGACAAACAGAGACAGAGGTACTGCAACACCGATAAACCGAAGCTTACGCCCGAACCGCCGGTGATGATCATCGCAGTTGAGTAATCTCCCCACCTCGCTCGTACAGAGCTGCCAAATGGTCCATCTACGAACGTCCGCAAAACCACACCTCGAGTTGGTAGACTAGCTGACTTGAGTGAAGACACGTCGCCCCTCGACTGATTGGCTATCATGCGAGACACCATGTCCCAAAGGTCTTGTGTCCAACCCTTCCTTGCACGGATAAGAAAGACCATAAGACGACCTTCATGGCCCTGTGCTTGTTCATCACAGATGGAAGCGCAGGTAAAAGGGTGAGAAGTAAAACGAGAGACTGATGGTATGTGGATCAGAAAGTGCTGGCCTGGTGCCCACGGAAGAAACCTAGGGGTGATTAACTGTAGTCGGATTGTGCGTCCCGGTAAGAGCTCTGCATGTGCATAGCCGGGGGGAGGAATGTACAAAGGTGGCGGTAGAGGAAGTCTAGTGGGAGCTGATTCCACTGTAGCATGCGAAAGGCTCGAACTGGGCTGGTGACTTGCACCGCTAAGGAGTGGGGCGGGATTAACATGATCATAGTCATAATAGAGATCTAGGGGGCTGGATGTCCGCTTGGCATTAACCTCCACGGGGGAGTGAGAAGAAATGGGTTCGGACTGCAGCTGTCGCAAGCGATCCATTTCCCAAGAGCTGTGAGCGGAATGTGTGGGTGTCGAAGGCGGGTGGTACAAGAACCCATTAGAATAGATCCACCAGGTCAAGCGCCATAGACGTTCGCCTCCCCAGATCGCAAATGCAACCCAGCACCAAAAGGCAATTGGAGGATGATGTAGACCGGCTGTTAAAAGCGTTAAAGGGACGAGTAAAATGTGCATAAAGTAGAAGGATTCGTAAAAGTGCCTCCGAATAGGGTGCAATGAGAGGAGCATGATTAATGTTAGCATCGCGAATGCCTAGAAGCGTGTATGAGCATCTTTGACAAGAGCAGAATAGCAAGCTACCTACAGTCCAGCCAAAGATGAAAGGACCGTATGTGAACGCTTGGAGGTATGCGGGGCGCCCAGTGTTGGGATCACTGTCGCGGGCAAGCTGGATACTCCATAGGACTACATGAACTAACGTCATGAACCAAATGAGTCTACCGGACCACCTGTGCAACCAGACAAGTTTATCGAAGAAGAGTTGTATCATAAATGGGATGGCGAACAACGCAAACGGGGGTGCTTTGAGTGCGAAGAGAACGCAAAGGGGAAAGAGGGCGAACGCGATCTGACCAAACCGGGCAGAGGATGACCACAGCGACTTAGAGATAGTGTACTGAGGGATGTACGGATCAAAGGTGGATGCGTCATAGAGAGTGTGAGGTTGGACGGTAGTATGTGATTGTGATAGATCGCGTTTTGCAAACTGCCAGACCCTGAAAGTGGGTGCGATGTAATCCGGGCCAACGAGGGCCAGCGCCAGAGAGACCAGCGTCATACCAAACAGGGAGAGGAGTTGGGCATTGGATGGCAAAAACACCACTTTCCGGCTTGATGGCGTCGCCCGACGAGTGCCGAGTCCGGCGTGTTTTTTCCATGTCCTACGAGGCAGAGCCCACTTGGACCAGCGTGCTCCGAGCACGCCTCCTCGTGCCCCGGTCCAGTGAAGGATTGCGAAGGCAAGGAAGATGAAAACGACGATTATCCAAAGCAAAAACGAATAACGACGGCTGGGCACGCTGAGGGAGTGTATGGTGAGATACGCGGTGATCCATTCGAGACTGTCGGTGTAAGGAGGAGTGGTTGGGTCGGCAGGAGCAGCCGTCGACGAGGTCGAAGACATGTTGGCAGTCCCGTCTCAACACGTAGAGTGCTGTGGGAGACCCGTCAGATGGTCACTCAAGTCGTGGGGCCAGCCATGAAAATATAAATATAGAGAGGAGAGGAGTCTTGGTACAACGCCACGGAGATGAACGGACGACCCTGAATTGGCCACGATAGTCGACTAGTACGTACTCTCTACACACAACTGTGCTACAAATCTAAGTCGACACTCTCCTCTCTCCTAAGAGACAGTACGACCGGAGATGACCTGGCACGTCTGTCAGCCAACACACTCGATCTGGTGATGACCGACACTCACTTCCTTGCCTGTCTTCTTGATTTTCTCTAGCACAAAGTCATACTCCGCTGTACCGTGCACGGTCACTTCTTGTTCCTCCAAGCTAACTTCATACGAATCGACGCCTGTTCAGCACATACGTGAGACATATGTCATCCTTGACCGCATTCAGCCGGCACGTACCCTGGCCCTTCAGCTTGTCCAGTGCTCGGGATACCGCACCAGAGCAACCCCCACAGTTCATCTGAGGGAGAGGGGATCGTCAGGCATTCTATCTATTTCGACGAGCAAATATCTCTACCTTGACCTGGTACTGATAAGTGTGCTGCCGACAAAGGGTTATTGCGGGTATATGACCACATACGCCTCCAGAGCCACTCACCGTCATTGTCAACCGATCCTGCTTGCTGATCACTCCTGATAATTCGATGAAGGCGTTAGGTGGCTCGACGAGAGCTTGACTCTTATATATGTCTGAAGCTATGCCAGCGCGGCGACTATCTGACAAAGCTCTCCCCGACTTAAGAGCGGAGCCAATCAAGACGTGCCCGGCGAACTGCTCGATCCCGAAAATTCACGCAGATTCCATTAAAGACGACAATCTGCTATTATATAGTTGCGAGAGAGTATTATACCTTAAATCTTGCTCCATGGTATTCCGCACTGTAGTGCATCTGCAACTCGTGATATCGTGGACAATTCATATGGTCAGGGGTTCATTCTCCCCATCAACCATCTCCACTTCGTCACCCTGCGATACTGCTTGCCATCCACCGCTAGCTCTCGACCATCCAAATAGTCGAGAGAGCCAAGAACCGACAGAACCTAAGCAGTACAACATTCGTTTAGAGCAAGATCCCGCCTCGTCGACACAACACGCACTCATCAGGAATAGCAGCTTCGCTTGTTCACCCCCATTCGTGAGGTAGTATACCGGCACACCGGCAAGTACGAAACCTGGGGCTTAGGTAGGCAGACGTGGCAGCCCAAAAATGTTCACCTTACCGAGGACAGCCGCTGCTTCTAGGGGTGCGGCAATAATAGGCATGCATAACAGAAATAGTGCGACTGCGCAGAAGGTCAGTGGTGTCACTATCCATGTCCGGTAAGGTCTGTGTGCATGACAATCCTGAGATAACGCCTGGGAGGATACGGATACCCTGACTACGCACCTCTCGAGGTTTGGTTCTTTCACTCGCAGTATTATTAGCCCAAGAACCTACACGCATACCATCAACTATTGACGACGACTGCATCCGCTATTTGACTCACTGTCAAAAAATAGAACGCCCACGAGGCGACGACGGAAAAGTTTATCAATGAACGGAAACCACCACCAATAAGGATGAATGCGATCGAGAGCCCAGCCTGCAGTAAGATAGCGTTGACGGGAGTCTTGCGCGATTTATGTAACTTTCCGAATACCGCAGGAAGGTACCCTTCACGACCTGCTACAGCGACCAAGCGTGCGCAGGTAAAGGTAGCACCTGATATACGACAAGGTTTAACACAAATGTCCATCTTTTACCAAACCATGACACGTTACCATTCAGGGCACCAAAACAAGAGATGGCGACCATCAGCGCGAACACCATACCTCCCACGGGACCAAACAGTGCACGACCAAAATCTAAAGCAACGGTGTTACTCAGCCCAACCGTCTGTTTGTCCAGGACGACCAGGTATGAGACATTGGCAAGTAGGAAGAGAGTCTTCACGAGTGTTACCACGATTCCGAGCAGCTCCTTAAGTCACTTACGAGGACGATAAACATGCTCCAATGGATTGCCCTTGGAATGTTCCTCTCCGGGTTTTGCATTTCACCGCCGACGTAATTCGCCTGATCCCACCCATCAAGAGCCCATAACCCAGAATACAACGCTAGCGAATAAGCAGATGGACTTGTGCTAGAGCCCTCAAACGGTGGTTCTTTAAAGGATGGTGACACCCGGCCTCGTATCAGTTGGATGAGGCCAATTACGGTGATGGATATCTACGATCCCTCCAACTTCAGTTCCGAGACAATGAAAAGAGGAAGAGAGAAATGACAGCATACCAATGAGACTATCTGCACAGTCCATCAGTTGATAGTTGGCAATGAATAGGGCTCGAACATGCCTTGACAGAAGTGAACATGACCGCGACACGCGTGCCCATGTTCCGCGTCGCCGCACAGAGAAAGGTAACGAGCAGTACTGCTGCCACCGCAGTGAGTTTGATAGCCCATGGGGGTATGTCGTCTGGCGATACCTGTCCGCGGGTGGTGTGCCATATAACTCGGTTAATATACTCTGCAAAGATAAGACTGATCAACGCGTTCGAGCCTGGATTGCAGTGGGAAGATCACGCAAGTGTTGACTAGGAAGACAAGAAGGGAGCAAACCTGGCTTGAGGGCAGAAATGACTGTCCAAGCGAAGAGGTACGATACGAGTGGCCCATAGGCGTAGCCAAGATAGGCTTGTGCGCCCCCATTGAGAGGAATACTTGACCTACATCAAAAAAGGTTCATAAAGTATCGAAACCCTGTGCGAAAAAGAAAAACACGTACCCCAACTCTGCGAAACTGCTCGCACCGGTCCACGCCAGTAGACCTGAAGCGAGCCACACGGTGAGACTAGCTCCAACGCTGTGCGTATTTGCGACCACCACGCCGGGAGAGGAGCTGTAGATATCGTCCTGTTCGCCGCGTCGCCAGGGATATGTCGCTAGAGGGACTCACAAGATGCCGGAACCAATCTACAGTTTCACCGGTCAGCCAGGATGAAGCTTGGGTCCTTCAACAGTCCTACCTGGAGTCCTACGATTAGGCCGATACCTGGAAATTGCCTCTGTCAGCGAAGTTTTCAGGCTAGGTCATTTAAAATGACACACCTTGTATCAAACCAATACTTTTTTCGACCGCTTCACCCTGTGCAGTGTCCGGTTCGCTGAGACTTGCACTGAGCGGTAGAAGGTCTCGCTGGAAGTCAAATCCCGAGAGTGAAAATGATCTATGCCGCTCACTGGGCACCACTGGCCCGTCCGAGAGTTCCAAGTTGCGGAGCGAATCGATGGAGTCATCGGAATTCCGGCGCGTTTGTGTTAGTGGGCGGCGTTCTAGCGAAGCTCTGGACGAGCTGGGATGCGTGAGGTGACTTCCAGGTCCGGGCATGCAATTAGACTGGTGTCGTAGTGCGCTGTGGGTTTATCTGGATACGTCGGGCGACGCGCGTGTTTATAAGTGGCTAAGGGCGCTTGAATTCGTGTATGGGCGTTACAGATACGAGCCGCGATAGCAGAACAGTCCACGTATGTACGGAATATTATACAAAAGGTTTCATATCCAGAACAAAAACCACTGCACCCTTTGCTCGTTTGGCAAGCCCTAAAAAGACTGCTGAGACAGCCTAGTAGGCGATGCTGACGCGTTTGCCCTGCCACGTGTCCCAATCCTTGATAACACCTTCGACAAGGAAGTGTGCGACGTCCTTCCTCGACACCGTGTAGCTACCGCTCAGATCTCCCTCGTTCACTCGATAAGCCTGCTTGTCCTGAGAAGCGCTGTCACCACGACACTCGCCGTCCGTCAAAAGCGCGGGACGAATGACGACGACACTCTTCAGCTGGCCATCACCAGGCACGCGCTCTTTCCAGTTAGGACCCAAGATCTCGGGTCCAGGGCTGTCCCGTTCTTCCCAAGGCCAACCAACACAATGAGCGAGAACCTCCTCTACACCACACTTATCTTTGTGGGGTACTCGTAGAAGATAGCCATACAAAGGTTTGAGAAGGAAAGGCAAGTTGTTGTGTGAAACCCGGGTCAAGCCCGTAGAGGAGATGACAATGATCTTCGGCGCTGGTGCTGGAAGGGTTTCCAAGCAGTTTAACAGTGCTTGGGTGACGAGGTTCGGAGGCGATATCACGAATCCCTTAGAGATGCTGAAGCGGGGAGTGCCACCTACGCCGCCGTCTGCATGAGCTAGCTAGCCACAGACCACGATGGCTACGAACACTCACCGACAGTAAAAACAAGGAAGTCGACTGGTCTGTTATCATCGCCCTTCGCAGCCTCGGTCCAAGCGCGCTCGACATCCTCCCGCACGAGAGCATTTCCTTTAACTAGTCGAGCTTTGCCCGAGCTAACATAGGGCTGTATTGCGGCATCATCGTTGAAGACGGATGGTGAGCGCAAAAGGAAAGTCACTGTAGCTCCCAATTCTTCGTAGGAGTCAACAAGAATGAAGTTGTCTGGCTACGGAGTTGACTTACTGAGCAACCTTAGCGAGGCGTAGTATCCAATGTTCCTCGAACCTCCTACACTGAGTACCTTGATATCGTTCATGGCAAGTACGGGAGGTTATGGGTGGTATGAATCAGGTGGACGTCGACTCCCTTTTGAACTGAATTCCTTTGCGCTTGGCACGAGTGGCGTGCATCAGAGCAAGTCGCACTATATCCTCAGCCGTAGCCAGAAAACCTACACGCAACGGGCGCAATAAAGGCTGTGTAGTGATAGCATGCGGACAACTCAAACGGACTGCAGAAACCCTGAGTTTGTATTACCTTGCATACCACGAGTACTTTACACATTGACATACTCCCATCAAGTCGATCAGGGCCGTGCCACTGCCATCTGGAAGAAGCCAACACTTTCCCAAGAGTAGGTAATTTGAACAGTCAGTACCCGTGCACGACTGCACGACGGGACCCATGAGGCAAAACTGCGGTGCGGATGAATGTGACCCACCGGGCTAGCGACCCCGCAGGATGTCCGCAACACGACTCATTGTGCTGCTGCGTCAGATGGCGGTGTAAGCACGTTGATGACCCTTCCGTCGTCAGATATGACTCGGAACCGTACTGGAGGGTTTGAGTGCGCATGAAGCTCATAGGAACAACACCTGGCTCACAAGGGGTGAATGGTTCTCCCTTCGCCTTTCGTATGCTGGTGAAGTACAGGGTTCCGCTCCCTGGACAACGATCAGCATGAGGCACTAGCAGGATCACCAATGAGGCTGACCTCGATGACCCTTCAACCGGAAACTCAGGTCCACATGCCCAGCAGGAAGATTGACCTACGGGCACAGTGAAAACACCATTGCAGAAAAGCATCCCACCCACTCACCGAACCGCTAATCCAGGGATCCCCATTCAGATACCATGTCGGTTCTGGGCGAATAGCATCACCGAGGACGTCTTTCAGGCCATCATGCTCCCGAACTGTTTGTAGAATTTGTTTCACAACAGAACTAGCCAGTTTCTCTTGGTTGGTCACGAACAGAAGGAACGCTGCCCATCCGGTGACACCAACAGCAGCCAAAGCAAGGACTAACGGCCATCGTTTCTAACCACAACAGTGTCAGTGTTTCACACCTTAAGCGCAAAAACGACCCAACCTTTATCTCTGGGAGATCTGACTTGGTGGGTGGCCGAGCGTAATATAATCTAGGTTTGGACGGTGAGGAAAACGTCTCGACCGGTGGTTGTTGAGTAGGCGGCGGCGGAGGCTTCGGGACAGAGTCTGCAGTCGCGTACAGTCGTAAGCGAGGGGCCAAGATGCACCGTCGTGCAAGAAGACACGTTCTCTGTGTGATCGTCGACATGGGCAGGATCAAACCAAAAACGAAACACCGAATACATGAATGTGGCTGTGCTATGTTATAAGGCGTACGAAGCGAGTATATCTAATACGCTCAGAAACCCAAGTAGTGCTATTGACTCTTCAGATCCAGTCAGGATATCCACTAGTGGTATTCCATCCTTCTGGGACCTTCCAATCCCCGTTACAAACGAGGTTCCAGTCTGTTGTCCTTATGTGCTCTCTCTGCGCTTCCACAAACGCATCCACCGGGCACATGCCATGTTGATTATCTGGACATCCTTTCAGTACATTGAGAGGCACAACACCGTCGTTGACTATCACGCGAATCTGCGGTCCAGGCTCAGAACTGCAGGAGAGTACTGTGTGGACATTAGTGCCATATAACCGTTGGTTAATACCGAATTTACTTTGGAACTGGACGTTGGCGGCGAACGGGGCGACCTGGGACGTCTTGAACGAAAGTCCCTCAGGGATATGATTGGAAGGGAGAGGACCCGTCTCAGCAAAACTCCTCAGACCAAGAGCCGTGAGGACTGGAATATCATGGTCGTCTTTCTTACTTCTTAAGCCAAAGGATTAGGTCATACCGTTTATAATGACCACTTCATGAGTGGCATCAACGTATAAGCTGTGCCCGAAAGGGAAAGTGAGATCATTGTGCAGTGTCGCATTTGTGGAACTGTTGTGGATCTCGATGGGTGTCTGGGTCAGCCTAGAGACGAGTTCCTGGACATAGCCAATGCCCAGCGCTTTGGAAAGAGGTGAACCAAAGCTCACACCATACCTAAGACCTGTTTAGTGGGCACTATTCACCAAGGAACGCGACTTACCAAAAATTAATGTCATAACTGTCCCGATTTTAGCCTTCGCTTATCCAGAGATCAAGAACAACGCACGCATAGTCGAAGCCTTCCCACTCTTTCTCTGTGAAGAGCTCGCAGAACTTGGAAAAGCCGAGAGCCACGGTCTGCTCAATGGCCCATTAGATGTCTGAAACGTGTATGAACGATGCGTCTTCAGACCTCGTAGGCACACATTTCCTGCATGTTGAATACGTCCGCAGCATCTAGTTCTATGCCGGAGATGTGCTTCTGCAATCGCCTGACAGCCTTCGCGAGATATATAGCTATCCACTCATTGGAGGGTGAAATACCGCGATAGGCCTTTCTTATGTCCGCATTATTCCGGCAAGAGCGATAAGGAGCTAAAGTGTTATTAAACTACGCCCATTCAGTGTGCCACTCGAGGATGACGAGGAGCGGGACTCACACCACTTTCTTCGATGGTGACTACTTGTTGGTATTGATTGTCTAATGGGTATCCAAAAAATCCGAGCGCAAAGTTCTGTGCGGACGCCAACATGCGGTGCCTGTGACTGTTAGCGGGCTCGCCTATGCACACCAGACAGATACGTACTGGGACTCGGTACGGAACACCGGAAGAATATTGGCGGCCGTAAAGTTCTGAGTGAAGTTTAGGAAACGGAGTGATTCCTTGATTCGGGTGACTTGTCACCTTGAGAAGAAAACCATATCTCATCCGCATAGAGACACCAAGGTCGACTGAGGCAGAGAGATGCAGTGAATTGTTTCAAGTGAAATGACTCAATCGCGTACATAATTGAGCTCTTCCGAATGGTGTGAGACCTAAAAGAATTGGAAAAGAATATTCAGGCGACGGGAGATCGGCACATACCTTCCTGACCAAGCTTGTAGGTCCTACCGACCAGATAAGCCTACACAACTCCGGGAGACCAACCAGAGCACATACCAATCGTTCAAGAAGCGCAAAGGCCCGGAAGCCGTCACGTTAGCAGAGCGAACGCGCGCAGCAAACATGGCCGGACCTCGCGTGGACTCTGAACGGTTTGAATTAACGTCGGTCATGGACAAGAGCGGGGGTAACTCACTGACGTCTGCCGGATATCGCGCACCATGCCGATGGAGGAGGTGGACTCCAGTAATCTGACAGGTCTCCGGAGCTTCTGGACTAGAATCCACGCCGAAAGCGCCTTGCTCCACCGAGTACCACGGCGAGAGAGATCCCCAATGTCTGAAAATATCGAATTTGTCCTTCTTTGACTTGCCTTTCCCTTTCGCGAAGTGAGGAGGTGGTACGAGGTGGGCAGACCCCGAATGTAACGGATAGGCCGGAGCGGTCGCCGCTACACCCGGTTCAGCACCAGGGTGTGTGGGCCCTGGGTAGCCCACGCTAACAAACGCGTCAGAAGTGACAGGATGCTCCGCCAGCGTTCCACTTACTCGCTAGGAAACGCCGACGGAAAGACGTTGGTTGGAGATGGGGCAGGGTAATCGTGCCATTCTGGGGTTCCCGGCGCTGCAGTTAGACTGGTAGTTAAGTACAGCCCACTCCATGACGCGTATTGCGCTACGGCTATCAAAGTGACTACAATGCCGGCGAAAAATGCGGCGGTGGTGCGCAGCGCGGTGGGCCGCTGAGTGTATGGACTGTCCAACTCGAGGACCGTACAGCCAGAGTACTTGATACCTGACCCCAAGGCGGGCAACTTAGCATCAGTACTGAGCGAGGGTGACATCTTGCACCTAATAGTGGATCACCTTGTTTACAAGTACAAGGTTACTACTGAGGTGCGAGATAATATTAGATAATATATGGTGGTGTTGTGTTACACCCATTTACGTGAGCAGCTGCTCTGCTCAATGTCACGCTATGAGTCAAGTGCTTGTGTATTGCTGCAAGGTCGTCGACCATCTTTACTGGCTTGTTTGCACTTTGGACTCCCAATTTATTCGAGAATCCAGGTCAGGTCCGCGTCTCCCTTGTAATCTCACTAGCCTCCTATTAGGGCCACAGAGTCACGTGGATGTAAGGACAGACCCGCCAGCGGTCGCTTCTTTGGTACATTGTAGATTCTACCCGAGAATATGCCTCCAGAAGATGCCCAGGCTCTCATGGAGCCAGGAGCACCTTCAGAAAATTCAAAGTGCCGCTGCAACTGCAACATCTTCCTCACCAGGCAAGGTCAAGTGATTTGTCTGTCAACTCGCTCTTGATTAGGAAAACTACCAATAATACCCTGGCCTGTTTTTCCGTGTTCGCACCGCATATGTCCATACTACTGGTGGGTCATGAACACTGCTTTGATGCTGTATGATAAGATATGTGGCGGGCCAATCGTCCTAGAAGTTGAGATCCAACAAGAAACCCCTAACGCTACACGTATTGTCAATGACACTTTCAAACGGTGCAATTAATGTCGAAAGGTGACTTCTAACCCCAACCCTTGCGATCACCTGTTCTTTGTATCTCTCTCTACAACTTTATTGTTGACCTCAACTCGCTTGTCGTGAGTCTAGGGCCATCATTACCTTTATTTCTGCATCTGTCCACATCATCGGTGTGCGGGAGAGGGGTAGGCATCTTCCGAAGGCAGCAAACTTGGATTGACATCTTCGATAGCTGTAACCATGGTACAAGTACGTGGTGGAGGTAACATGCGGCGCTGCAGGGCAGCGGCTGCTGAAGCTGAAGTCCATCTCATTGCTGTGGAGACATTATCCGATTGCAACCCAGTGACGGACTGTGGGTGAGTACTCGTGTCGAATAGTCAGAAACAAGGATCTGGAGGCTATAGCTGTAGGGTCAAAAAGTACAAGAAAGGCGCACACGCCATATGTAAATAAGAAAATGGGTTGCTAAAGGCTAGGCTGCTCGCTTGATCAACACGATACTTATCAAGTAGTGGGCTAAAACATGGATGTATTGGTAGGAAACATGAGGAACAAGCGGGTTGCTGAGGTTCACTTTGGGCGTGGATCAACTTGTTGAACGATTCGCACAAACAAGGTGTTCTCTTGGCTGGGCGGATACAGAGTGAGTGTAGGGTGGCAATGTTCCTCCTCTCCTTGTTTAGCACTTGCACTACCTTCTTGCACCTTGAATTTCTCCCTCTCCATATTGTTTTCGTTCTTGTTCTTGTTACTGTTCTTCACAGGCTGACCGGGTGTTGACATATGTTTATACCTGAGCTAAGCCTAGTTGGCAGCTCTTCCAGTCCCATCGCGTCCCACCACATGGCTGTTGATTTGAAGTTGGTACTCGGCATTGGGGGCACTTGTGGGGGCGGGTTTTTTTTTTTCTAATCTATCGTTTATTCCAGCACACTTCAGCTGAGGAAAGGGGATCTGATAGAGAGCAGACGCCCGAAAAGGTCGCTCTGGGAGGTACAATACAAGGGTGCATCGCATCGTTGTTGCCAGTGGCGGGCAGCAAAGTTCTGGATGGAATTCAAGAAACTGACCGACTTAACAGCTAGTACAATGTAAGTGTGGCATTGTACTGCTGTCAGATGCTGACGCCGACTTCGCAGTATAAGTATAGCATGGCATGGGGGTTTCAGACAGCACTCAGTGATCTATCAAAATGGTACGTGCTCTTTTCGCAGGGGCATGGATATCTTCATGAATCCTCCCTATCCAGGCGCATTCTCAACCCAAGCCATTCAACGTTAAAAGATGGAGGAAGGACGACCGCAATGTGGAGATCGAAAAATTCGTTGTAACAGCAGTGAGGATGCCACATAAGTTCAAACCTGGTGAGCCAACCAGACAGCTCATCCATTGGTATGTACCTTCACGACCAATGATTTGTATGTTGTCCACGAAGCTGAGTTGTGTTGTGCAATAGGCGCGGCGGAGGTGCCTATCCTGATGGCGAAGTTGCCAACGGGAAGTATCGTTCGACATCATTCGACACTACCAAGTGGGGCACAGACCCCATCATCGAAGTCGAGTATGCCATTTGTTTTGATCCACTCACTATCATTCAAATTCGCCTTCTTATGAATGACCAGGTTCATCAGCAAGCCCTTCATGGTCTCTTCAGCCGCACCTTACTATTGGGTGTGTCCTCTCTCAAGACCATACACCACAAAGGATGTCTACGAGTTGATGGTTGCCAAGAAGTTCAATTACTACAAGTACAATGGAGAAGGCAGCGGTTGCCTCACTTGGACGACAAGGCTTGTGCAAGTTCTTCAGGAGGAAGGGGTTCTACCTGCTGGTTCCATGGCAAGCTTTCTAGCGAAAGTCAGCGAAGTCCGTTCTGATCCCAATTATTGGGTGCCTGACGAACCTGGTGCCCACTTCTACTAGTCTGTAGTCGTTATCCACCATGCGAGTCTGTACCTACCTGTTACCGTGTCAATATCCTCTCACCTTACCTTAATGTACATGGCTATGCTGCGTACCATTTGTAGACCATAGATATCGATCAGGATCTTGTACACCGTATCGCCGGTTCAATCCGTTTATGCATAATACAGTCCCCACGACATATCCACCAACCACTTTCTCTGTGCGAAGTACGGTCCACAAATAAATGGAATCAGTTTTTTCCACAACTCGTCGTCTGTTCCACTAGTTACTGGAAGCTCTGCTTGTACCTCCGCTGCCACGAATTCGAACCAAGGCGGGTAGTACCCTGACCATCCCCAGTCGACAATCCAAAGACGACCATCATCGCCCAATATGATGTTTCGAAGGTTTAAATCCTGATGAGTAAGAACGAGTGGTCCAGAATCGTCGAACTTCTTCTTCCTCGACGGATGATCTTCAGGCACTCCTTCAGCATCCAGTGCCATCTTGCACCGTTCATTGAAAAATGTCGAAAGCTCCGAATATGAAGAAAAAGGACCACGGGAAGACCGAACCTGGCCAAAGACAGGGGATTCGCATATCTGCGGCCCTTGCACACTGAGAGGGCCAGGTGGCGTCGTTGGGGACCCCCTGAGACGACGAAGCTGACGGACGTAGCGACGCAAGGTGAAAGCGACGAAAAATTTGCGCCACATCGAGAAGGTTGGCCAGACTTGAGCAAGTGTTTGGCCTTCGATATAGTCCATGACGATCAGAAAATCCCGTCTCCCTTTCACCACACGATGTACACGAGGGACTGGTATAGACGTCTTTTCAGAAACGAGTTGCATGGCATTGGCTTCGAGACAGTCAATGGCGTCGTCTTCCATATCTTGTGAAAATTTTCCCACAGTGGTGGGGGTCAGTTTATACACGCAGTAATCTGGGTGTAATCTTGGCGCTGTCTGTCTCAGCGCAAGGATTGCCTCGTCGCTCAGCTCGTCTACATCCGAGGACTGATGATACAAGACCCCATGAGTACTAGGAGTGGCAACAGAGCGAGAGAACGGAATCTGCTTACATGAATACGTTCCGGCGTCTTCGAAGGAACCACGCATGTCAAAATGGTGTCCAATGCATCCGCCAGCATACCAACGAAGGTGTAAAGCAACCATTTTCGTGTTCCGCCATAGTTGTTCATACGTTGGATTTGGGAATGACGGGGGAATGCCACCAGCCCGACTATAAGCACTTCAAGCTTGAGCGAGTTAAGAAGACCTTGCAGATTTCAAAGTCCGGCCGGTGGCGGAGTTATGACATGACGGCCGTGGCGCCGGGCAATATTGCCGTGCAAAGCAGTATTACCACGAAGGAAATTCAGAATGCGCCGGTTCTCGTCACATTTGGTGATGTCAGTTTTCACTGGGTGCATGTCACCATCATGTCATTCCTGTACATCTAAGTGTGGCTAACACGGCCCCCTCACCTTTTTGCATGGAAGGCCAGGAGACCTAACTAAGTGGCACATATCGAGTGAGGGTGAATCAGCATGAACGTAGGGATCTCTATGTTTGACGAAGGGAGGGAGAAGTATGGAAAGCCGGAACGTCATGCTCCTTTGAAACTCCGGACTTGCGGACTTCGGCGAAGTGAGTTCCGCATTTGGGAGTTACGCACTTTGAGGACCTCGAGAACCGCCAATTAGAGTATTGTATTTTTGCACTTCGTCATTTCGTACATCGTAGGTTTGCCACTTCGCACTTTCGCATTTCGTGCCTATGCATTCTGCATTTCGTACATTCAAACTTTTGTACTTAGTACTTATGTATGTTTGCGTTCTAAGCATTTCGTGCTTGACCCAATATCCATCCAGGATCAAAATAAAACAAACGCGACATAGTCTAATCTACCAGTCATCATCAGTACCATTCTGTTCCTCGTCATCAGAAAAAGCCGGCAAAATGAGCACTGGCCCATCATCATCAATAATGGGTTCATCGTTCTCCAGTTCATTGAGTTGGCGTAAGTGTTTGTTGCCTGGGACAGCTGCATAAGTATTGCACGGCCATTGGGCAGTGTACAAGTTGACGTACCAAGTCCTAATCCACCCCTCAATCCGCCCATGTAATAATTACCCTCTGTTTCATTGAAGAGAAGGTCCCGACCTTCATAAAGTGGAAATTCGTCGTCGTCATAGTTATCACTGGTGGGAGCAAGGCTAGGTGACTTAAGCACCATCAGTAACCTGGCAAAAAACTATCCAAGCTTTTTCAGCATTATTTGGCACTTCCCGGACTTTTCAGGCTTTCAGGACTTTTCCGCATGAAGCACTTCGCAATACAAACTTTACGTGAGGGTACTCGATTACTGTAGGCTTCGGAAGGACAATAAAGTCAAAAAAGTAGGAAAAGAGCAATTAAAAATTTCAGTATCTACTCGTAATGGTGTGCTATGTAGCAGTCCAGAACTAAACGTCATGTTAGTATGTTACGCATTGAAAATTCCGGACTCACCACCCCTGCGCACCTCGTGTCGTAAGCCGACGCTGCTGATTGATGGTGTCGTGGGGGTTTGTCTGCCGAAACGGTCTTGCTAGAATGTAGGCGCGGTAGTAGATAGTGGTGGTGAACTCGGGTTTAAGAACCTATGTCGTCTGATATCTCAAGCATTGGGAGGACGGGGGGAGGGAGGGGGGGAGAGGGGGGGATACGACATTTGTCTCTGAAACTCCTTGGTGCCGGAGACTGCACTCCTGAGATTCACGAACGACTGTTAGATATAGACATGGATTAGCAGGTACCCGTTCTGGTGAAGGTAGGACATACAGTTAAATTGGGGCGCCTGTCATGCCAGAATTCCGCAGTGTATTAGAATGTGATTTCAAATGTGTGGTGATCAGCGTATTTATTCACATAAAATGAATGAAACATGTCGTAGGAATGGTGGGGTTTGATGCCTCGAGGGTCGATGTTGTGGGAAGAGTAAACAGGGATGAGATGAGCGGCGCGATATATAGTGTCGATGTGGATGATGGCAATATTTCGAAGGTTGTGCGTACGGCGACTTGGACGGACAATCCACATCCCGGTAGCGGTATCAGGGCCATCTCCGATCCGGTCAAACCAATGCACGACGGCACATGGAAACAAAGTCCCTTGATACTTGAATGAAACAAAACACAGAATGCGTGCGATGTCTAGCCCACGCATGCTGTCTGCCTGTGGATCGGTTACAACAAAAACACAATCATACCGAGGACCTTCATTCCTCCACATGGGGCAGGAACGTATATATTCACGACGCATGCCATGGGTCCCACTCAGGTCGCTAGGTGCAAAAAAAGTAGAACATGCGGAGTTATAGATGCGGATTTTCCCATCAAAGAAAGGACACTCATAAAGAGGAATGTCTTCTGGGTTGCGAGTGTCGGTGGGATGGAGCTGTGAGTGAAGAAACCGACAGAGGATGGTAGGGATCTCCGGTACTCCGAGTTCAGCTGCGAGAGCTCCTACATTCTTGGCGCGTGCACGTTCTAAGGTAGAATGGTTGGTAGTTGTGACGAACACCTGGAATAGTACGTACGATATTTGCGTGTCAATGATACGTGTGCGTTGATCGCCATTGGGTCGTCAAGAGTGTCACCTGCATCCTCTTCATAGCTTGCTGTTTGTTCATCGCCCTCGTCCGCTGCATCCTGACCCTCGCTAATTCGATTAGTATGAGATCCTACATGGCAGTCAGAATCAAACGACTCATCACTGAAGTGGATATACATACCAAGAACTTCGAATGCCTTTGATAGACATGTTCCATTCAGCATACCACGTTGTTGAAAATCTGCCCGCGCCGCTGTGAGCTTGTCAAGCCTTTGATTAATTAGGATCATCTGGCCAAGCGCTTTGAAACGGTTGGTGTGCCGGTAGGGCCGTTTAACAGCCTTGACGTGTTTGGATTCGGTAATTGAAGAGCATAGCCCATTTGGCGCACCGAACTGGCGGATAAGGTAGGGGTAATGTTTCATTGCATGTTGCCGGGGTAGGGAGAAAGTTTCGATGACCCCCGCATTTTGGAAGACTTCGCGAAAACGATGAAACCGGCTGAGCGCATCATCTATTTCAGTAAGCGTTTGCTCCGTTATGACATTTCGACGAACGAGATAGCAGAATTCGAGAAATGCGCGAAAAGTGTGCACCACATCCTTTGGTACATGTCCTTCAATGGCTGCAATGTAAACCTTTGACATACTGATCAACCACCATGGCTGAATGAGACATGAACGAGATTACCTTCATTAAGCCTTTCGAATCGTCGCCAGTCCACTGCTTGAAGTGCCGGCCTTGAGGGAAACGCCGCAGACCAGTAAATGGCGCAACCGCTGCGATACTACCGACAGTGTGTAAATGGTGACAAGCTTCAATCTTTGGGTTAAGTGAACATACCGCCTGTCAATGTCGTCGAGGATTTTTTCCGCCTCAGATTTTCCATGAATATGGACCAGGTACCTCTCAACCCAATCCACTAAATGATCCTTGAAGCCGCCCTTGATTAACTGGTGGAGAATGTCTGGTGAAAGCATTTGATGTATGTCTGCACGCGGAAAGTCGTTGGTAAACGGCTGGATTTAACTAAGTGTCTGAACATAGAGAGAAAACTCGTGCTTACTACAATATCACCGACAATTCCATATGTCTCCCATAGTTTGCGTAGTTCAAATTCCTCGATAACTGTATCGCAATGTTCTTGGGAACGTCTAAGAGCATTTTCGTCAAGGTTGTCACGGTGGGCGAGACATTTCGGACACCAGTTGCGTATGATACACGACAAAAGGACTTGCTCTTCATAATCGGCTATATACGCTGCGAGTGCATAGATGACACGTCGGTAGTAATTGTCACCGAATAGTACCGTTTCGGGGACCTTCATCGGGCGACAAAGCGAATGGAGGATGCGTGTTAGTGACGAATGGAAAAGCTGCCTCTTGAATCTCCGGAATGCCGGGGTACTAGCATGTTCTCTTGTTGCTAGATGACATGTTAAGTAACAGGATGAGATCAAACACAACGGACATACTCTTGGGCATAGCGAGAAAACCGATTAAAACCACTGCATTGCGATGTGCACGACGCACGGTGTTACGCACATTCCCGATGGAGAGGTACAATGGATAGTAGTCCGTCTGTCCCGTCGCCACTGATACGGTCGTCTTGTCGCTGCCGAGAATGACAGGAACTAGAGTGGCTCCACCGGTTGTTGGATCATCACCAAGGATCCTGTCCTGATGACTTCGGATTAATAAAATTTGTTTAGAGAAAGAAATGGGCCACGCACGGCTTGTTCCCATGCCCAATCACCCGACATAAAATCTTGCCAACGCCTCTGATCGTTCGAAGCGTCGTATTCGTGGTATGGTACATAATCTAGTTCGTCTGTAAATCCGGAGTTTGCAAGGATGTTATGGATGACTTCGCGTGGATCTCGAAACCAGACGTCGTAGACGTCGGACATCCACGGTGCAGGATCGTTGTTTCGCTCTTCACCCGCATACTGAATGGTAAAGTTCTCCCACCTGACATTACCAACACGGGTGCTGTCAATAACACCGTAAAGATCCGCATGGTTCATGAATAGCGGCTGCCCACCCGACTCAAGCAACGATGCGGCCCAAATTTCCAACAGCATGTCGATTTTTTTAGCGGACATCTCCGCGTGTGTAAAGAGGAAGTCAGCAAGTTCGAACTCCAACCGGTTGCGGTATGGATTCCAATCATTCGGCACTTTCTCTGCGCGTGGTGGCGGTGGTGCATCGTCTGGTAGAAATTGTCCACGGTCGTCACATTTGCGTGCTGTAGTCAAAAGATATTAGCTGAAATATTCCTAAGCCCTCAAACTCACCGTTGAGACCCGGGTGATAATTGCGGTAAACCTTGCTCCCAGGACCAATGAATTTCGCGCTCATGGCCTCGCGTTCACGGTCCAACAGGTCTTCTCCTTGATAACCATCAGATGCATGGTCAGGTAGCGGAGACGACCTATCTGCAACATGGTCCTCATGTTCTACAGAGCCGAGTAATCCTGGGTTATTGCGGAAACCTTCGGGGTAACGGCTGAATGACGGATGATACGTGCGTTTGTGCTGAGTTAAGCCGGAGAGATTTCTGAACCAACGGTTACATCCTGGCTCGTCGCAAGGGAGTTGGGGGACGCAGTCAGCCCTCTGCGTTGGCCTGCTGCGACCAGGGTCTCTGACTGGAGGCATCCTTAAATACAAACACGTTGAACGCTGCGTGCTCGGTAGGGTGACATCAGGGTGGGTGGCACTAAGTACAGGAAATCATGTCATTTGTTTGCGAGCAAAGTTTGCCTATGTGTGAATAAAAATTGACAAGTTCAAACTCACCTGTTGTCGCCTCCGTCTCTCACTCGACGCAGCAAGTACTATGTCGACCAATGATTCTTCTGGTGGGCATCGTCCACGGCGAGTAAAAGCTAACCTGCACCCAGGGAGGATAGTACTTGACTCGCAAATTAAACGACGTACCCCGGCAGAGAAGCAAGCAGATGATTTGCGTGCACAGGAAATCAGAGATGCACATGAAACTGCTATTCAGCAGGGTCATACTCGGGTCAGTGAGATGGAGGCGGCCATGGAGGTCGAACAAGCTACTCTGGAAGGTAACAAAGCGACGCCAGTGAGGCCTAAGCAACGTGGCCGTCAGCTGAGACCCACAAATATAAGTGCTGCTCCTCATGTTGATGGTGAGGACACGTTTTGTCATGCCATTGGATGGATAGAATCCGGAAGCTCATAGACCATTTTGATAAACAGTTGCGGTTGACATGGAAGCGAACACTCACCATGTGGACGGTGATCTTTCTGTCTGTCCCTCGGATATTCGGAGAGATAATGCACTTGGTGGTGGTAATTGCCGCCCACTTCGAAGACAGAATGCGATGAGTGAAGTGGAGCTGACACGTGCACCAGAGCGAGAAAAATCCCACCAGCGGTGTGTCAACTTCCTGTTTAATGATGTTACTTCTCACCGAATCAACTCTGTACTGGCTCGATCTTATTTGGAACCTTAGCACACCAAACAGGAGAGCCCTCCTCCTCGGCCGTGTCAATAACTGGGCGAATGAAGTCCGACCTACTGCTAGCAGTAATACCCCTCAGAATTCTGCCACTTCCGACTCTCAAACCGGTGGAAAGTCTTATCCGCCATCCAGCACTGTGCCTTCCTTGACGACCAAGGCAACCAGCGTCAGTTCGGCGACCTCTGATGTAGCTCCTGAATATAAGAGGACCCCCGCACCAGTCTCGAATGGTTCACCAGTCGATGAGGATAAAGACGGCACGCAAGATGCCACTCCTTTACCTGCGCGGATCACAGGACATCACCGGCTCAGGGTAGGTCTTTAACTAGTAATATCAATAAGACTCATCCTTCGAGTAACTATGACTTCTATTTAGATGTCGGGCCGTCCCACTAGTGCTAATGTAAACCCACAAGAGAGCGATGACGACTTTGAGCGGCCCATCTCCGAAGCAGCCCGGACAGGTACTAAGTGCAAGCGTACAGGTTACCCCGATTTTGAACCGGCCGCACCCGAGGTTGCAGAAGCGGACGACGAAGGGTCTGGTATTGACCACGGTGACGAAGATATCTACTTACAGCAGTTAGCAAAGGCGCCTCGTGTGACCGCAATGGTATGTGTGCTACTTCTTTTAGTCACCATGCTAATCTACATGGAGCGGCAGACCAACGTCATTGCCAGCAACTCAACAAAGAAGCCCCGCACCAGCCAGCATGGTGACATGACCGCGGGAGGATCGAGACAGTCAGCCTCCGCAGCCGCATACCGAAGTCAAGTGTCGTCAGTGGCTACGAACAGCACGGGTAGCGGGCGCTTCCACTACATCAATGGGCACTTGCCTCCTACGCTGCAAGAGGACAGGAAGTGGACCAAGCAGGTACTTCCTGCTCTGGTGACGTGGGCTGGGAGTCTGGGGGATCCATGGGTAATTCCGGATCAAGACCTCATGCGAGCTCTCCGAATCATCGTCATCACTGTAAACCCGGGCTTCGGCGATCTAACTACAATCCGTCCTGGAACGCCAATTTTCGTCCTTGTATCATCATCCTCTTTTATATTAGGCCGAGTTTCTGACTGACATTAATATTCAGGCTACCCGGCGGCTCAGTGTTTGGCGAAGCAATTTTGGCTCTACTGCCCTTGCTGTTATGGCCCATTTTCTTGCTTCGGGTTCCGATGACACCCCTGATGCTGTTCGAGAAACTTGTAAGGAACTTCTGGACGGGTTGGCTTTCTTGTTTCAAGATCTCGATCCCACGAAGCCAGAGAATGTGTATAGGTCACAATTTTTATTGCAACTCCTCGCCCATACCCATTTACGATCTTGTATTGGCTGCCCTGATGTCCCAAAACTTGACACTGATGCTCTGAAAGAGTATGGTATCAAGGGGGCAATTTCTCTCTGCTGCGCCGCGGTAAGCAAAACGCATTACATGTTGAACCGAAGGTAGAATAACAGCTGGTTTAGCTCGAGCGTGCAATCCGCCTGTTCCAGAGGGGCGAACTCCATGTCGATGACCAGATCAGTACCCGTGGTAAGGCAACCGCAAAGACCCCCCTTAAGCTCAACAAGGTATCTGGGAAGGAATCGTCGACTGCGCTGGCGTTTTCTGAACAGAATTGGGGGGCATGTACTCGGCAATATTTTATGTCGGTCAACAAACGTGATCACGCCGCCTTGAAGGAAGTCGTCACAATGGCGAACACTCTCATTTCTACCATGGATAGCGCGATGTTGGAGGATGGTAGTTACCGGGACGATGCGATGACCGATGACCTGGCGGTGTCTGCTAATCAGCGCATGAATATTTGTAGGGTTTATATCGTCGTCTCGCGAAATCTACTGACAAGTTCAATAGAACATTACCAAGTGGACTTTGCCATCCCTTTTGCCAGTCGTAACATTGACTCGTCTCCAATATATTTTCAGTATTTTTCTGAGTCTTACCCCGTCCTCTGCGTCACTCATTATTTTTTTTTTTTTCCATCTAATCCGTTCATTCTTGTAGTGACTTCCTCGTACTGCCTTCCCTTCACGCCGTGACTACAATACCACAATTGTTTATTGCTTGGTTTCGAACGTTTCCACAATGATTACAGTGTTTCTTTCCCAGACATGCAAGCTAAATGTGAGGCGTAAACGAGACAATGCAAAAGGTAGGATTGTCAAGTGATTATAATATTACAATAATAGTCGAGAAAGTGACGCGAACGAGAAGTCAGAAATAGTGTAAATAGTCAGAATAGTCGCGCGGATAGACGAAGGATCTACTCAAAAAAGCACGGATGCTATCTGTGCCTATTCAACTATCTGTGCTGAAATAGGTACGAAAAGTACGAAAAAGACTTTGGTCGATTTACTGATGACAGTGAGAGCATCTGCATGTTGTCGAATCATGTTGCACAGTCCGCGGTAGATAGTCCATACATTCTGGCGAGTTACCGATGGACGGCCCATATGTACGTAGAATTCTTCTATGAAGGCACCGAAAGCAGGTGGGACTAGGTCGAACACAGTATGAGTTGGCTTAATATAGAGCTTCCGGACGTGCTCAATGGCAGCTGGGTCCACTTTCACCTGTCATTCACTGACACATGAGTTTACGAATGGGTAATGACAGCAAGGAACTTACCCTGAAATCTAGTGTGCCATAATCCCCTGCAGATTCGTAAATGAGGTTTGGAACGCCATGTGGCAGAATCTTGAAAACAATTCATCAGACTATAGTATGTAGACACGAGGGTCACTTACCTTATTATGGTCACGACGTTTCGCTGTGTTGTTTACACGGTCCCGGTATCCCAGCAATTCCTCTTGGAGCCACGGGATGAATAGCCAGCGAAAGACCAGCCTAGTCAAGTATTCAGTTGAAAGCTTCATAGTAAAGTATATTTCGTACCGCTCCAATGTATTCTCAATGTCATACCACCCCTCTTTTACACCGTGCTCGAGGATTGCCTCGAATCCTGGGGTGAAGCGATGCCGAAGCTGCGACCACATAATTTCGGGCGTAATATTCTTCTTGTGCCGCATCCATCTATGTTGAAGGGTACCGACAAGCTTGGGATCGTGCCACTGGCAAAGCATGGATTGAGCATTTGCAATCCCAAAATTTTCTGTACCAGGGTCGCTTTGAGTTACCAATGGGATATCTATGAACGTGGTAGATGTTAGTGGCTGTCAATGGAATGAAACTTACTTACGACCAAGTTCTTCGACAACGTCTAGAAAATACATCAAGATGAGTTGTGGGTTACGGTTCGAGTGCCAGACCTGGATCCATAGGATTTTGCCAGAGAACGGTTCGACGCCGGTGTGGAGGGCAAGTCCATAGCGAAGCCATTTGTCGTGTTGGTCCACAGCCCAGATATCATTTACGCCGGCAGCCCAAAAACGTCGTCGTTGCAGTCGGCGAGCCTTGCACTGGCGAATAAGTTCAGGTTCATACATCACAAAATACTCTTGAATAACACTTCTGTTTTATTTTTATTTAACAAAATTCCCGATATTAGGTGCGCAGAGGTTCCCAAAAAAAAATAATCGGAACAGTCCTACCTCGCAACTGACATCTGCCGTTCGTGAAAAAGCAGACTGATCATCTCACGCATACCAGCATTTGGATACATCTGCCTTAGTTCAACCATGGCGTCTCGAATAGATTCTGGTGTGTGACCTTGCTGGCGGGTGCCATATAAGCCGAGGTCCTTGCGGATCGCTCTCAATTTCGTTAAGCTAAGCAATAGCAGTAGAGTTAGCGCAAGGAACTTCTATCTGTGACCGTTAGGAAACATACGAACCCAATACCATATTGATTTGTATCGATATGCTTTTGTACTTCTTGCAAAATCTCCATGTCAGTACGGCGGGCTTTCCACATCCGGATGATATGCGGTTTGATCTGGTCGAGAGGCGCTGTGCGATGCTGCAATGTCAGTCATCATGGACCTTGAAAGCAGGATACTCTACATACGCAATGGCTTCCACTGATTCGGCATTGCAGTTGAGTTGGGAGGGACGGAAAACTTCTAGGAAGGACTTGTAGGTATAACAGGGACAATGCTCATCCCAACTGACGTGTGTTGCGTAACAACCCGAGACCATGTTGCAATTTGTATCCACTTGTCGAGCGCGTTTTAGCCACGTTGACTTGATAATCAACTTCGGATAACCTCGCAACAGAAGTGCCGATTCCTTTCCTCATCCGTTTTTCCGAGTCGATTCCCTTTTCATGCTAGCAAGGTAAGTACTCATTCAATGTATGTGATCTTCCTCTGAGCCAATTTCCGATACTTGCGGTAGCAGGGCGGTCAGTTGCGCCTACGCCATCGACATTCATCCATTCGATTTCCAACATTGCGGAAGCAGGGCGGTCGGTTACACCCACACCTTTCACATCCATCCAAGTTGATTTCCATGATTGCGGTAGCAGGGTGGTTAGTTAGGTCCGTACCTTTAACATTCTCCCTGGTCAATTCCCATTGTTGTAGCAGCAGGATGGTCAGCTATGTCTGTACCTTCGACATTCTTCCGAGTCGATTTCCACTTTCATCCTATCAGGAGTTTCGCAAGCCATGCATCAAACCCAAGCTGAATACTTCTGAGACAATCGTAGCAGCAGGTCAGTCAATCACGCCCCGACTTCACCGTTTTACCATATCTGCTGCAGGGCACCCCTCGTGCACAGTTTCGTCAGGCTACTTCAGCCACGGAGACAACAGTTTGATCCACGGAGTGAAGATATACTTCATCGTGCTGATGCCATTCATCGGTAGCGTGGCTGGCCACGGTTGGGGTATTTAAATCGAGGCCTGTATGATCCCATATTTCCATACATCCAGTACATACTTTACTCGCCGATGTCTTTGCAATCCCCTATGTTTCTCTCACAATTTACAGAAGATGCCGTTGCCCGCGAGGACTGCTTATGTGAACGTCCATCGTGCAAAGCCATTATACCTAAAGGGGCTCCACGGCATTACATAGCAACTATCGATGCTGGAAAACCTGGCCGATTTGTATGTCAACCCTGCTTGGATAGGTATAAGACAAAACCGGCGATGACTACTGTACGAAACGGTAATGTTTCATTGATCACTATGGATAGGGGCTCATTTCCAATCTGACCTAGCCCGCCTAAATGTGCCGAGTGGTGTTCACCTAAGTAGTGTCCCTGACCCATGAGCTATACAGCGCTCGGTGTCTGATGCACAACATGGTAGTGAGTGTATACAACGCCATAGTCTGACAGATTGCTAATATACTCGACCTGCAGCCTCTGATCCAGCTCCTGTTGTAGCTGTTCTGCACCCACGAAGAGAGATGGCAGTTGCTGTCCTGCAAGGGCAACGCAGCGGCCCTGATATCCGTGTACCATCTGCGTGGCAGATGCCTGGCAAAGCTGTTCGGTCCCATCCTACAGACTTGGAGGTTGTAAGTCAAGGTTTGTCGTCCATACCAGGGTATGCGCACCAGCATGCTCTCTACCATGCGCAGCAAGACTGTTGGATGAACCAAGCATATCGGTCACCTCCTTCTGAAACGATTTCCTTAGAGATATCAGCCTTGCACGAGGGTGGTCCTCGGAAGGGGCGTATGCGTGGCACACCCTTTGGGGTACATTTTATTGCAGTATATAAGTATGATGGTCTCTCTAACTATCATGGCAGTGCATTTGCGAAGGGATGAAGGATATCGATGCACGCACAACTGCACCAGAACTTGTCACCATTGCCCTGGCCAAGCTCACTCCAAAAATCAGCGAATTCTGCCCTCAGTTTTTATGGCGACCAAGCGAGTTTGTTGTCCGTGATTCTTCCTGGGTCGATCTCTCAAGTGTTCCTAATCCCATGCAACCATATTTCTACCATGAGTGTCTTCATCCTGGCTCCCGAAAGAATTCCAAAACTCCGGTCTTCAAACCAAAGCAATTCCTTCTTTTCGTCGTCGTTCCTGAGTCTCAATGGCAGGAGTATGAGAATATCAAACGGGCGATGAGCACTACTGATACTGAGCGCTCTGTTTCCGACCACTGTCGTAATCCACCCTTGCGATCCGTATCCCCTCCTCCAACTGCCAGTTCATTCAACACTAGTGCAGCTCAGCGCCCAATCTCGCACGACATAGCTCTCACGTCAGATGAGGTAGGCTTATCCTTACAGATGTTGTACTTGTCGCTGACAGCTCATTGACAGCGCGCCTCTTCGAACACTCGCTCTTTATTCCTTTGCACATCGTCCAATAACTCGGAAGCCAATGAGATCGATACCAATGCGCAAGCCACATCTCGGAAGCGTTCCCACCAGCGATCCACTAGCGTGTCCAGTGCCACTACTCACTCACCTCCCAGCAAAAAGACGATTGGGACGATTGGGACCCCTGGACGTGACCGTGTTAAGGAAGCCCTTCAAGTTGGGGGTGCCGCAAATGTAGATATTGGACGTGGTAAGTAAATTCAGCTGTTCTAGTTACATACATCTGAAATATGGTGTAGTCCTGCAAACGAAATTAGAAAGCATTGTATTCTACCCGATCCCGACTATCCGTCTCGAAGAAATCCTCGATGACACTGACAAGCGTGCATTCGGCCTTGATCAGGAGCGTTCCTTCAATGGCCAACTCCGTTTCGACACATCCTCGGACTCTCTGCTCGGTGTGGGTGGCTTCAAAACCGCTCATGTTGCACATCTTCTCCTTCAACCCACAGCACCAACCGGCCTGGGGTCATTACCACGGCATACGATAGTACTGAAGCGACCTTATTTTGTAGGTGAAAGCACTACTAATAGGGTATACAAGCGCTACGTGCTCGCGCAGGAGCTTCCGATACTCTTTCGAGAGGCTAACGTACTCTACTGGGCCAAATCTCTGCTCAAAATGACATACGAATTCATCGACCACGCTATTTGTCACGCCACTGACCTATCCACGCCGGACTGGATCACCGACATCCCTCGCTTGCGTTTTGTGGAGGCTGGACTCGCACTTGTGTATGCATCCACTTCCAAGGGGGCATCAACTTCCAGTACTGGTTCGGTCTCTGGCACTTACCTTCTTGAGGAGAAGATCGATGCCAAGTTCACCAAGTTCATCCACAATGTTCAATATTCTTCATGTCTCAAACCCGACAATGACGGATTCCACATCACGCAGTTTCTTGTCTTTACCCAACACGTCCAGTACATTAAGACGGATGGTCTAGCATATATTTCGGACTACCAAGGTACGTCCACATTGCTGCCTTCTACAGTAACCGACTAACCTAAATTCAGGGAGCACGACTCTACTTACCGACCCTCAAATTCTTACTCATCCGTAAGTTTGCATTCTCGAGCATCTACCTTTGCTATTCACGTCACTTTCCTCAGTTCTGTCGGCGGGGGTACAGATATCTTTAGCGAGGGTAATGTGGAGATTGGGGTAGAGCATTTTGAGCAGGAGCACGTCTGCAATCGTTACTGCTCATGGCCCGGATTTGGGTTAAAGCCCTTCGAAAGAGCGGATATCTCTGAACACGTGGTTTGAATGTAGTATATCCACTACCAATCTGTCTGCTCTGCCACATGTACTTATGCCCAAGATCGAGTAGTCGAAATTCCACTCTGTATGGTTTGTCCCGTAAGATAGAGGGGTGGACGGTATATAATACCTGGCCCAGAGCATAAAACCAAAGTCACATTTTTTGTGCCCTGTAATGTCTCAGTGGTGGGCAGTGTTTGGCGGTAATGAGCCCGGGATATACCGCACATGGTAAGTCAATGAGAGCATTTATGATATGTGTCTTACAGTACAGCTGCCACGTCATCAGCCCGTATGTTCCTTGTGGTAGGTCAACACCTCCGCTTCCTCTCGCAATACAGTGTACCTCCAGAGAAGAAGCCGAACTGGTCATGGAAACGTTACACTGTGTCCTGGATCCACCACTACCCGAGCCGAGCACAAGTGCATTGGTCAATACTCTCAGCACTTCACCGGCGACACAAAACCTCCTCCGCGATGCAGGTCAAGATGGTTTCTATGCAGTCGTGGTTGGAAAACCTGCTGGTGTCCACCGCACTAAGTACGCTTGCCCATTTTCTGTGATGTAATCTACACTAACACATTCTAGACAAGGAGCCGTTGAGGCAGGGTCTTCGTTTTCTTGGCCCAAATGGAAACGCACCGACACACTCTGCAAGGCGTTGATCTATTTGACTGTGAAGGGTATTGAGGCTCTGCTACTGCCAGTGGTTACTCGAGTACATGTGGCGACAGGCAGTCCAACCAGTAAGTGTCGTTCCATACGTTAATGAATTTGTATTGATGACGAACAGACACTGAGGACGCTGATATTGACGAGGTAGATCGTTTACTTCAGGGCACGCTCCACATAGAATTGCCAGAACCAAGTGCCCGCGACCGCACTGCGAGGCCTTCGGCAGCAACAAACACCCTCCCAACCCCTCGGATGACACGCCGTTCTGTACCTTCCCAGCCATCTGGTAAGTGTCCAATATCATTTCCTTTTGTCATCTTGACATTCACCTTCATATCAGCTCAGCCGCCGTCGCACCATGGTCCTAGTGTTGCGCAACAAACCAATCCAGCACAATCATCCCCTCAGTTACCAAGCCACGCGAGCCCAATTATATATATTCATGTACGGAGTCTTAGAGGTATCACAGAAAGCCACAACCACTACTCAGTAAATACCGCCGCCCATACTCACGCCCTGGCGCTTGGCCCCCATGCAGCACGATATCTCACTGCTCATGGTTATACGCAGAAGGCCGTCGACATTATCATTCATGCACGTAATAGTTCATCATCTGACCACCAATTTTCGCTTCGACTTTCGCAACACGGCCTTGCAATGGCGGAGGCATCATATATATGGCATTTGATTCATTTATAGTCACTCATGTTTTGCTATATTTTTTGGTTAGACTATGCAGTTTGTTTTTACCCCCCGCGTCTTATGCAGTGACTATCGAGTGCATTTGATCCTCATTGCATATTAGATCAAGAACGAAATGCTTATGATCAGAAGGGCCTGAACGTAAACGTACAGAAGTACAAGTGCGAAGTTGCAAACCTACGATGTACGAAATGACGAAGTGCAAAAATACAATACTCTAATTGGCGGTTCTCGAGGTCCTCAAAGTGCGTAACTCCCAAATGCGGAACTCACTTCGCCGAAGTCCGCAAGTCCGGAGTTTCAAAGGAGCATGACGTTCCGGCTTTCCATAGAGAAGCCTGTGCGAGATTACCTTGCTTGCAAGGTTTCTCCAGCACCATAAATGCGTGGGAACCGTCGGACAGCTGAAAGACCTTCCTGTTTTGGAATGGCGTGGGAACACGAGCTAGAACTGATAGTGCATGCCTCAGCGAACAAGTGCACGCGACGGCATATTCTACGTCCCTACTTGATCTGTATTCAATGTAAGATTCCATTCTCCACACAGCGTGAAGTCGACGGTGCCTTACCCCCCCACCCGTTATCGTTACTTCGATCCCTGGCGTATCACAACAGTCAACCATGTTCTCCCTGTCAAATCTCTTATCATCTCGTTGCGTGGGTCGGTCATGGCTGCAAACGAGGCCACCATCTCTGAAAAGGTGCCAGTAGGACCCTGAGGCAGAGGTAGATGTCTTAAGATAATTATATAATCAGCCAACGTCGTCCCGTCCCCGTTCCCCATCTTCTGCCATTCATTTCCATTGGGCCGGCATGGAAAAAGTGCACACTGTCGCTGTCTTGGGTGCATCTTATGGCGGTCGGTCTCTTGAATTCACTTTGGTGCAATGCCTGACCTAGTCAACAGGGTTTAGGGCCGCACAGCTGCTTGCGACCAGTGTACCGAACGGGCGGAGAGTCGTACTCGTAGAACGGAGTTCGTGCGTCGTTCACCCTTTGTCTGTCCAATAATGCTAATCGAACATACAGACACCTCAACAGTAGGTCTTTTGGTCACGCACCTGGATGTCCGGGGCTAATACTCGACTAGATGTATACAACTTTGCTCTCCCTGCTCTTTGCGCCTATCTGATCGCCTGGCAGAGCGTGCTAGTATCCTGTTTGCGTGCATATAATTTACGTTCGTGCGCGATGTTGTTACTTTGCCAGATCCCACAGCGCAGATAACACGAGGTCCTTGTTAGACTGTGCGATCACGGCGTATCATTCTGATGTACTGATACGTGACCACCATGACGCCGTCTCACTATCTAATAATACCAGACGGTCGTCCTCCACAAGAAGTTCTGGTGTATGACTGCACAGAAATATTGAATCATCGAAATCCCTCAACAATCTGATACATGTTGAGTGGCAGCGATGAGACGCTGGGATAAGAGGGTTGGAGTGTGGGCAAGGGCTCGGACTCATGGACCTATGTAAAAGAGCCGCGCACTGCACTCCCTCATTCGATTGTACTAGAGTTGACCGTGTCAGTGTGCTACCCCCAATGATCTGTTTTCATGTACGTTCTTGTAACTCTCCTGCGCGTTGTTGGGCTCGATAAAGCTGTAAATGGTGCACGTGTTTCATGGCAAGCAAGGTTGGCGCCGCCGCAGGCGGCACTTCCCGAGTAGTGTGGGTGTTGCGTTAAATGGATCGTAGGATATTGGAAATCCAGGGGTCTGGGAGCGGATGTTTGGTAAGGGTCCGAATTACGAATGAACGTTGGAACCATGACAGTGATAGGAAATCTGAGACGGGGGACTCGCGATGGGACCAAAGGAAGGCAGAACAAGTACACTAGGATGCAGAAATAAAGCATCGTGGTGGTGAGTAAGGAAGAGCGAGCCGTTGAACAGGTCACCGGCCTAACCCATTGAATGATCCCGGATCCCGCCACATTCGAAAAGAAGGAAAAACGGCTTGTTGGGAGCGCCCATCGTCTTGTCACCCAAAATCATATGCCTCGAAGGGACAATAATGCCATTCGTCTACCTTCGGTCGACCAAACGGCAAAATCGCGCGTTATTACGAATTCGAGAACAGTGACCAGGTCAGCATGTGGTCAACCATCACCGACAGTATGGGGTCTACGTCAATACAGTCCGCATTGCTTCGATGAGATGACATCCACCGAACCAATCGGTCATTACAATATTCCATCTACACATCATGAGCACCCACGTTGGGGCTGCTTGATCGGTACGGTACACCCACACCGCGTTATGAACCCGGATGTATCCAATGGCTCGGAGGAAACGTTGGTGAGTCCGCCGTGGTATATTGGCATAAACAGCCGGATAGAATTTCAATCAGAGAAACGATACCGCTTTTATACTACTTGCCATCCCCTTCCTGCAAAGACCGTGTCTGATATAGTGACGCTTCCAATCTGTTACCTGACGAGCTGGAACCGGTCGAGGGGCTTCAGGGAACCGATCGAATCAGAAATTGCGCGCAGTTATTCCCCTTTGGTCTAGCGGTACCTACCAACAGAGCCATCCTCAAATTTTACTAGGTGTCACTGCCTTTCTTCGGTACTTGCTCGCGTCCAATGGCTAGATTATCGGTTGATGGGAGTGGTGGTACTGTTATAAAATGTGTATCTGCTGCGACGGTAGGAGTTCCAGGTTGTCAGCCCAAGTCATGTCACGGTTCGTTTCGTCCACCCTTCCTTCTGAGCTCGATCCTCGCCAATGGAGCAAATGGAAACGGTGGACAATAGCCATCATAATCTGGAACCTCATCACTCCGATGTAAGGTTCAACTTCAGCATCACATCGAACTCCCCATTGATGATGGATGATCTCCCAGTGATATGGCGAGTACGTTCTATGTGAGTTTGTAGGAGCCACGGTAACCCATGCTTTGTACTGATCGGTCTTTCGATATGTAGTCCGGAGTGCAAGGCCAGATACAAGATGAATTCGGCATATCGAACACCGTCGCAACCTTAGGGGTGGGACTATACAATCTCGTGAGTTCAGCTTGTCTTCCGTGTGCCTATTATTCTGATCCGCTTTCCAGGGATGCGTATTCGGGGCTCTCTTTGGTGGACCATTGAGTGAACTTTATGGGCGTCGACCCGTATACATCATCTCGTCCACGTTTTTTGTTGGTATGCACTTTTTCTCACGTTCTGGAAGATATGCTGAGCTCTACCAGTCTTCAGTCTTGGTTCGACGCTCTCCCCAAATATACCTACTCTCTTGATCTGCCGGGGTCTCATGGGCCTGCTCGGGAGCCCTGTCTTCTCAATCTACGGCGGTTCAGTAGCAGATCTTTTCACTCCCACCGAGCGTGGTCCTGTGGTTGCGTTGTCTACACTCGTGTTACAAGGTGCTCCGACTATCGGGCCTGTCCCGTCTTCCTTCCTAGGGCCCGTTTTCCCTTGGAGATGGCTGCTCAGTCTTATAACCATCTGGGGTAGTGTTCTTGCGATTGCCATGGTATTGTTCGTCCCCGAAACCGAGCCCAAAGCAATCCAAAGGAAGGTAGTCAAGTCTGAAGGCCCCATTGCAGCTTCCGAAGATGTAAATATTCTGGCGGTCTGGAGAAACTCACTACTCAGGCCGATTAGTAAGTGCCTCTTCTCCAATATATGAATTTGTGCTCATCTGCCTTCTCTTTTATCCAGCCCTTCTTCGTCATGAACCTATCATGATCTGGACTACGCTATACCACTCCTTCGTCTATGGACTTTTATTCATCCTCTTGGAGGTTTGTAGGCCGTTGTCGGCGTTTTCGGGGTCTAATCCTTTTTTTTTCCCTCGTAGGCATACCCACATATCTTTGACACCCATTATTCGATGCCCCGAGAGCAAACAGGCCTAGTCTTCATTTCCCCATTCATTGGGAACATGCTTGGCATTCTCATGTACTTTGGATACGACAAACCACGGTACGAGGCACGCCAGCGCATGGTCGAAGTCGAGTCCTGCGGTAAATCAGAGATTGAGCCCGAAGCTCGTTTACCCGGTGTTCTTCTCGCATCACTCCTCACTCCCATTGGGTTATTCTGGTTCACGCTCTCGGCAGACCCGGATGTACACTACTTTTTCCCCATACTTTCTGGTGTTCCGATCGGGATGGGGATGACCCTCTTGCAGCTCTCGCTGTTCAACTACTACATTGACCTTTACCCAACGATGTCGGCATCTGCTATCGCTGCGAACTCCGCCGTTCGCTGTGTCGTGGCGGCAGTACTGCCGAGCGTGGGCCTGCCATTATACAGTTCTCTGGGTATACGCAATGCGAACATGCTGTTGACAGGCATCAGTTGTATGGGGTTCCCGACTGGCGTTATTCTGTATGTCTACGGAAGAAGACTTCGTATCGCGAGCAAATGGGCAAAACAGACCATAGACGTTGCCTCGCATCCACAAAAGAGCATGGAAGCCGCCGCTCCTTTGCTTACCCAATCCACTCAAAATCATTACGGAGGGACGAGTTCCTCCGAGTAGAAGTGTCACGAGTTATGACACTTGTTATTTCTTTTCGACGTCTTACGAATTCAGCATGACCCATTACGACTTAAAACGACGTTACAAGTAGGATATTATTCCTTCTTGCGACTAAGGTGTACGAACTTAGGGTTTACAACGCTTCGCCAGAAGGTTCATTGTTGCGGGGCGGCCTCGGTAGAAAAAGCCAAGTCGTAACTACGAGTCACTACACTGTAGCAGTAGCCACCATGTTTCTTGATCTTCGTGTACATATGTACATACCAAAAAATCAGACTGTTACGGTGTCAAGACTCAGACGGATTCGCAGACGCTACTGCACAAGGTCCCCAGTACCCTTTCAGCAAAATAAACTAGACCAGCAACAACTAGTCCGAGGCATCTGCCAGTGAGGTCCCCATCGTCTAGGGAGGTGAAGAAACCTTATTCTGCAAAGACACACGGTATGAAATCAATCGGAAATGCGAAGACCGTCGAGCTACTTAAAAAGCAACTAACGACCATTTCCTGTAGGAGGGCCACCTCGTCGTGGTCGGCCACCCCTGCGACCATGACCACCATACCCTCCAACATACGCACCAGGACCCATGAGACCCACACCACCAGGTTCACCAAATGTGGCAACATTCCTCTCTCGTTCCTCTTCCCTTCGATTTCGTGCTCCCCCACCTCTTCGCCCGCGCTGCGCAGGTGGCGCAGACTGTGTAGAGGAAGATAAATTATCAAAGAATGATTTTGCTGGGTTATACGCTCGCTCCTCCTTCTCCTTCTCCTTCTCTCCAGGTAACTCTTCTTCCGAGGGCTTATCACCTTCTGGCTCCTTGGCCTTTTTAGGGGCCAAAGAAGCTTTGTCAAAACGAGCGTTGGCACTCTGGAAGTCAAATTCAGTGTTTGGGACCGTCAACTCGCCAGCCTTGGCATCTTGGCCGTGATGACCTCGCCGGGCACCTCTACCATTTGGCGCGCCGTTGGTCACCCGCAAATCACCGAGAGCTCGCTCAACCGTCTCCAGCGACGCGGTCGCGGTTTGGACAGGGTTGTTTGGGCGACGTGCGTTGTTGCTCGAACTTGGACCATCGCCAACGGGTTGGATATTTTGGGCACTTTGCGGCGATGGCGCCTGGGGAGCTTCCTGTGGGACATGCGGCGATTGATGAGGATACGGCGCGGGAGCCTGTGGTTGCGGAGGTGGCGGTTGGGGTACAGGTGGTTGCTGGTAAGGTGCACCATACGGTGGATAGGGTACCTGAGCGACGCCGGGTGCAGAAGCCTGAAAAGAAGTGTATTAGAACGTGTCGGTGATATATATGACGGCTAAGAAACTCAGAAGGAAGGCAACGGAAAGATCCACATGATTTTTATGCGCTCTCGGACGCGAGTCTGAGACTCGTTTTACATCCGTAATGTTTTCATCCTATATTCGCCACACGGGGGGCAATGATAGAAAAACAGGACTCACACCAAGTACCGCCGGATCATCATGAACGCTCCGTCGAGGTGGTGCTGGCTCATCAACAGCAAGGTCTTTCACTTCTGATGCGCGGAAGATGATGTATTGGTATGGCTCTTGAACCGGAGGAATAAATTCGGATGGTGGCCTGCATCAAATAATCAATACGGGTTCGATAGGGTGGAGTGAAAATAGTCAGAAGGAAGGCAACGGAGACATCCACACGAATTATGCGCTCTCGGACGCGTGAGCTATGCTCATTTACATCCGTAATGATTTCATCGTTTTTGTCGACCATTCGAAAGAGAGAAACACTCACTTTCGCGATTCGGTCCCCATTGAGTAGACTACACGATAAAACGAATGAACGGAACCCCTGCTAGATAAACGACAGGCATACCATTGGAAAGCTGGATGGTCGAATTTGCGGGATCAATACCAGCCAAGATACCGCGGTATCGTACATCAGAGTGCGATATGAGTGAAATGGGTTTCCTAGTTGCTTTTTTTAACGACCATTGAAAGGAGCGAGCATGGGACACACCCTATGAAACTGAGTGCCATGTTCGTTGGAATGAAGATCGAAAATATCCTGCCAACAAAGCCTGCAAGTGGCATCCCAATCCCGCGCCGCAGAATTCCAAACTCCGTTTGAATTGAACTACTAAATCAGTTTTGGGGGGCGGCAAGCACACGTCCTTAAATCAGTGCACTACAGACGTAAAAATACAATACATGCAACATGTTCATGCCAGAAACACATTAAGCTATGACTGTTGTAGGGTGAAGAATCCAGGGAGAAGAAATGAACGAACACATGTCGCTGTAGTCGGTGAACTCATCATGATCGCTCAAGGCGACCAACAACACCCTCTGCCTCCCCTTTGGCTTGACCAAAGTCCGTATCTAATGTGACCTTCTGTCGCGAGTCACCAGATGCGATGACAACGCCAGTCAGATGGGGGTCAATCGGGTCCGACGGTGGCCCAGATCCTGGTGTGGACGTAGGGGTAGAAGTAGTGGCGGTGGCGGAATCACCAGCATTGAAATTCCTGAAAGGGGAGGGTGCAACTAGTGGTCTGTGGAAACGAGCCCGGAACTCGTTGGCATGCGCTTGAGGAGAGTCGTTAAATGCGTTGGCGGAAGGATCGTTCATATCAACGTTAGGGAACGGTGACCCAGAAGGACCTGGCATCGAACCATCGACCGCCTTCGCAGCTGCTTGCTGTGCATAGTGCATACGTCGCTGGTGTGAACGTTAGAGGTCGTTGTCCAGCTCCAAGCACTGGCATACCTGATGATCCCATTGATCAAAAGCATCCGCAATAATTGGTTCCAACGAGGCCAATTCCTCGCTTGTCATGGAGAGCGTTCGCAGCAAGTGCTGCTTCAATAGGGGTGCGCAAGAAAATGATAGGAGAAGGGTCGAGGCAAAGTTTTGTCCACCTGTGAGCGGTTGAGTGAAAGACGGGTCCGGTGGACTCAAAGGATGTTGATGAGGGATCTCGTGTGGCATGACCTGCTGGAATTGGTTTTCGCTGTTCACCCGGAATTGGACCTCCTCCATGCCTTGCAGCATCTCGCTTGTCATCTCCAAGCCTAGCTCCCTCATTTTCCGTTGTTTGACCAAACTCCGATGCTTCCGTTGCCGTTCCCTGGCGGCAGCCCTAATTCTTTCCTTCTTCGCCAGTTCTTCTGGCGTCAATTCGTGACCTGCGAAGGGTTGCGTGGGTGATGGGTCTGGCTGAGGTTGAGGGGGAGGCTGAGGTTCTGCAGGGTGGGGATAGGACATCGCGGCATTAAGACTATTGACTTGACGATCACGCTCCCGCTTTCGACGCTGCCTCTCAGCTGCTTTCTCCCTTTTCTGCCGCTGGGCGGGAGTCTCATTCTCCCGTGAGCGCCTGCGCGATGAAGACACGGTTGTCAGAGTACTCTGGGACGGGCTGTGGTGAACCACGGAATCCATCGCATTCATTTCTTTCCCGCCTTCTTCTCCGGGGTTGTGACCGCTGTTACGGCGCCTCCACGGGCAGCACACAGACGGGTGACGGCGGGTCGTGACAGAGAGTGACCAAGAGCCACACAAACAATGTCACACTAACTAGGTAAAACACCCGATGGTGGCGTGGGAGACACAAAATACATAACTCTATTTAATTCATTTAGTTGGCCAGCACCTTCCCCTGTCTTCTCAGCATGTTCTCCCTGCCAGGTCCAATGCCGATCCATTCGATTGGCGTGTCTAGGAATGCTTCGATAAACGCTACATACTTCCTGCAATTCTCAGGCAATTCGTCAAAGGACGCCGTGGACCCGATACAACTCTTCCAGCCAGGGAGAGTCTCGTATACCACTTCCACCCGAGAAAGTAGGTCCAGGTCAGCTACAAAACGGATCAGCGTACAGCAAAAAATAAAACCTCACTGAGACGTACCAGGGAAATGTAGCAGGTCCTTCCCGTCGATAGTATATTTCACTGCTACCTTGATCTCGGACAAGTTGTCCAAAACATCCAGTTTAGTGAGATTAAGGGAGTCGTAGCCATTGATCAGGCAGGAATACTTCATGACCACCAAGTCCAGCCAGCCACAACGGCGCCTGCGACCGGTCGTAGTGCCGTACTCCTTGCCGACTTCTTGGAGATGCACTCCCACATCCTGGTAAGTGATGTATCAACAAGGGGCTGTTGAAACAGCGAAACGTGCCTTACATTGAGTTGCTCGGAGGGGAAAGGGCCGCCACCCACACGCGTGGTATACGCTTTGATGACGCCAATGGTATGTCCAATAGCTTTGGGGGGAATCCCGAGGCCCGTGCATACACCTCCGATATCCGTAGACGAGGAAGTGACATAAGGATACGTGCCGAAATCGATATCAAGCATTAGTGCGTTGGCACCCTCTATCAATACCTTCTTCTTAGATGCCAAAGCACCGTGGATGTAGGAAACGCTGTCTACGACATACGGCTTCAGCCGTCCTGCCAGATGCTACGGCGGATTAGATTTCTAGCACAGTGGGGGCCATAAAGAGTTCACCTTGTAGCGCTCTATCTCAGCTTCAGTGTCATATTCGAAATGACCATAACGTTTGAAGCGGCCTTCTACGAGTTTTCGGAATTTCTCGGCGAATGTATCGTGGTCGAATAGATGGTGCACACGAAGACCCGAGCGGGAAGCTTTGCTAGAGTATGCGGGGCCAATTCCCTTCTTAGTGGTACCGATGCTACGATGACGTGTTCACTCCAGGGGACAAAGGACTGCAGGTCTACACATACCTCGAACCTCCAAGTTCGACCTCCTTGAGACCGTCGACAATCTGATGGAAATCGAAGACTAGATGGGCTCTGTCAGAGACAAAAATACGACCGCCGCACTTCAGTCCTACAGAAATTTTTAGCGGTTGACAATTCATGCATAATGACATTACCTTGGCGTTCGAGTGTGTCGAGTTCTTCGAAAAATGAGGGGAGGTGAATAACAACCCCGTTGCCAATGAGACCAACACATCCGGGGTTCACGAGACCTGGACAAAGATGAGAATGAGTTTGGAGAATTCACTGATGATAGTCCTGAATAATACCGCTCGGGAGTAGATGGAAGGCGAACGTAGTTGCGATGTTCTGTGGCCCGACAGGAGCCACGATGGTATGACCGGCGTTGTTGCCACCTGCGCATCTTGCACAGATATCAAAGTCTGCAGAGAGGACGTCGACAAGTTTTCCTTTGCCTTCATCTCCCCACTGCGAGCCGAGCACAACAGTGACTGTACAAGTAACATCGAGTAGGAACCAGTGAACAATCAACAAGAGACACACATACCACTCATCACAGACACTTTCCCAGCGACGTTCGCTGAACTTGGGCACCTCGAACGAAAGACGGGAGCACCTGGCAAGTGTAAAGGATGAAAAACCAATCTCCAAGGGATGACAAGACACCCCAACTAGATAAGGCAACTCCTTTTGGCAGTTCGTGTCACTGTCAACACCGACTTGGGCCGACGACTTGAGACTCGATGCCGACGTTCCAGTCGAATCCAGTCAAACCATCTAAGCTAGCACGGACGGTGAAGAGATACCCACTGCTATTCGGAGCGCCCTTTTGCCTCATTATCGTCTGTGCTTCATTTGGCATGCAAGCCTTTACCCAAACTAGATACGACCTACAAGATCGGAAAATCAAACAGGTATTCCCACCGCGTCGTGCCTTCTGCCTTCTTGATGAACTTCGAAGATCTCCGACGAACAAGCGCTTGGACTCGGCAGGGCTAAGAAGAAACTCGACATTCGAGAAGAATACTTCGTAAGTGTCACTGTGGCGCAACCATTGACTGTTGCCTCATAACTGGCGCCAGAAACTCAGTGCCGTGAGTGACCACGACTGGGAGCAAAAGAGAATTACTCGGCCTCCGGGGCTACCGGAGTGGGGTGTACCACCAACAGAACCCACCGTACCCAAGAACGTCAAGTCATAAGAGTTCCGTTTCCGCCCCGAGCTATTTTCGCGGCCAGCAAGTTCTCAGTGCTCAATAGTATCGTCTTACGCTGCCCGGACCCACTTCCAACCAATGTTCGGTGTACGGGTGTACTGCGCAGCGAAGTACATGACAATGCCCGCTTTGCGAAGCGAGAGTAGTGGACCTGAGATTGTTTGCTTGTGCACCCTAGTCATTATCAGCCTGGATGTCGTTCCCCAAGCTGCTAGTAGTAATGATTTAATGAATCAGCTGAATCATGGATTGCTGGAATCTCGTCCTACACGTGTTGGTATGCGGCGAGTGAATGTTCACACTGAAGGAGTTGTCAGGGTGGAACCACATGGTCGACTAAACACTTCGGCACCGGGAGTCATCAGCTCTCCCAGTGTCTTCGCATCTCGATGGCCATCTACAAGTGGCCACCTGCTGAGGGTCGCTCCCGCCGGTGGTCTCGCGTCTACCTCCTCGTCTTGTGCATTGCTCTGTACTACTATTATGCCGGAAGCGCAGCGAAGCCGGCCAATTACCTTCCATTAGACTCGGAAACCTTAGCTAAACGAGAGCGTATTGCTGCTCAGTGCAGGTACACTAGAACCCCCGCCGGCCCTCCTATCGACTTTCATAGCCGGGACCAGTCAGATCGTTACGCTCCGGACACAAAGCCAACCCTCATAAAGAACGCCCGGATATGGACTGGAGCTGAGAATGGAACAAAGATCATCCAGGGCGACTTACTCTTGCACAAGGGCTTGATCAAAGCAGTCGGCAATGTCCCTCTGCACTTCTTGGAGAACCTTCAGCTTGAGGTGATAGATGCCCATGGGGCGTGGGTCACACCGGGCCTCGTCGATCTTCACTCACACCTCGGAGTGGATTCTGCGCCAAGGCTCAAAGGTAGGTAGGAGATGCAAACTGCTCTGGACGGGCTTTTGGCTCATGCACATGCTAGGCGCTCGTGATACCAACTCTTACAAGGCCCCAATCCTTCCCTGGCTACGTAGTCTTGACGGCCTCAACACGCATGACGAAGCTTATGAACTGGCACGTTCTGGTGGGGTGACTACCGCCCAGATTCTCCCTGGGAGTGCCAATGATATTGGTACGATTGATACTGTTGTGTCTTCCTGCCATTGAGCATGGCTACGTAGGCGGGCAAGCATTCGTAATTAAGTTGCGACAAACCAAAGAGCGTGTCCCCACCGCCATGCTCGTAGAGCCGCCTTTCACACTTAATGGCAGTCATTTTGATCACGATCTACCGCCCCGATGGAGGCACATGAAGTAGGCTCATCTCTTTTCCAAATGTTTAATAACGTTGATAAACTTATTTTGCAAGGCACGCGTGCGGTAAGTGAGCATGTTGGAGGGGAAATTGCCATGGAAAAGCTCACTTTATCTCCAGGAGAGAACCCTTCCAGGGTCTACTCCATGACCCGCATGGACAGCGGATGGGCGTTCCGGTCGGCATACGAATCAGCGCGTAAGCTTCGTGACGCACAAGACGAATTCTGTTCCAAGGTGGAGGCTGGTTTATGGTCCGGCCTTGGAGATTTCCCTGAGGATCTTCAGTGGGAGGCCTTGGTGGACGTTCTTCGGGGGAAAGTCAAACTTTCTGTGCACTGTTACGAGGCATGTATCAACCTAGTGGCGAGATCGACGCTTCCAGTTAATGCAGACCATAGGCCGTGGACTTAGATATGATAGTACGGGTCAGTCACCTGTGCTTCTTCCCGGTTTGCGGCCACTCCTAAGGAGATGCAGCTCACGAACGAATTCCGTTTTCCCGTCGCGTCGTTCCATCACGCAGGGGAAACTTATCTTGTTCCCGACCTTTTAGAGAAGACATGGGTAAGTGACAGATATTCCGCTCAGAGGTCCAGGGCTGGATATTCTCATCAGGGTGGTGCGCCATCTATAGCCTTGTTCGCGGCCAACTTCAGGTAGAGCTTCTCGTCCAAGGTTTTCCTACACTATTTAAAGTGCTCTTCTTAGAAAGAAGAGGGAAGCCTACCGGGGCTCAGAGTTTGCACCTCGTATTTTGACCTCTCACGGTCTCTCCGTCGTTCTGAAGGTTGGCTCGGCATACGTTCCCTAGTCTTGCATCCAATGACGTTTTGCCTAGTCAGACCATCCGGTCGTGAATAGCCGCTATTTGCTCAATGAAGCTGCTCTGGCGCATTACTACGGACTTCCGGAAAATGTTGCACTCTTATCTATGACAGTCAACCCCGCCCGCGCGATGGGCCTTGACCACCGACTTGGCCGCATTCAGGAAGGTGAGCTTTGGTCCATCCCACCCCTATATATACCCTTAAAGATTTCTCCGTAAGGTTATGATGCCGGTGAGTGTTGGATACCCTGAGAAGCGCCGTTGCGGTATATACTGTGATCCAGACGTTGTCATATGGGACTCTCACCCGCTTAGTCTGGGTGCCACTCCTGTGCAAGCGTTTATCGATGGAATTCGACAGTTCCAGACCCCTGAAGTGTCAATTAAACCGCCATTCATGCAGCGTTGTCCCGATACACCCAACTTCGATAAGGAAGCCGCCGAAGCCTTCGAATATGAAGGACTTCCACCCCTCATACCCAAGTCCGTGCAACACGCCATCTTTATTAATGTCAGCAGCGTTTATACCAGGTCCAATGGCGACCTTTCCCTTGAAGAGCATCCTGAAGTTATCGTGGCACATGGTGGGGAGATCATTTGCACCGGCACACACCTGACTTGTTCCAAGACTCTGGATGAGGTTGATGACGAAGTAGCAGTCATTGATCTCGAAGGTGGTGTGATAGTCCCTGGATTTACATCGTACGGGTCACCTTTGGGTCTCACCGAGATCCTTCTGGAGCCGTCTACAAATGATGGACGTGTATACAACCCACTAGCTCGTGATCCCCCTGCTATCATCGGAGATACCCTCATTCGTGCTATCGATGGCCTACAGTTCGAAGGCCGTGACATGCTGTGAGTCTAAGAGCATATGCTTGGGCACGATTACTAATTCGGAGCACCATAGTCTGGCCTATCGTGGAGGTGTGACTGCCGGCGTTGTCGCACCCTCCGGAGAGTTCGTTCAGGGTATATCGACCGCATTTTCCCTTGGAGCTTCTCATCTTCTTCGGAACGCTACTATAGAAAGCGACATTGCACTACACGTTGCAATCACCATGAATGATGCCCGGAGCGTGAGCACCCAGATTGCAGCACTGCGCCACCTTTTGTTTGGTACAGGTGGAGATGAGGTGCTCGAAGGAGTGCGGAATGTAGGCATCCTTCACCTATTTACACCGCCGGCTGTCCTGATGACGCGATCTCACAGGGTCAGTCAACGCTCGTGGTGGACGTTAATAGTGCGGATATCATGGCCACACTCCTCCGTCTGAAAGCAGAATACGAGAACCATACGTCGAAGACTCTTAGACTGACCTTTGCTGGTGCATCGGAGTCTCACCTCTTGGCCGACGAAATTGCCTCCGCTGGAGTGAGCGTGATTGTGACTCAGCCCAAGCCGTATCCCAACACATGGGACGAACGTAGAATGTACGTCTTTTCATTCCCGGGAACTCGCAACACTCAGTCGTCCGTTAAAATAGCTTACCCGGACCGCCATTGACGGCTGACTCCCTGGTACCCGTACTGTTGGCTGCAGGTGTCAATGTTGGCATCGGCCTGATTAACGAGTTTGAGGCGCGACACCTGCGCTTCGAAGTCTCGCGGGTACGTTTTTCTCCCTCTACAATTGTGGACCGACACTGGAATCACGAACATATCTCTAATAGGTTTCCTTCTCCGCAAATGGGAGTATCGACCTTCCTACGGCACTGAAGCTGGCTACTACGAATCTTGAAAAAGCCTTGGGAATCCACGGCACAATGCCGCAAGACCTAGTTGCATATGCCGGAGGACACGCGTTCGACTTTGGAGGGAAAGCCGTTGCTGTGATTTCGGAACAATTAGGCAGGATTGATGTGTTTGAGTGATACCCTGTGGATGCAGTAGGAAGACGTCTGTGATACTATAGTGATACCCTAGCGACTGGTCCAGCGAGAGGATTGGGACATGAACACGGTTGTGATATCGTCAGAGGCTTCATAGGCTGACATAGACCAAGGTACATACAAAGTACATATTCCACAAATACCTTCCAGTTGCGGTCCTTCGGACGGCACCATAATTATGCATCAAAGCAGTGCGAACAGACGATGGGTATATGTATGTAGGAGAAATAACTACGTCATAGGGTAACCTCGCTGCCTGCGGGAATACGTCTTGAAAAGCCACCAGGCTGTGACTGGTCGAACTGTGTCTCTCAAACCATTTCGGAATAACTCGGACTTCTCGGTAGAGCAAATCTGGGACCCAATAGAACCAGCGACCAACTCACCGTTCACATGCCCGTCCTTATCGGCCATTTTGACTTCAAGGTGCGCACGCCCACATGGGATGGCGCGCACATCGATAGTAGGGTAAGGGAAACCGTCTAGCATGAGATGGGGGTGGCGATCGCGGTACATGTATACACATGCGAATTGCGACGGTGTAAGATGGCGTGGATTGGCCGGACGAAGCAGCTTCCTCGGTTCATGGTCACGCGCCCGTTCCTCATTCAGGGGATTCCCCTGCCAGCGACCGTGCTCTCCGAATAAACAGAATGCGGTAATCCACCCAGCAATGAGTGGATAGCCGGCCGTGTTATCGTAAATGATGGCCCTGCTCCAGAACTCGACGTTTTCGGGACTGTTGGGGTTATCGTATGCTGCGACAAAACGGGTGATTACTGGAAACAGATGGTGATACCAGGCAATCGCTGGAATGCCATAATCCTTCAGTTTCTCCAACCGCGTGAGAATGTTCTCCCAGTCTCTCTTTGTCCCCTCTAGTGTCACTCTTGCACTGCCGCAGAGATGCATATCTTGAAGAGCAAGAGAATGTTCTTTCCAATCCCACTCTGTCGTTCCCAAAGAAGACACCACGCAAGCAGTCGTGTCAACATTGGTAGACGTAGTGAAGCTGGATGCAATCCACTCCTGGAACTCCCAACTCGATATTCTGTCACGCATCAAACTCATCATCTGATCTGCGATAATGGAGGGATCGACGGAGTGAAGATTATCCCCTAGGTTGACCATGAAGCTATCGTCGGCAGTCCGACCAGCATTTACGAAAGCATTGAACTGTAGAAGGATAGCAAGCCACACGTCATCCGGACGAATGATAAGACATCGATGGTTATTGAATGCCTCCATAACTGTTTTGACGAAGCCATTTTTCTGTGGGATGGTGTCACGAATCACGTTACGGTCCTGAGAAAGCGACGTCTGCAAAAGCAGCAGGCAATTGCGACTTTCCTCGGGAGCGACCTTGGACAGTAGGAACAAACATGGGTTTTCATTGGACTTGATGTTCAGTCTGTCATCCTCGGTGAAAGAGTCGGCATCGTAAGCCGAAGTTACGAAGGACACAGACGTCTGGTGATGATATGGCTAGCTTGAACGTATATGATCACCTGTTCAAACTGTGCCAGGGGAACAGAGGGACGTACCGATAATGTACGGATACTGGACGTCTCAATTTCAGGTGAGTCGTGTAACGAGGGAGGTGCTTTTTTTGGAGACTTTTGCGATTTGGTCGCGGCTCGAGGTTTCGTCCGCGACGGATATAGGGAACCCCGAGCAGTGACCTCGCTGCCAGTGTCAGAGATCCAAAAGGCTGAGACTTCGTCTTCGGCGAATCTGCTTCCGGAGGCTAACTGGCGATAGAACCCAGGAGGAGAAGACGGTTTCGGAGGCGGGTCTGGGTGATCTTTTGATTTGCGGAACATGCTACCGAATGACTATGCGTGGGCTGCCAGGTTGGTTGAAGTGAGAGATCTGGTAGGATGTACTACCGGTAACGATCGTTGGCGCTGAGGAGTCGATATCCTGAGGTGGTGGTGCACATTAATACATGACAATTCTACTGCGAAGTGGAGTGGCAAGTCTCACAGCCTCCGTCCGTTCACACTGCGCAGTACGATCACCAAAAGCACTAGGTTAGGCCGCACCTGGGTTGTTCACGGACCTGAGAGAGTCGTATACGACTTCGGACGACAAATGCCACTCTGCAGGAGTAGGGGTGTGTTTCTTTGGAACCTAATACCATTTGGACCAGGATACCACCCGAGGATTGTCTAGCTACCCGTTCGTTTTCTGTTCTCGCCACATTGTGCCCATAACGTCGTACACCTTTCTCCAGTCCCAACACACAAGCGTCCCGCCAATCCTATCGACCTCAAAGTCTGTTGACATAAAGTCCCCCTTCCTCCAGCGTGTCCGCTGCGCCACACAACAACGTCTGCCGCAGATAGTTCAGGCAGTGATGCTGGTTCTCCTTTGAAACCAACTTTGATCGTGGTCTGTGAAAAGCGCGCGAAAGCTCTCGCACGCAATGCAGCTGTTGAATGTACGTTGCCGTGAGGAGGCGATCGTTCTCTCCAAGTTTGACGCGTTCAAGACCAGGTGGATTGGCGAAGACCGTCCCCCAGGTCTTATCGACTGCCTCGTCGTCTACGTCTTCCAAAGCAAACCAGACAGACTCATGCAGCGTCATCGCCACGGGGTCGAGGTCTCCGACGTCAAGCATTATAGGGTAATCGAGTCCGATGTAACCTGTCAGTCAGTCAAGAGTGGCACGATCTACGCAGAAGAGGAGCACTCGCTTGGATTACTTGCACTCTCATGGCTTCCCGGACTGGTTGTGAAAAGGGGGGATCCAGCACGCCAAAGGAGTATGCATCCATTGATCAGCACTAGAGCTCCTAGCACGGAGTTACGGAGCATCGTGAACAGCGCAGAGTGTCAGTGACGACAGGTTGCGACGTTCATTTCACTGTCAGTGCTCACACCCTTCTCTATTCTCTGGTTATCCCTCTTGTGGCATTTAGGCTAATGCGCTCATCGTGCTTTAACGCATCCCGGAGACCTGATCTCCGGGCTTTGTGTTCTTTTATGAAGTTTTTTTTTTCGAGGCCGCCCCAGATGGCGGACAAAGTTGCAAGAGAATACGAGATAAGAGAGATCGAGGTCATCAACCACAGCATGATTGAGATCATGTGCCGAACCGCCGAGACAAGTTGTACGTTCGCGTACAAACCGGTAACTTTCTCAAGTGCCATGTACCCCGAGCCATGCATGGTCCGACATCGCCCCACTGCTATATGCATTTAGATCTTTATATTTAACCCTTACACTTCTGACTCATCTCGGGCCCGATCTGCCGGATATCGGATTGACGGACGTTGTATCAATGATATTCCTGTGGTACCAAGGTTACGGTAAGAGCACTTTGTGATGTATGCAGCTCTGAAGAGAAGTATCACCTGTGTTTCTGCTATCCTGCCACCGGTCAACGTAGCACTCTGGACTGCGGCATTCAAGTTTGAACGTGAACACGCGGGGACTCCATCCTACACGTGAAATTGTAGCTGAAGCTTGTCGGGAGGTCGGTCACGATGAAGTCGGCGATGTCTTTCAGCGTGCGAGGTTGAGTACGATGAGTGATAGTCTCCTTATCAAGAAGAAATGGTGCATCAAGCTGCGAGAGGCGCAGCATTATTGGAAGCTCTGGTATCGTGAAACTTGGCTCTCCGACTGCCTCCAACGAGTCATCGTGGCCTGCATGATGGATAGGCAAAGTCAATGTCAGCTCGCAGGCTTCCATCCCATAATCAATTGCCCGGAATTGCAGGATGGTAAATGCCTGGGATCGTGGTAAGTGATACTAGTAAGCGCGGAGAAAGAACGACCACTCACCGTTGAAGTCAATCGAATTCGATGATACTCAGGGAAGACAGTGCCAATGGGTGTCCTGTAGGTTCGCTGGTCGACATCAAAGAACGACTTCTCTGGGTTGGCCTAGCACTCAGGAGCGGCTTGTTAACGAACGGCTTCGCATCGCTGGAGAGGTGACGATGAATTCGATCCAGCCCGATGAACTGCGTTGGATGACGGAGTTTTGATATCTCCTGTCTTGTCAAGCGCGGCGACCTGAGGAGAAACTGCACCGACTGTGGCAATGGGGGGGGACGGACGATGTGAGATGTAGATGCTTGGAAGGTTAGCGACCGTGCAGATGATGCAGGCCACTACCGCTCACTGGAACAGCACTTTGGATGGTGGTTCCGGTGAGACTCGCATTTTTACCTCCTCCTTCGAGGTATCACTCTTCTCCAAATCATTACGCGACAGGGGCCGATACATGCGCATGCGGGTATAAGCTGATCCATCTCACCGTCCTTCAAATATCCAGCTGAAATGGAGCGGGAATGGGATCATCCATCTCAATCGGTGGCTACATCTTATGCCGGCGCATGAACGGAGCGGAACTCTAATCCCACGCTGTTGCCGTTGTAAACTCTTTGTATGTACTAACCCATCACGTCCAGGTGAATAATTTAAGCAGTGACCATGTGATGCCATTCCTGTGGCCAGAAGAGACCGGTTTGCCATCAGCAGCAGCTCCGAAGGTGTCCCAACCCGGGGCTCGGTAAACTTTCCAAGGAGATATGTTTGCTGATACATAAGTTCATCACATTCGGCGACGCCGCTCAGAGCTACAGCTCATACTTCACGCATACCGTTTGGCGAATGCGCCGGTTTACGTTCTTAAAGCCTATTCCACGTTCTACAGTGTAACGATCCTTTCCTTCGTGTCCGTGATTTGGCTGCTCAAACTGCTATACGAACTTACCGGAACGGGGACTGTTCCGCAATGTAAGCACTTGCTGAAAGTGGAGAAGCATGTTCCATTACTACTTTTATCATGTTTTACGCAGATACGCTCACGTTTGATATCCTACCTAGCGATCCAGTTGGATTAACCATTCATAATACCCAGCTCTATGGCCTCACCCCTCGTGGCGCCCAAGACTATGCTGCTCTCCTCCCGTCTGACGGGCACGTGGTCCACTTGGGCTCCCCGCCAAAAGACTACTCTCCCACACTCTTCCATCAGCTGAAATGTTTGGGATTATCCATGCTGGGCTCTTGGATGTCCCGGACACCGACGGCGTCGCAACGCCAACACCCCTCACAAGTCACTGCTTAAACTACCTGCGCCAGACAATCCTCTGCAGACCAAACCTTCGCCTGGAGTCTGTCATCAACGCTAACGCATCATCAGAGAAGAGGTATGAGACTGTTTTCAGGAATTGGGAGGTTGTATATACAGCTGTCGAGCAGAACCAAAAGAACTTCTCAGCCCTTGACCAGTAAATAATATCTCACGTTCAGGCGCTGGTAGATGCGTTGATAGTATAGCTATGAAACACTTATGTGGTTCTCATTCCGGATGCACGAGTAGTCTTGCGATCTTGTCTGACCGAGGCCTGATTGTACAGGGGGTGGGCTGTGCACGCCTGTGAGGGTGCAGTGAGCAGGAAAGTCACCCGAATATGTTGATCAACAATACCGGACAAATGATTTGTTTATGTATTTGAGTGTGGGGACAACTTCGTTTCCCTTATCGTCCAAAGCCTTTTCAATGTTGAAGCACGCTAGGATGTTTGAGGTCATGATAAAGAGTGCCGAGTATCCTACGTGGCGCCCAGGGCATGCGCTTTGGTGGAATGAGGACCAGGGTAGACAAGGGTTGATGGCACGTACCGTCTTCCCCATCCATATACTGTAGACTCGATGACTTCTCGGGCTGTTGCGCTCCCTTCCTTCGTGGGTAAGAACCGCCAGGGATCAAATTTTTCAGGATTGGAAAAGACAAAAGGGTCTCGTAAAATCGCCCTTGTCGAGTCAGAAGGCGAGTAGAATATTGCACGATAGGACATACCAGGTGTTCCCCACCACCGTCGATCCTTTGGGAATCCGGTAACCGAGGAATTCGTCCTCTTCGATGACCATGTGCGGGAAACCTACACCGCACGACATGAAAACTTGACGTTACAATAAAGAGTTAGAAGTGCGAGACCATACCAAGCGGGGTTATTATGTTCCATCGGAGGGCCTCAAGGATGATGCAGTCGATGAACGGCAAAGATGGCCGATCGTCGAAGGTAGGCATACGATCTTGTCCAAGCACCGAATCAAGCTCGCTTTGGGCTTCACGTTGTATATCGGGTTGCAAGACCATGGCACCGAAGAGCGTATACATTAAAGAAACAGTCTTGAGTGGTGATTAGTCGAAGCTAAGCGCATCAAAGACGAATGAAACAATACCGTAACCATGGCTGCGCCATACATAGCTGCAGCCGAGTCGCGAATCACCCCCGCTTGATGAGACGTTCCCGGATCTTCATCTGGCGGGTGCTGACTCAACAGCGTGGATATAAATGATGGACCAGCTGCCCCGGCCGCCTTAAGCGTTGATCACAGATAATATTAACGTATAGTCTCGGAGAAGGCAAGGAAACCACACCATTTGATCACGGACCATATTGAATGGTATGTGACGGAGTCGCTGATTTATTGCCTTGGCTTCTGCAGCATCCTTCTTAAACCTTCCACCCGGCAACCAGCTAGGGTAGTATTTTACTGCAACATTGTTTACGTCGAGGAGTTGTACGAAGAATATGCCACTCACGGATAGGAAAGACATCGACCAGATAGGGGTAATTACGTGGAACTTCCAAGGCGTCCTGAACGATCTTTAGGAGAACGTCGTTGGCGTCAGTAACCTTATGACCATAGCATATCTGTAAGACAGACGATGCAACCGACCTGGAGAGGACATGAGTTTAATTTCGGACAAAACATGCCGGAAAAGAGTTCTTACAGCCGAAGGAATGCCGCCCAGTTGTCAGGATCGTCAAACAGATTTCGAAGTAAGGTACGGCTGCTTTCCAGTTGGACGCGCTGCCAATCCTTGAACTGCGCAAGGAAATAACGCTGAGCGATAGAACGTCGTTCCCTATGTGGTTCTCCTGAGCTGACACTGACAACCCAGCTATCACCAATGCTAGGGTAGTGTTATCGCTTTATCAACTTGGCAGTTAGCGGTCAGTGCTCACAGCTCTATGAGCATGGGCATCCGTGGGCGGTGGGAGTAAATGGCCGCTCGCTTATCCATCAGATCTTGTGCAGCCTGTGCCGAGTTGAGAACAATCGTATGCTTGCCAAAGATTTCGAGATGCATGATACTGCCTGTCAAACGTTCAGAATAACGGACCCCGCGGAGTCAAAATGAAGGTGAGTACCATAATCGTTACGCCATTTCACATATGTCTCGGCCATCTTTGCATCGCCCTTCGGGAGGTCCGGAAGATTACCAACCAAAAAGCGGCCGTTAGGTCCTGGGGGTAAACGTTTTGTTTGCCTTCGCAAAAAGTAGCGGAGAACAAGGAATGTTGTAACAGTCACTAGAGGGTATACCAAATAAGATGTCATAGGTGATCATGAGCGTTCGAACTTGGACTCGTCGGATAACTGGTTCTGGTGGTGGGAGTGATGCCGCGCACGGGCTTCAGGTACTTATACTTGGTATAACCTGCATCCATGATCAAGGCGCACAGATCAGAAAGAACTCCAGGAACTATGCGCATAAGGTTGACCAAAATTGGGGCCCGTTGATCGCGCGATGAAAGCGTAGATACGGTAAGACTAGTACCGGCATTCAGCAATAGCGCCGACCGGGATCAACGTTCATGCGTCGCTCGCCGCCGTCGCATTTCCTGACGATTAAGGTGACTCAGTCGGGGGTCACTTACGCTGCATTCCACAGGACGCTCTTTCCTTTAGCTGGCGGTACGAGCCGACATTTTTGTTCCGCAGCCTTGGTCGATTGGCCACCACTAACTCGACACATGTTCCACGAATGTGAGATATTGAGCTTTCTTGGGCGCGGCCGACGGGTATCCACTGATCAGAAGGTAGGCACTAAGGTTATAATCGGAAACACAAGCACCGAGATACGAAGCGTCAAGCGAGACTCGCCTGACACCAACAGCGACTTACATGTTGACGTCATGTGATTTCATTCAACCAAACTGTGCGGCTTCTGAATGGGGACACTCCTATGATGACCTCAAAAGTACCTTGTACCTCTCCACCGACGATGCATCTGTGTGGTGTCGATCCTTCCCCATTCCTTATCTTGATCACATCTAGTGCCTACCCTCAGCCCTTGACAGACAGAGTGCACTCTACTAGCGGGGTGGATTTGGGGTGATACTGTCAACACGACCTGGCAAGGTCACTATTTACATATGTTTGTACTTGAGCTCACCTTGCTGCTTACTGCCAGGTATTGGGTGGAGCTCACATGAACAGAAGTCTCGGGACAGGTTCACGATGTCCACTAGCGACTGTTTCAACGAAGGTTCCGGTTCTAAGTATCATACAGAGACATACTCATACCAGTACTCTGTTACTACGAACATATCAGCGACAAGTGACGCTCATTGTGCGGGATCCTGATGACTCAGCAAAAGCACACGGGCAGTAGTAGCTTCCGTCGTCGGCTGGTAATTACCACTTTCATTCTTCTACTTCCTGAGGAAATATTCTGACCCGGCTCCAAGGCCATCATTTGCTGAGGGGAGGCTCAGTCTCGTGGGTCGCATTTTTATGCACTGCTTACATCCGAGATCCCGGCCCTCATTACCGGTAGGAATGTCCGCTAGTACCAGCTGCAAGGTTGTTATCAAGGCTATTGCAGCAATACGAGACAACAAAGAGAGCTGCATGCTTGAGTGATGATGAGGAGACACTGCGTATGTCCGCAGGGGACTAAAGCAGATGATGGTGCTCAACACTTGAGCAAACTCCAGGCTTTATCCCCGTCTCAGGCTAAATCTAATTGCCGTTTGCATATGGGCTTCTATCCTCGGTGTTAGAGCTGTCTCTGGGCTGGGTCCGCGTGGGCATCAAGCGGGAGATATGAATGGGAACGCAGGCAGTGGCGGCCATCTCCTTATTAGATCTCAAATGAAGCCATTAGCTACCAGCTTGCTACAGCAGCCTGGCAAGCTCGTTCGCCTTCTTTTAGGGCCATACTCCGATGTCAGCATATTCAAGTGGACTACCCTACAGTGTTCCGTATGCTGCCAGCGTTTCACTTATAGGAGTGACATTTGTGTCGGGCATCTCCTGGGGCCTGATGACTGCTCTGAATGTGCTCTGCATGTACAGTCTCACCTTTCACTGCCGGTCCACACTAGCAAACGCATATTGTGCTCTGTATGCCTATTCATGGCAAATGGACTACCCTGGAGGTCCTGTTACTTACCTGGCAGACGAATGGAATCGCCCAATGTCAGCACTGGCATATTGGACCTACTTCATAATGATGTGGTTCGCCGATGCTCTGATGGTGAGTTTAACATTGCCATTAGCTTAAACACATTCCCATGTAAATGGACGGCACAATTGTGCAGAGTTACTATCTTCTGTCATGGAGTCCAACGGCTCGCAAATTTGTCAGTCCGAACTGTGATGTTTGTGATCTACATTGGTGCTGTTGGTCAGTCCCTGATCACATTCTTCTGTGCGGGTAACGCTTGACTCCCAAATTCCTAGCCTCTGGTTGTTTATCGTTGGCAATATTGAGCACGAATTAAACGAGCTACTGAGTCAGATCGACGCCTGAACTGAAGTTAGAGATGTGCAGGCAACTTCTATTCGAAATACTCCCAAAAAGCCGGAATACCATGCTTCACATTATCTGTAACCTTAAATGTCTTTGCGATGGCATTGATTTCAATCCGCCTCTTTTCGTTCAAGCGCTGGGCAGAGAAGAATATGGGTATTCTATCACAGCTTATCATCACGCTATCGCCTGTACTGACGACATCATCGAATACAGGACGCAAGGAAAATTCACCATATACGAGCATTGTCGCCGTACTCGTAGAGTCGTCCTCCCTCTACGCGACATGGTCTGTCGCGTTCATCATCCTCTATGCAATCAACAACCCTGGTCGGTCTATCATGTTGATGACGCTGTGCAATGTCCAGGTGAGATGAACATCTTTATTTCCTTCCATCCTTCCATCTGTTGATAATCAATGCCAGGTAATCGCTCTCCTTTTGATTGTCTACCGTGTCTCGAGAGGATTGGCTTGGGAATGGAATACATCTACAAGGACTTCTCCGCATTTATTTCCTCACGCAGGTGCCGGGTCAGACACGGTACTCGAGCTACAAGATGTACGATGTCAGGCGCAGGGGAAGTCGAAGCATGGTATGGTGTTTTCAGCTGCGGCACGAGCAGAAGTTGAATCATGTAGTGAAGGGCGTGGATAGCGGAGGATTCGATGTATGACACATTCTTTGCTACGCAACTGGATGACAGCATGCTTTATCGATTGGTGACATACGCCATCGTTCCCGAGTATATACTGTTGTAGTTTGTACAATTCAAGCATCGTGACGAATTTGCGGCTTTGGTTGGGTGAGTTCTCAAGTTCACCGTTCGACGCTCTGGTCAAGGGGATGGGGCTCGGGAGCTAGGAAGATGGCGGATATCCACCATGACGCAGTGCCCGCACTACGTCTTATACCGTACCATTCAAGGAGGTCACGTTGTCAAAGCTTCAGGTTGGTCTGGAACCCGGCGAAGTGACATGGAGAACTTTGATACGTAGAAGGTAATGAGGACTAGTAGTAATAGGACATCCATCATTGTTCACTGATAGGTGATACACTGATTACTAGAAGACTTTACATTAATTGGGTACAAGGTATTGGGCTGACAAGTGACAAGGAATACACATTATACCAAACGAGTAGCAGTGCCTACAAGTGTTCGATGAACCTTGTCCCCGATGCCGTAGAAAACATCGAGGAATGCCGACAGTGAGTCTCATCGTCGTTCCTGGAAGAACACACGGAAAGTGGAGACTGTGAACGCACGATCTCCACGCCCATAGAGGATGCCTGCGAGACAGGAGATTCTTCGTTGAACGGGTCGCGATAAAGAGCAGAAATAAGACCATGCCCTGAATCAGACAACGGTGATTCGGTAGTGCAAGCAGTATTTTCGATACCTTTTTGCACCGATTGCATCTGCCCATCGCTTACACCCGATTCTTCAGATGTCGCGTTCCCATTATCTGGGGTAGACTCCCAAGCGTCACCAGAGCCTGCTTTCACCCAACCACGCCCACTTCGACCATTTCCATAGCGGACCCTTTCCCACGCACGCTTGAATTTGTTTCCGAAGGACGGCTCCGAGGGAGGGTCCTCGGTTTCTGCTCTGCGTCTACGACTTCGCTCCCGGCGAATAGCCCGATCCTGGTCGGTGGGTTCGTGGTATCGCAAAAGATAGTACACCGCGCCGCAACATACTACTATTAGCACGCTGAGGAATACCACGAGCCCAATAAAACCTGGTGAAATTGGGTCTAGTTATTATATAGGAGGACGAATGGCGGTCATACCGGCCTGCGAACCTCCAATTTCGGGGATTGCTGTGCGTCGTCTAACGGGAATGTAGTGGCCGTTGACCATCAGCGTAAATGCCAAAGAGATGAAGACTGCCGATGGTCTGCTGGTCGGAAGAACTGCCATGTTATTCACAACTGCTAAGGTGGTGGTATCAAATAACCTGGGTCCTGGGTACAAATTGGCGACCCCAGTTGGGGAAGGCTTTCGGAAGGGGATGGAAGGGTATCAGATGCCGTGCGGCTTGCAGGCTGCCTCGCAGTACCCACGCAGCGGATACACCAGGACAGCTTGAAGGGGTATTCCATATGTCGGCGAATGCCGCCAAACTATTCCACTACCCAAATTAGGGTGGGATGACACACAAATATTCTCAGTGACCCCCATCAAGTCAGCCAGATGAGGGTCAAGCTTCAAGAGCCCCCATCGGAAGGTAAAAAAAAAGGTGGTCGAGAGGACAAAAGGGTCAGTTATTCCCATCGCATGTTAGCCACGAACGAGACATATGTTGTAGGGGAACTCACTCCATTTGCCTCCCAGTCCCAACGTCATTGTAAAGAGAACGAGGCTCATAATGCGGTACTTGTGCTTCCGGAGTGCTTGGAGCAGACTACTAGATAGGAAGGATAGCCCCTGCGGAGTATGATGAGTGATGTGTCAACGAGCCTAATTCCCCTGGAGTATGATGGTTGGAAGTTCAAAGCGAACGACTGCTAAATGGGAAACGATAAAATGAACACGTCGTATAATTGCGTGGGCCTCATATACATATGACACAGTAAATACGACGGGAACCAGACCCTTCAGGACAAGCGTTGAATCAAAAGTAGTGGATGGCTGTCTCGGTTTTAAGTACAATATCAGGTGTGATGAAGTCCGTCGATGGTACCGGACGTTACTCCGTGATAGTTGGGTGCAATCACAGTAAAAATTTACTTGGTGACAATAGTCAAGGACGAGCTTGTTCGAACTCTTTCTGGAAGTTCCCCTGTCAATGCCAGACATCTTCTGAATAGTATCCAGGCTTAGTCAGCATCACGCTCTCGCGTTGCCCATAGCCACTGTGCACCCGGTACATTGTACCGGAGCCATGTTCGAGATGGAGCTCCCTGTCGTCGATGTAGGACAAGTCTCTCTAGGAGAATTGCTGTCCAGGGTAGCGCAAGGAACCTATGCCGAACTGGTCGAACTCGCCGAAACGTCAGTCGATACCTTGGCCACCGTCGTTTAATCTGACTCGACTTCGTCATAGTTTGCCAAACATGTCGGATGCCGCACGGAAGCGGACACTGGCTGACTGGGTGGTGAAAACGAAGAAGCAGGTCGTCAAATTGTATGCTGTCATGAAATGGGCGCGGGATGCGGACACCGTCCAGACATGCATGGTGAATAGTCATTGTCGCTCTACCTTTTCGCCTGTATCTCACTTGCGTAGAATATAACTGGTTTCTTAATGAATCAGAATCAGCAGTTCCTGGATGTCATCGGCCGTCTGACCTATGCAAAGGAGCGTTTGGACCCTGCAAGGTTGGTGTCGCACCTGCCTGTTTGCAAAACCCCCTCATTCACATCCCAGGGTTCGAAATCATGATCTTCTTACTTCTCTTGACGTGTTGACCTCAGGGACCTACCAGAGGTTACCGTCTGTGATCAAGGTTGAACACATATTCATTGAATTTGGGCTTTGAACTTATGGCACTGGATGTAGAAATCCTTCATTCCCGACCGCCCCCTGACGGACACGGAAGTAATAAAAACCTTGAATGCCATAGAAGATACAATCCGCTATCGCCTCCGAATGACCGAAATAATACCTGTTGAGATGTCTCAGCACCGAATTGGTACTGTCGTGGTATTGCTCGTGTATGAAGGCGAAAGTATTTTAAACTTCCGTTTAGCTGATGGTAGGGTGCATTTCAATGTGCCAAAGCTATTCGAAACCTCCCTTTGTTTGCGTGGCGGCGAAAAGGACGATGAATGGTTCTTCGTCAGCGTAAAATTTCTATTTAAAGTGGGCGGCGATGCAACCGGAAATCGAGGTGCGTTGGTCAGGCTATAACAGCGCTTGGTGCTAATTATTGCCCAAGAGCTTCCGCAGGAGCCCACTGGATTACTGAAACGACATATTGTCAACGAGGCTAACGCGCGGATGGCATACTATCTCCCCTTCCCGGAGACTACGGATGTTCCGTCAAACATTGAGAAACCCGAAAGGCCTAAGCTTCCGGAAGGGACCATTGATGCACCGCTCGTGCGATTGTACAATTTTCTCCGTGAGTAGCTTGTGGTTTCGTCGTGAATGATATTTGCCTAGCTTGTTCCAGAGATGATGTCTCTATCTTACCAGCTTGAGATACTGTGGTATCAGGTAGGTTTGACACACCGCTGGCCAGCCAGCTTGTTGACAGCTCGAATTGCAGGCGCAACGAATGCGTTCCCTAGGGTGGGCTGATTACCTCAAAGTAGAAATGCTCAATAACCGCAAGACTCTGTTCGTGTCCTATTGGTTGTAAGTGACAGTCACTTGTTATCTATTCCGCTATAGCGATCGCTCGGAAGGCGCCCGGCTCCTCAAAACGCCCCGGGATGGTCCCAAGTGCGAAGTCGCATGGGATTGCCTCCTCATGGTGGTACCCTAACAATTTCCATCGCGGAAAGCCGAGCCACTCAACAAGCTGGGGGTGGACCTGCGCGATCCCCAGTTGCGCGTATGCTCGCAGACCTACAACAAAGAGCTAAGTCAGGCGAAGCGCGTCCATCAGACGAGGTCGAGGGGTTGATGTTTGATGTTCGGTGGGAACCTATGAAGGGGACTCTTGGCGTTATTGTTAACCAGGAGGAAGCAATGGCTACGGTAGGGCGTTTAGAAGTGGTGAGCCAGCGGAGTAGCCAATTGACTCTATCAACTAGCTGACTTGTTTTGCTCAAGGACTCAGAAAACCTGGACTTTGAGGGAATGCTCGTCCGAGTCATCCATGCACACACGAGGTCAATTCTCTTAAGCTTTCAATCGCAGCTACAGAATGGGCCAGCGAGGAATGTATTTTCGCCAGAAGGAAAGGTTACGTTGGATTCGCGAGGTGCTGTTTGTCCTCGCAGAACGAGTTGTTCACTGATAATGACCCAGGCGACTATCATCAACTCCGTGTCCACTTATGCGCAGATGAAGTGGCTGTTATCTCCATAGACACGCGGACCGGTCGTATGAACTTACGGGATACTGGTGACCTCGCCGCCGCTGGTCGCTGGCCTCGTTTTGCAACGATAACCGATGGTCTCAACGAGACTCCTAGTAAATTGCTCGATACCCTTAGCAGACTTAGGCTACTTGTGAGTTGCTCGGACTATGAACCTTTTACGATCTAATACTCCTCCACAGACGATCACAGATTCGGTAGAGCAGAAGGCAAAATATCTTGGTTTCCAGGTCTTCCGACATCGCAACTTTTCGACTGAGGGTGTGTTACATCCCTTCTGCCTCCTTTCCGTTAGAACATTAACTTTCCACAGAACTCCACAAACTAGGGCCTTCTGCAAGGGGTACAATATACATTCAGCTGGCAAGGTTCCCGAATCATTATCTTGTTCTTGTCATCACCGAAGAAGATTTCCGATATGCCCTTATTTCCGTGAAAGTCCTGACTGATAGCATGTTTGCCAATATGATCATGGAGGATATCGGCTGGTTAGATGTCAGACGAATACGAGAGGACCGAGACGTCGGGACACCGGGGGAGGTCGTGATAGGTCCCTTGAATAGCCAAGTCAGCCAGCAGAGAAAACACCACGTGGATGCTCTGGCTCGAAGTGTGCTAAGAGAAGACAGGTGAGTTCGCTGGCCTACCACTGAAAATCAAATTTCAGTTGTCTTGCCCAGCTTCAAGTTGGACACCCAGACTCTCAGAGAACTCTATGCTTACTGTTGGTAAGTCACTTCGACGTAAATAGCACTATCTGGGCTGACTTCAATCCTAAGCGCTCGAGTCGCCTACACGAGAGTTGAGCTCCAACTCAAACGTAGGGGTATCCCCTACACCCACGTCAACCCCGCAAGCAGCCTTCCTCCGTCTGAACTGTCTCACATTCAGTCGTCACTGGCTCGTTCTGTGCCCGCTCTCTGTGTACAGTCTTCAGACATTCTTTCTGGAGCACCCGCTGCTGAGGCGGCAATGCCAAATATTCGTGTTATACCACTTAACTGGTGGTCAGACAAGAAAGCGCAGGTTGTCACATGCGTGAAGCTCAAATACGTCCAGCAACCTGTCGGTAAACGAGCCGCAGCAAGAGCAACTAATAACATTATCCGACCTTCTAAGAGAATAGTATACGATGCTACAGAAGCTGTCGTGTCATTCTTGTCTGAAAACGTGGATGCCTGTGTGGACGAATTCCTCGAGGAGTGGGCACGGGTATCCAAAATGGTTGTCATCGCCCGCGAAGGTGAGTGTTCTAATTTCTCACATCGCTTTGGCTGATTTCTGGGCAGTCGCCCGAATGGGGAAGGAAAGGAAGTGGCAAGATGTCCGGCTGCTCTCTTTCGATCTCCAAACGGTTGAATTTGCCTATGCAGCGGTAAGGATATCTCGTACTAGTTCTGGCTATTGGGACTCATATCCGACCCAAGGATTACGCTGTATCCATCAGCTGTACAGACCAGCTATCACCAACCGGGGGTTCCTTTGAACTGCGCTTTTCGCGCAGTGCTCCCACATTCCGTCCAACACAGCCGGCATCACTTGCGCCTCCGCCTTTACCGGTTTCATTGCGACCACCTCGGACTAACCCTCACGAAGAAGCAGAACCATATCTGCGACAAATCCTCCGCCATGGTCCATTAGCGACGTCTTTGTACCGCCTGGTGGGATTGCTCCGTGATACCCTTCCGGTGGTAGTGGAGCTTGACCACATGATAACGCGTGCTAGGGAACAAGCAGGGTGGAGTAGATCTAACGCCATCTCCAAGAGCAGTGCCGACGAACCGTGGTTCGATACCTTTGTTAAAGGCTTAGGATGGTGGAGAGTGTTGTACGGTGATCTGAGGTAATTGATCCTGTTGCAGGACGCGTGAGTACCTGAGGTTTCATTAACCTCTTTTGTAGACACGCCCTCGACCTCAGATTAATGACCGACAAGCACATCGTTATTCTGGATGCATCGCGCCCGCTCTTTCAGCGGTCGCCTGGCCCCCAGACCGAGGGAGTCATGGAGTCTCTGGCGTTCCAACCCATCCCCGATTTCCGTGATCTCATTACTGAGGCTGTGCGCGTTGCACGACCACCAGGGACTGCCAACAAAGAACGGGTAGCAGTGATTGACATCGGAGTAGTCTGCGAGGGGGAATCGGTTGGTCCTGTGTTGAGGGCGTTGCATGAGCGGGTGTTGAAGAAATTAAAGGAGCCAGCGATTAGGTAGATACTTAGTGTGGGAGTGGTTGACACGGACATTGATTTTTCGTTGGCACGATCGGTGCGGAGGCTGATGACCCCATCTTTGACTATGTCCGACGGTTTGTCCCTTCCAAAGTCTCAACATTGCCGAATACCGACCAGCGTCATATATCGGGTGCTATTACCAAGTACTCGCCTCTGCGGTGCGCAGGCGGTACTTTAGTCTATCGGCACAAGAAATCATGGAACGCTATCTCGGAGATCCGAAATGTCCGAAGACATTCAATTCAGGGTCTCTCTGGCAGCAGTGCTTTCGCCCTGGTGCACTGATGCCCGAAAGGTGTTGTCGTGTGCATGGCATGTGAGATAGCATCAACGCCGCCTTTCCACGCCCGTGACACGCGCACAAGTCGCCATTTCCGCTGGTAAATAGCGACCTTTTATCATATCTCAACCACCTTCTTTCCTCCATTTTCACACTCGTGTTACACCCTGGACGCGTCAGAATGCAGAAAACGTCAAGCGCGAGGCCCCTTGCACTACACACAGCCGCAGCATCCATCATGGCTTACGCCTGGTCGAAGGTCGGGTCCCTTCCTTTCGACGATCTGATCAGCAAGCAGAAGGGTGGGCATCTTCAGTTCCTTACAATACAAGCGTATGTTTTCCTTACTTTGTCCGACCACCCATTTCCGAAAGTACAAGCTCATCGTGATTCCTCCCAACTTGATCAGGCTTGTAGGCGCCTGGGCGTACATGGGGCTTTGTCTCGTTTGGGATATCTTCCCTGGAGGTTAGATACCTTGCTCTTTTATCCTCCGCTAGGGGCCAAGCAACTGAGTCACGCGGTCAGTTCGTCAACTTGGGCTGGTACGCTTCGTCAAGAGGATGCTTCTCATGGTAGCTTTGCCGGTGAGCTTGAAACCCACCATGCTATCGTCCTTAGCACGAAAGAACCAACTTTTGAATCCTCCTAGCTCGCCTTCGTAGTGACGAGCATCTACTGGTCACTCTACCTATTCTTCCCGACACTGATTCTTCGTCCGGAAAATTCTTTCGCGGGCGCACAGGACTCGCCTTCACTCGTCCCAAAGCTACTCCGTCCCCCGCTGCATGTTGACATGGCCATGCACGTCGCACCTTTTGCTACGGTCCTTGTCGACTTCCTCGTCTTCGAGCGCAAGTTGAGCCCCTGGCAACTAAACAAGTCCGCACCGATCACTCTCCTTCTTTACGGAATCCTGTATGCTTGCTGGGTTGAATACTGTAGTTTTTATAATGGCGTTTGTGAGTACATGTCGCGTGAGCTGACAGATGCACGATCCTGATGTCACTTCTGCGCAGTCCCATACCCTTTCTTGACGATCAACCCACCAGAAGGCCGTGCAGTGGTGTACGCCTGTGTCACTGCTTTAGCGTTTATTGCTCTGAGACTCCTGAATTATCTGCACGCTTAACTACGCATGTCTGCCGTCATATGGAGTGTGCCACACAAATGATACCAGTACGTCCTCTACACTGTTTATTCCAAGGATCAGACATCTATATTGCATAATTGATCGTTGGGATTTTTTTTTTTTTCGTAGTGCTTTCAATTGTAGATAGAGCAGGGTCTTTCGGTAGATCTGTCCATTCGTAGCGCTGATAGATCGTGCTGTGTACAGAGAAACCAATAAATATAACCCAATGGCTATTCAGTTTCTTAGGAGGTATCTAGTTTGCGAGCCGGCCGTCCGTGCGAATATAAGAAAAGAGAGACACGAGGAAGGAAAGGCAGACAAATGGAAAAAGGTGGCCAAGTACATAATAGGGAGTCCGTTGGATCAAGATAATTAGCAGAGATATAATCAGAAAATCGGAACATGGAGCAATGGTCATTGATCAGTACGAAACTTGTTACGTTTTCTTTGTGTTGTTCGTGATAACCACAGCCACGACGACACCGATGATGATGAGGATAAGAACGAAAAGGAAAAAACAGATCCATCGTTTTCTGCGAGCAGCGCGTGCTGACACGACAGCCTTCTCGGTATGCTGGAGACTAAAACTGGGGTCAGCAGATACTAAAGAAGAGCTATCGGCACAACGTACCCTACTTCTGTATCTTTCTCGACTCCTGTAGCAGTTGTTTGAATGGCATTAATCGTTTCGTCCTGTTGCTCGACCAGGACGCTCATCTGTACGTCCACCGTAAGTTTTAATTTGGTAACATTGGAATAGGGACAAACATCATTGAACAACTGCGCAAGCTCGGCAATCGTTTTCTCGATCCGTATTATATCTTGATGACGCGCTTGCACTTCCCGATAAGCTGCTCTCGATTCACCATATCGGTTTGAGTTCATAAGCTAACGACAGGTAAGGGACATGTTGTTCGAGGATTGCGAGCGGATGGCTTACAGCTTGACTGAAGACCTGTCCTCCGCTCTCGTCGTCAACCGCAGCCCGTATCTCTTCGGGAGTCGCATCCGGTTTTACTGGCAAAAAAAAGAGTCGATCCGGGAAGTTCGCGGGTACACAAGGTCAGACCCACCAATCCTAACCTGCCTCTCTATACGCTGCTTGTATTTTTGGCGGTGCTGCTGCTCCATTTGCTGATATTTCTGAATAGCATCTACGAACTTCGACTTTACGAAGGCGGTCTAGTTACAAGCAAGTTTAAGTCACACTCCCCCACTTACTCCAAGGCATGATCGGAGTGGAGTCGGAGACATACCTGTTGTTTGCGAATTTGGCCGTCGCGCCCACTCCCACCTTGCTTCTCGAGTGCCTGGATGCGTCGCTTGAGTTGAGTACTCAACTCGCTTGTCTCAGCCACGAGTCGTTCCAGCTGGGAAGACACGCGCTGCTGCGCAGCATCGTCGGTGTTGTTGAGCGAGCGGGAGTGTAGCTCATCGATTTGCGATACGTTAAGACTGAAAGTTTTGAGGCTGTCTTGGATAGATGAAATCTGCGCGTTAAAAGTCGATCGATAACCGTGGTAAAACAGAAAAACGAGCGCCAAGGCACCACAAGCAAGGCATAAGTAACAGGGGAACTTTTTAGCAGGTAGCCTGTATGCAGAGAAAATGGAACAGACCTCTGAATAAAAAGCATTCATGTTGTCTCCTCCTGTCAAGTTTGTAGTGCTGTTGACTTCGGCCATTTCGTAGCCATGGTCATCTTGCCGGGAGTACGGACCACCGCGGCTACGATGAAAAAGACGGCAGAGTCAAGGTGCTGCGCTCAATCAAACTGCGCTTGTACTCACCCGCCCTGTTGCTGGGCCTGTCGACGAGTGCGAACAAAGAATTAGCATTGGGGAGGAAGTACGAGAAGGATACGACTGACTCTCATCGCTGCGAGTCTATCCATTGTGCGTTGATGGTGGAGAGATGAAAAGAAAGCGTGTGTAAACTAAGAAAGGACAGCCAACGACCGTGGTTTTCCAACAAACGCTGCGAGTTACCCCGTCTGTAAATTATTTTGTAACTTAGACCTGTACAAGAACAAATGTTGGGAGGGACAACCAGTTCACGCCAAGTCCAACTACGGATGCTGAAATTATTTCCCTCCCGCAAACTGCCACAAACACCGCCTCCTACATTGTTGTGCCTTGTGCAACACAACCACGCTCTCGTATGTATTCTTGTTCAAGGTTTCATTATACGGGTTCAAACTTTTGGTCTCCCGGCGCTTCTACTGGAGCGCAGCACGGAGGACGGATATTTGTCTGTCAAGCGTCTTCCGACTGGGTCCTCCGATCGCCATCCGCCTCTCCACACTAGCTTCGAAATCAAATACTTGTATGACGTCGTCCTCAAATTTGGGGTGGAGTTTCTTGTAGTCGTCCACGCCGAGATCGTTCAGCTGGCACCCTCTTGCTTCAGCCAATGCAACAGCGCGTCCTGACACGTGGTGGGTCTCGCGGAAGGGCACCTGCGGACATTAAATATCAGCATCATTACCCAGGAACCTAAACCGAGTCGTACCCCTTTGCGCACGAGGTAATCCGCCAAATCAGTCGCTAAGACATCCATGGTTAAGGCTTGACGCATCCTGTCACCGTGTACCTACAAGCAAGTTAAAAGGATATGCACATCATATAGGATGGACGAGGGCTCACCTCCATCGTCGCAATGACGCCTTCGGCGATTTTTAGAGACGCCGCAATGTTATCTACAGCATCGAACAAGGGCTCCTTGTCTTCCTGCAGGTCCTTGTTGTAGGTCGAAGGGAGGCCCTTAAGCGTCATCATGAACCCTGCCATCTATTCACTCTCAGTTAACGCAAACCAGTCGAGATGAGGATACTCACGTGGCCAAAAACCCGACCAGATTTTCCTCGGAGTAACTCGAGAGAATCGGGATTTTTCTTTTGAGGCATAATGCTCGAACCAGGTACTTTCACCTCGTGTAAGAATTTCGATGACCTTTCAAAGGAGCGGCAGACAACTAACCTGTAGGCGTCGCTCAACGTGACGAAGCCAAACTCGGCAGTAGAATAAATGATCAAGTCTTCGAGATACGACTCATGTGGGTCATCGTCAAACTGGCCCACATAAGGAACTCAGCGATGAAAGTCACGGTCTCCTACTCCCCACATACTGTTCTCCGCCAAAGACTGGAACCCGAGCTCTTTCGCAAGGAATTCGCGATCGACGGCAAAGGGATTTCCAGCAAGTGCTCCGCTACCGAGGGGTAGAACGGATATACGAGGAATGAGTTGTTGGAGTCGCTCAAGATCGTATCGGAACGACAAGCATGCGAGAGCAAAAAGTGTGACCAACGAATTGGTTGACCGCGCTGCGAAGCGCGTCCAAGTCAGTTCCTACGTAGAAGCCGGCATGAACTAGCGGACAAACCTGCAGGTGGGTATAACCAGGAAGTAGGATGTCGCGTTCTTTGTCCTGCGCGCTCGATGATTACGCGGATGAGAGCCTTAAGACTAGCTTGTATATCCTCCACTTCGTCGAGTAACCAGAGGCGCATATCAGTCGCGACCTGATCGTTCCTCGATCGTCCCGTGTGGAGTTTTCCTCCAATCTCGGAGCCAATCAGTTGACTAAGTCGTCTCTCGTTCGCAGTGTGAATGTCCTCGTCGTCTAGCTCAGCCTCGAACTACACGATTTGTTATGACCTGAGCATAGGACAGCCTGACACATGTAGTAATGTTGCTAACTTACCTGTCCCGTCACCCATTCCCTCTCGACGGCCTCGAGACCCTGGATCATTTTGCTCTCCTCATCCTTTGTCAGGATTCCGACGCGAGTGAGGGCTTTTGCGTACGCGATCGAGCCTCGGATGTCTGCCGCGTGCATGCGCTGATCATACTTGAGTGACTGGTTGAACTCGTGCATGCTTTTTGGTTCATCATTAGTGCTAAGTCAATCGATCGTGAGGCGGTCTCACAGAGGATCTGTCTTTCCAGTGAATCGACCACCCCATAACTTCTGCTTGGTCGGTTGATCAGACATAGCGAAGGGAACTAAAAAAGAGGATGATTTCCTTGTTTATGTACCACAACAAAGAACGGTCAAGAGATGCCAGGCAAACATGGCACTCGAGAGAAGCAGTAAGAGTGCTATGACGGCGGTTCCACTTCGACCCGTGGACTGGATCGCGTACAGTACTTGGTGATTGTAAATAGCATCAAGATGGCACAACTTGACGATCTTTCCAACGACAGCTGCAAAGATTTCATCCCTTTGGGAATCACTCGTGTTTAATTCCCAACCATCATCAGTCGCTAAGCGCTGACTGCTATGCACGCCTATTACTTCGATAACCTTCCGGGAGACCAACGAGCTCCACATTACGATAGGGAGCTTCCCGATATCGCTATTCTTGACAAGATCGGAGTCCTCCACTGGCATATCCCCGTCTCCACCAACGGGGAGTATCCTGAGATCGATGCTCTCGCGAGAGAAAGAGACTACAAGAACAGAGATGTCATCACCATCACGAAAGAAGGCCTAGGCGAGCTATACGAGAGCAAGATCAAGATGTTCTACGAAGAGTGCGTTATGGATGTGATTTGTCGTGGACATTGACCGATGGAATGTTGGAACTCTTAGGCATATGCATGAAGACGAGGAGATCAGGTACATCCTCGACGGAAGTGGCTACTTCGATGTTCGGGGTAAGTCTGCGAAGAACCCTAGATGCCTTCTCTCTCATGTTCCGCATGATAGAACACCCCACCGACGCTTGGATCCGGATAGCGGTTAGCGCCGGGGATTTGATAGTCCTCCCAGCTGGCATCTACCACCGCTTCACGCTCGACGAACACAATGTGATCCAGGCCATGAGGCTGTTCAAGGTATGCAAGTGTATTATGTCGTGTTTCATGACGACTTGGGTTCTGAGCAGCACCTTAGGACGAGCCAAAGTGGACTCCTTACAACAGGGATGCGACGACAGATACTAATCCTCACAGGCAGCATTACCTCGAGGCAATTTCTGTCAGCTAAATTGTCGCGTTGTAGAATAGACAGAGAGGGTTTTCTAGACTATGCCATATTTCTCTGTACTCTTGTTTGTTCCCTGCCGACGCCGTGACTTACCCGCACTTCCATCTGACTACTCGCTTTACAAGAATGCACACGCACAGGATAGTAAGACGAGTTGCCATCAATGGTCACGACGCCCGTGGCTGGCGTTCACCCGCCAAGCCCCAGCCAGACAGGGGTAGAGCGGGGTACCATCTGGCTCTGAGCTTCTCTCTCTCTCTTCCCAAGTGAGACCCCTTGGCATTTCGTAGGACACCGGAACCTTCACAGACGATGACTTTTCTGGATCACCACATCATAACCGACGCCGCTGTCCACGCAGAAAGCCTTCTCAATAGCAATAATGGCACGTGGTGCAGGTTTGTCTAACCGTCGGCCGTTAACTCAAGGTCATCGTCCGACCTCCAAATGACAAACACAAAGTCTCTCAAGGCTGTTCGTCCGAAGTAAAGCCGCTCGATAGATCTCACCGATGCCATACAAGGTTTCCTAGCTCCGAGCACAGTGGGATCGTGCCAGACGTTACCATATGACTACCAACACACCCAGCTGGTGCACAGCACAATAACCCCACGGCAGCCGGCCGACAGTCCAATCGGATGGTCGTAAGGTGACCGGTTTGAAACCAATCTCGCTCCAGCGTAGCCAAATCTGCATGTGTTGTTGGCACATACGTGTGTGTATGTAAACCTGCTCGGATATCTAATAATGCCATGCCCTCGTTTTTGCGCGTGACTTTCTCGGAGCTCCTCGTCATGTAGGTGTAATAGTCCACGTTGCAGGACAATACAGGCGAAGTATTACTACCTTCCTTATCGGAAAATCGAATTTCCCTCCTCTGCCTTCACCGTCTTCTGTTGTTTTGTTTTGACACTGGCCTATCCAAATAGACACGACCGTGGAGCTTTCGCTCACTCATGGGTCGTGAGGCCTGAGGTGCCTTCCATCAGATGTAGTCCCGAATGCACACGAGACCGGGGATTTAACAAAAAGTGCGCAGTAGTAACGAAAGCGTGCGGGGTAAACGTGACGGCATCAGGAAGCGAGGTGCTCGGCAAGAACAAGTATTACTTTTAACCGTATTAGCAGCAAATTCCACAATATCCGGGAAATACCATAGGGACCTGGACCGGTACGTCACGGGGCCCCCTCTCTTTATAGATTGCCAGCTCTATATACAAAACAAGGCCATTGAATACCAAGAAACTAATGAGATATTTAAATCGACGTTTCTCTCTTGTCTTCGATGCTGTATATTGAATGTAGTGTAAGTGATCCGCGATGAGGTGAGTCGACGTTTGGAAAGGTCGTGATGTGGGATGAGAGTCGTGTCCAGGGACTGTTGTAGAGCAAAGAGAATGACAGTGGCAGAAAGCGCAGCACACAGAGGAGACGTGAGGAGGGCGAGGCAAAGTCGTGTGGACAGATGAAAACGAGAGTGAGTGCGAGGGCGTCGAGAAAAGCGAAGAAAGAAATAGAACATAACGAGTGAACATTAAGCGAGACTAAAGCATAGAAAAAGAACGGAAGCAGAAAACGCTGATGATGGCAATGATACGGAGCAGAATATACAATGAGTGTTGCAGGTCCATGACGGAAGAAAGAAAGAAAGGCATAAAAAAGCTTTACCCAAACGTCGCGTCGTAAAAACAGATGAAAGGGGGATGATGAAGAGCATTTGCGTGCTGCGCTACGGGAACATGAGCCTACAATGCACTCACTGAAATCCGTAAGCTGGAGGCCACGGGGAGCCTTTCTCTGAGGACGACTAAGGGCGAGAAGTCGAAACGGCAGTGGCCGGGGTTGGGGTTCTTGACAAGTCGAGAATGGAGGATCCAAACCCAGTCGGTCGATGCGCTAAAACAACTTCTTTCGACCAACCTTTTCGTCCGCCATCTTGACATGCACGTGTTTGGGCGGTCCGTCGCCGCTACACACTTCGATGCTCTGTATCCACGGATCGCCTTCGTCCAATTCTTCTTCCTCTGAATCGCTGTCGTCTGCATCTTCCTCTGTGTCATCACTCGCAGCTTCACCGTCTTCGACAACGGAACGATGCTCTTCGTCATTAGAACTTTCCGAGTCTTCCTCACACCAGCATTTGTCCCCTTCATCCAAAGCAAAGACTCCGGGGACGTGTTTCTTCCCAAACAGCAACTCACCCATGGTGGTACGCGCACGTGGATCGAAGCACAACATGCGTCTGAGTGCAGGTCGTGCTTCGCGCGGAAGAAGTCGGAATATTGAATTGGGAGAGGAATGCGAAGAAGTCCTTGCACGCGTGTAGGTGGGTTTGCGTGGCTGTAAAGCCGAAGTACTTCTTTTGCCGCTGGTAGGGTACGTGTCGTCGTAGAAGGTGGAGGTTTAACCGGCGGAGACGAGAAGCTATTAGATGTCATAGGCTTTGACGGTTCCAGCTCCTTTGAGTCAGAAGACGAATATGATGGTGCCGGAGAAGGCGAAGGCGGCGGTAACGACGGCGCAGAGGAGCGCGACTGTGACTGAAGTTGTGAGTGGGACGCAGATGGCGCCCTTGCGCACGAAAGAAGTTCCTCAATTCCTGGCGCAGGCGCCGTCGACGTGGGCGCCACATAGTCTCGTACTTTCAGTCCCGTCCCGTCCACCTCGGTGTTAGCGGCACTGGCAGCCAATGGCGAGCAATTCCGCAGTGCAGGTAAACTCTCTGTCGATTTTCCTGGCCGGCCAAACTCCAATACGCTCTTGTCCATCTCCGTGCTCTCCACTGGGTCCACATTACCGCGAGGGACTGGCAGCGTCTCCGTACGAACACCTTGTCCAGGGCTCAAAAGCACATGGCGGGTAATAGATCGCTCGCGCCGATGTTGATGACCATCCCCGTGATCCCGACCTTCCTCACTCGTCTCATGTCCTTCGTCGCCCTCACCCGCACTGTCGCCGCCCGTATCGCTCTCATAGGTAAGGTATCCGCACTGAGAACATAGGCTGGGAAGCCTTCCTTCACTCGTCCGACACGGATAGGTGCTTGCGCTTGGTGGATAGGCGTAAGTGCTAACGCTGAGGGTGCTCACGAGGGACTTGGCATCGTCTGGGAGACCGTGCATATCTATGCCCAGTATCGTTAGCACGGCACCACGAACGACAGATAACCGAGGACATACCGCAGGGCGGTGTAGTCCTTGGGACCGTGAGGGTGTCTTTCTTGTTCAGAGTTCCCCGTGTCGTATTGGCTGCGGAAATGTCTTCTTTCTTCGCCGCGTCTTCCCCCACCTTCTTTCCGACATCATTCCCATTCGTTTCTCCTTGGCCGAGTCTTGTGCTTTCTTCGTCTTAGTGTGAAGCGCAGCAGTCTTGGCCTTGGCAGTCTCGTGTTGGAGCGTAGGGTTCTCAGTCTCGGCTTCTAGAAAAGCTTTGAACGAATTGTCCCGCTCGCGATCTGGCACTGCCCACGGGAAGCGACGAAGCATCATGCACACCTGCGGGACGTAAACGTTGTTGTGTCAGTTCCGACGGCTCATTACCAAGAGAGTGGCGAGGACAACAAAAGAAGGGCGTGTGACACCATTCAGCTTGCAAAAGCGCGAATAGCATCCGCGTTATGGGGATTGGCACGAACGTCAAAATAGTGCCAAACGGCGCCACTGGCAATGATGTGTATGCAGTTACCCTAACGAGACGCCCGGCAATAAGATTGTACCTTGGCGCCGCGCCTGCCCGATCGAAGACGAGAAGCGACAAGAGAAGAAGAAGAAAAACCTATCATTCATATAGAATGTAGACTCACGAAAATGACACCGACGCTCCAAACGTCCGATTTGCGAGGATCGTAGTCGGCGCCTGCCAAGACTTCTGGAGCGAGATAGGATCGCTACCGACGATGCCTGTCGCCTTGATGAGACGAGCGTGGGTGTGTGGCATGGGTGGTAGAGTGCCAGGCGTATCCTGACACGGGTCGTCCTGGAGCGTTAGATGTCTCGACGCCAGAGGTATTGGAACTGGCGCCACCCCAACTAGTACTGCCAGGATAGCGAATACGACTGCTGTGCCGAAATCGATAAGTTTGAGGACGTTACCCTTAGTGAGAACGCAGTTGTCTAGTTTGAGATCTCTGTGGGCGAGGCCCAAGGAGTGGAGATAGGCGACGCCGTCGCATATTTGTCGGAAGACGCAGTAGACCTCTGGTCTGAGCATTTTGGCGGACATGACGACGGCGAAGAGGTCGTAAGGAGCGTACTCCATGACCTGATGTATAGAGTGAGGATGGGGAGAGAGATGGGCGGACAGATATGTCACGCACCTCGTAGTAATGGCCGTGGTCGCAGACGATGTCGACTGTCTCGATCACATTGACATGCTTCAAGCATGCGCCCTACGGAGAATTCTGCACGAACTTTCTTTTCGTATTCTCGTTCGGACTCGCCTGTACGGCGAGGTCTGAACTGTTTGACTGCGTACACAGCACCACCTGACTTTGCACGGCCACGGATAAGGCGCACAGTACCGCCTGCGCCTGAGCCTAGGACACGTTCCCACTTGCCGTATTTTTTGGACAGATGGGCGTGGGTTGCAGTGGAGAGGGAAGGGGCAGCGCGGGATGGAGTGCTGGTCCCACTGGCATCGGAGGTAGTAGGCGGAGAGTGGGAGTGATGCTGCTTGGACGAGGCGGATGAGTTAGGAGAAGGAGGTTGTGTCCTTGGGCTGGGGTTTGTCCTTGTCCTTTTGCTTTTCCTTTCGACGAGCTTTGTGTATCAAGCTAAAAAAGTCCCTGTCTCGTTTGTGGGGTAGGGTGGGAACGGCGGGTGGAGTAACGGGCAATTGAAGAAGATCGGCCTGCGCGGTGGCGGCGAGGAAGGGCACATCGTGTACGATGGCCGAGGTATCGAAGTCGAGACCCCTCCTCTGGTCGTTGGGGAGAAGATGAGGATCGGGGAGAGTGGAAGAGGGAGATGGGTTGTGTGAGGGGGGGAGGCGGAGCTGGTCTGAGACGAGGAAGGGTGACGGTGTGGCAAAGAGACGGGGACGGGGTGTGGATGGGGAATGTGGTGGTTGAGGAATCGCTTGAGGTCGTGGAGAGGGCCGGCTTTGGCAGAGGACGACGGTGGGGACCGACGTCTGAAGGGCACCGGGCACATCGACGCAGGCGGTGGAGGTGGATCGTCCTGTAGTGGGTCAGTGCTTAAGAGATGAGAGTGGGACGGAGAAGAACCTCGGCTGGGACGAGCAACTGCATGGGCTGGGCGGACAGCATCGATTGAGTTATTTACACAAGAGCGACGGGCGAAGGCGAGCAACTCGAGAAGATCGCACCTCCCTTAATAGGATATCCTTCCCTCGGCCCGACCCATCCATGCCGTTATCAATCACAGTAACCCCCCTCGACCCCCCTTCCTCGCATCCTTATGTCAGCTGGCACCCTCCTGCGTCAACTCACATGTGTCATACTACCAGATCCCTCCCTGCCGAGTCAATCGGCGAGGGATTTCAGCGACGCCTCTACAATACAATTGTTATTCCGTTCACAGCTCGGTTGATGCCTCCGCCCGCCGGACCAATCTTGTCGCGCCATATTTCATGTCCTTCCATCAAGCGCCACTCCGTGACATCACGGACGCGAAACAGTACCACGACAACTATCTATCTCCACACTATGCGGACATTCGTTAGTACCTTCAGCCACCACCATCACACACAGCATCGTGCCAGTTTTGCGTCATTCACGGGAACGGAAAATCGCTACTCGATCATCCTTTCCGCACAAACGCGAGAGCCAATCATGATGCGCACGGTGGCGGTGGAAGACGCTGGCACTAACCCAATGCAACCTGGCTCCTTCGACAAGGGTAGTGGTGATTGAATGGCACTGTGGACTCGATGAAATAAATTGTCATTTCCTGCGTCACAATGTTTTCATTTGAACATGAAATACACCCGAACAACTGTGTAAACTATCAATACAATGCTTCTTAGGTGACAAAGGACGTACCTGACATTCCCACCGCATTATGTGTAAGTGCATAGAAATAACACAATGCACCCCGCATACACACATGTATACGTAACGTATTGACCACCTTACCCGAGGTCTTCTGCGTCCCGCTTCCGCTTCATCTCTCGAGACACCTTGTGCTGGGCAGCCTCGTGACGGGCTAGCTCTGGTGGGACCTTGGACACCGGCGACTTTGCAATTTCTATGGGAAGAGAAGAAAAAAAAGGTGGCGTTAGTGCGTTAGTTTCGTCGGGGTCGTCGACAAGCAGAGAGAAACAGGTAAGGTCATAAACGAGGTCAATGCACGATAAGGGAAATGGAGTCCTCAAATAGAAAGTCTCATGGTCGGGGGATACCGGGAAACGATGGTGAGAACACAGAAAGTGGAGGACGGAAATAGATGCCAGATTGACACTCGTAGGAAACTCCACCACACTACACCGAATGCGGGGTACGAAAGCATCCATAGACCCCAAATTGCAAGATAGGATCGCATATAGAGGCGATCCCATGATCACAAAGACCTCCAAGCAGAAGGTATGTACATTACAGGTGTGTGGAACCCACCTTGCTTGAGATCGTACCTAAAAGGAAATTCATAGTGCCATCAGCATGGTGAACACCAAAAGAGAAAATTAAGGGGTGGAGGTACGATCGCACGGCCGAGGTAATATAACACGTACATAACCTCGTCATCATCATTCGTCAGGAATGTTATCGCAGTGCCTTGCTTCCAGCACGACCCGTACGACCTACAGCCGATCGCTTAAGTAGACCCCAAAAATAACGCCACCGGAACACCCACCAATACGATGCACGTAGGCCTCGATCGTACCTGCCATCTGATAGTTGATGACCAGGACTGACATCTTGCACGTCTATACCACGTCCAGCAAGGTCAGTGGCCACGAGAATGTCTGCATCTCCAGAACGGAGAGATTGCAACGAAGCCTCTCGTTGTTCTTGAGTTTTGCCGGAATGCAAGGTAGCCGTAGACCACTATGATATCGTTTAACGCTTCGCAATAACCACACCAAGATACACCTACGCCTGCGCGCGATAACTCCTTGGCAACCATATCCGCATGTCTTCTTCTGGTTGACGAAGACGATAATAGGCGAAGGGTAAGTCCCGCTGTTGAAGATATCCAGCATACGTTGCCTGCAACGACGACAGTCAACCTTCCAGTTGAACGTTCGAAACTTATAAATACCTTTTCTTCTCGTCCCCAATAACAAACTCGACACGCTGCTCAACAGTGTCGACGGCCCGCCCGGCCTCACCGATCGTAATAGTCGCCGGTCGCTTCAGGTACTTTCTTGCCAGACGCTCAACGGCGGGAGGCATAGTTGCTGAGAACAAGGTCGTCACTCTCGAACGACCTTTGTTCTTCGCACTGCCATCTTCGCCATCGACATCCATCGCATCCTCCTGCACGTTAATTTCCTCTCCTTCCAACGCACCGGACGGGAGCTTATCGAGAATGAAGAGTAGGTCGGCCTCGAAACCGAGATGCACCATCCGATCGGCTTCATCCATGACGATGTAACGGCACTGAGAAAGAACGATAACATGCCGCTCGATGACGTCTTTCAAACGACCTGGAGTAGCGATGATGATCTCAGCGCCTTCACGAAGATTAAATTGTTGCTCTTCCATGGCACGCTAATGTAAAACGATGAGTTAGAATGCCGGAAAGCCGCGAACAAACGTTACTTACACCACCAACTATGGAAACACATCGGAATCCTAGCGGTCCCGCAAACTTGCGCGTCTCGCCTCAATTTGTTGCGCCAACTCACGAGTGGGTGCAAGAATGAGCGAGTACGGTCCAAGATGGCGGTTGTCATCGGTGAAAGGGGGTAGCCTAGATATAAACGTGAGCATCGGTATGACGAATGCGGCAGTCTTCCCGGAACCTGGAAACCGGAATCAAGTATGACTGAAAATAATACGAACGACGTTACACACCGGTCTCGGCGATGCCGATAATGTCTCTGTTCTGAAGACCAATCGGAATGGCTTGCCGTTGAATGGGAGAAGGTTCTTTATAGCCTATCTTTGCAATGACATCTAAAATAATTTGAGGAATATCCGACTCCGCCCAGGAGCGAAGCGGGTGAGGTATGGATCCACCTGCACACACCGATATAAATTTAGTACGGTCCAGACGGTACCGAGGTCAGACTTGCCTCGAGCAGCGATGCTAAAGTCCTCTCTGAATATCCGCCAGTCCCTCTCTTTCATTTCACTAAGGGGTTTCTCTGACCAGTGTCGTTCGTCAAGACCACTCTTTGCAGCTTTCCTTCGTTCTATCGCATCGACCAGATTGGCGTGACCTGCTCTGCCGGGCGTCGAGGCACCTCCGTCGTCCATACCACCTACTCGTCCACGACCAAACATCACCTGTGCACCCTGTCTGCTCGCTCCAATGGCAATAGGTGAGTCTGCGGCAAGAGTATCTTCCTCTTCTGCCCAATCAAAAACAAACTTCCTATCGTTCATCTTGCGAATCTTGCGCTTTTTAGTGGTAACGCCAAGGTAACGATCGCGGACTGCGGAGAGGTCGGACTCGGTCATGGGAGGAACGAACGTTTTAGTCGACTCAGAAAGAGTCTCGCCTGGAACGCTTGCAGAGCGGTGAGGAGCAGGTGTGGGCGTGGGTGCAGAACTCGAAGGTGTAGCGTCGGAGGATTTTAGACGGTCTGCCCGTGGACCTGTAGGTACATTTTCGAAACCGCCCCTCGGCTGTTGTGGTGGGGGACGGCGGTCATCTTTGCCTCTTCCATCCCGACGTCCGTAGCGGCCGCCACCGTCCTTGTCAGCGTGACCGTAGCGGTCGCCGTCATCAGCTGCGAGAATAGATCAGCATGTCCACTAGTAGGATGGGAGACTGAACTGACGTCGAGCGTTACTTCCGCCATACCGAGTTGCACGCTCACGTTCTCTTTCGCGTTGTCGGACTTCCTCCGCTTCACGCTCAAGCGCCTCCTTTTCTCGTTTCGACCTCTCTTCTCTCTCTCGTTGCTCCTTCAGCTCGGTAGCCCGCCTGGCGATGGCAAGCTTAGCACGCTCTTCCTTGGAAAGGAACTTGGGCTACACAAATGTCACAACATTCAGTACACACAGCACGCGACTCATAAAAACACGTTTCAAGCTTATGTCCCACCTTTGCAGCAGCCTCTTTCTCTTCCTTCTGTTTTTGTAGTAGCGATTCGATGGACAGCGGCTCCGCTCTGCCAGTCATGATGGTGAGGGTGATCGAGACGATACCAATTTCGATATCGTAGTACGTAGGTATGAATACGTAGTGCTATATGCCATTTCCCTACTGATCACGTGACTCAATTGTGCTCGCTGTCTTAGACGACATCCATCACGTCGAGGACGTCGCCTCCTGCAGGGGATTGAATTTGCACCTTCGCTATGCCCTTCGCCATGGCCTCCATGTCAGAAAAGGACCGTGAAAATTCAGACTCGCGCGTTCAATCTCCCCGTCCTGGCACCCCGGAACCATCTTCAAGGCAGGGCAGGAGGAATGCCCAGCAGGATGCACAATTACTCGACGACGATGGCACGATATCAGAAAAGGTACCTCTTCACCGGAAAATAAAATCAGCTCCATTGTGCTTTTTGCCTGACTTCCCGTAGCTCGAAGCATGTCTCAAGCACATCTTTACCAAATATTGCGTTCCTGCGCCTCCGCCTTCAGACCACAAGGGGCGTTCCCTTCTTACACCGCCAGAAGGGGCCTATCTCACTCAGAAAGGTCTCGATGCGTGGGCCCGTGATACGAATGGCGCCCCGTTTTCGCAGGAGACGAAAGATGAACTTATCGAGTTTCTTGATGTAACTGATGATGGTGGACTCACGTTCGTGGACTTGCCCCATTCACGTTCTAAGGCCGCTTATTGTCTTGTATACTTCTAGTCTCAAGGGATTTATGCAAATCTATCAGTTGCAGACGGAAAATGACGAAGAAGAAACTTGGAGAGATTTGGTATGCTTCGTGCTTTTTCGTGCATCCCACTGTCTACATTTGTAACTGATTCGATTGTTCTCAGTCCTGCCACGGATTTGACCGTAGCCTCACGCTGGTGTCTACGCGGCGCGAAGACGAGTTGGATCAAAATCCAGCCATTAGAGAGTCTACATCTTCCCGGACGGTTGATGCATTATCTTCTTGTATGTTTTCTATGTTCGACGCTACGACTTACAGTGTTGAATTTTTTATTTATATATCCGTCCTACAAGCAGAGCGATTAATTTTTGATGTACGTTGCTGGAATGCACTGACACTTTACCCTTTCATACGACAGTTGCCTTCATTCATGGGACGGACGCAGCCAACGGAGGGCATTGAATATAAATCCAGCTCATGTATAGCTGTGACAACTATGTGATTATAGCAGATTGTTGTCTTCCATTACTTAAGTGTACATTTGTTCTAGTTAGCTGTCTTTACTTCACAGGTGAGTGCAGTGATAATGTGTGAAAGTGTCAATTGTTATGCTGTTGCCCATGAAAGACCAAAGAATGGTTGAGTGGACTAAGTCAACAGTATGACTGTACTTTGAGGTGTAAAGACTTTGAGCCTCCTTGGTATCACACTCTCATATTGCCAAAGAATGGCAATAAAAGTGGATATTCACAAGGTAGCAAAAAGCTAAAATAAGCTGTGTATTATTGTAGGGCTTATATACCAAGAGCCATCACAGCCCAGAGGTGGATGAACAGTACAACAGTGGAGTACACAAGACACAAGTGAAAATGGTGGACTACCATATAAGGCTATGGTAGGGTTAGAGTGGCAGTAGCACATGGGAATGTGCAGCTAGTGTACATGACAGAGACAAGTCAGAGAATGAACAAAGGAAACAACATAGCCACAAATGCACATGACACAAATGAGTGCTGGGTTGACCAGCACCAAAAGTGGTGAAGGGGTTGTGCCCTTCTGATGAGTGACCAGATCACCACAGCATGAGGGTGTCCAGTCAGTTCTTGAGGATAAGATGATAGCTGATAAGGCAGGAAAGGATAATACTGGCAATCAAAATGATGCCAAGAGATGCATAGATGTGAAGGAAAAGGGGAATGCCAGTAACAGCAGGTCCAACATCAGGGTGTAACATCACCCCCCTGTCAAGCTCAGTGAGCCCCTGATTGATGATGTGTTGAGGTATGTGGTGAGCCCAATGAATAACAGGAAGTGGGTGAGATGGTAGGCAAGGAGGTTGGGGGCCCAAAGGGACAGAGTATGGCAGCCTCCTTGGGGGTTGTCCAACAAGAGCTGGTGCCATTATGGCAGGACCAATGGTCAAGGTATCCACAGTCATAGCACATGTAGGGATGGAGGGGGTGGTTGGCTGGGACTTGGACATGTCCTCCAAGGTAGAAGCATAGGTGGTCATTGAGGGTGACAGTGAGGAATAGCTGCAGCAGGATCTCATTCTATGCATGGATAGCACAATGAGGATATTTATTGGTGGGATACCAACAGGCTATCTCCAAAAAGTCAACCCAGGCAATGACAGTGGCACTGTTGCTGGCTGAGTCAACTAAGATGGTGGTGGTGTGGCAAAACACATGCTCTCAGGCCACTTCTTTCATCTCTCCCAGGGATGGAGGTGGTGTTTCAACCTTAACTTCAGGCATGGGAAGCCTTGTTTTGAGAGTTCCAACAGGCAGTCCTTGTCTTGCAGTGTTAAAGCTGGGTTCTTGCCCTTCTCCCTCCAGCCCAGACAGCACTTGCATTGGGTCTACTGTATGAACCACCAATCCTCTCCTCTCTGCTGTAGCAGTGATCTTGCATAGGATATCCAGCCCACATCAGTCAGATCTGTTGGATTGTTGAGTATGAAAGGACTGTGCCACATTGGGTCCAAGATCTTGATGGACAAGATTAATTACATCATTTTGGACATTGACCATTGCAGAGATGGCAGCATGCAAAACATGCTCAAGGTAGGCTCCCCCATCTCTGGCATTGGTTTTGGCAGTGACCTCCAGGAACTTCAGCACATGTGATGTCACTACATCTGATCCTTGGGAAATCTGACACAACAGCCATAGATGTTTGACTTGTTCTTGTGTGACCCCATCGAGTGGGTCCCCTGGGTTGTACTTCATGAGAAGCCAACAATAGTTGAAGAATTGAGCTGTCATGGGGCCCAATGGGGGTTGTGCAGGCTCAACAAGGGTAGAGCAAGAAGAGAAGGAAGGTCCAGCACTGGCTGGTAGGTGCTGGCATGATATGGCATGAGAGATGGGTAGAGTGGGTATTGGGTCTGCTTTGTTTGGGTTTGGACCCTTGTTGGGGTCATAGTCATAGGGGGTGGCTGAGGGATGACCAGTGAGGGTGACTCATGGAAGTGGGATTGGCAGTCTTCTGGCCTTGCCATTAGAGGGCTTTGTGTGCCTAAGTGTGATGCTTCCAAGAGGTGTCATGTGGCATTAGTTAACACATGCTTGTTCCAGGCATGAGCTGACATGCACTGGTAGCCTTACAACTACTTTGGATGAGAGGGAGGGAGTAGGTGAACTTAGCAACAGGCTAAGTGGGCCTCTTCCAGGTATATCTGGTAGTGATATGGGGATATGCTGGACAGGGACACCCTTTATATCCTATGGTTGTGAGTGATGTACTTCAAACCAGTATCACTCAGAGGAAGACAAGGTTGGACTGAGAGCAAAAGGAAGATTTATAGAAGGGAAGCCTTCTACCTTTACATGGTAGGATACTTCATAGCAAAAGTACAAGGAGTCAGAGTTGGATCTGAAGAGTTTATATACCCTCCAGCCAACTGGATTAGTAACCATACTTTAGCTATAGTGGGTAAAGGTAAACAAGAAGGCATAGTAAACAAGAAAGCACTGGCATGTCAAGTCATACTGAGTCAGGACAATGTCAGGTATGAAAGATGGCCTGGAAGTATGAAAGTAAACCCTGTGATGCAATGTGACAGGTCATGTGCACAGGATGACAAACAAGTAAACAAAGAGAAGCAGAGATCCTCATTGGGATCTTGCTTCACATGGAGGTAAAAGGTAAACATAAATGGAAACATACATAAGTGGCAGCCTCACTGTAAACATAAAGTCCATACACTTGCTCCTGAGGTGGGCAGTGGTATATAATCAAGGTGTGGTCAATGCATGGGAAGGGGAACAACAAGTGGGATGTGAGTCTTGAGTGGCAAAAACAGAAACAAGGATAAACAGGGGTGGAAGCCAGAGGTGTCTGAAAGGGGTTCAATGGAGGTGGATGATGCTCTGTTTGAAGATAAGTCAGTTGTGGAGAGTGGGACTTCACATGGGAGGGGAACAGAGGCAGTTGGAGTAGCAAACATTGGAGAGACATCCATGGAGGAGTGGTTGGAGGTGACAAAATTGGATTCATCATAGCTGAAATAGTCAGAGCTGGGGTTTTCAGTGTTGACAGAGCAAGGAGAGGCCATCAACATCAGGAAAAACTATTTTGACATGTAGCCATGTGCAACATGTACATAATGACATACATATAGTTTCTGTGGCACTATGTAATACAAGGCACATGTTCTATATTGATATGATGCTGTCACTGAGTGACACAGAAGTGTGACATAGCTGTCATAGCAATGGTGAATGCACCTGATTCTCCCACTTAAATAATCTAATTAGATAATATGTTGCTGTTGTGATGCACATCTAAGGTGACATGTTTGAGGCATTTACCCCCTCAATGAATAAATATTGAATACTGAGGAGTACTTAGAGGAATCCAGAGCTACTACAGTGTGAGGCGCAGATATGCATTTGTCATCAACACCTTCCTGATGCTTCCCATGCTCATGCCACATCATTCCTGACACTTCTCATCATCGTCGTCGACAGTGAGCTCACATATCTCAACAACTACACAATGTATGGACATCAGGCTTTCACTTCTGTGCATTAATTTTATCTAGCTAGCATTCTGTAGCATAGTACTTGAGGTTTTCATTGATATGGAGGTCAGTCATTCAATTCTCATGCCCATGGCAGTGTTTGGTGACTTCTGGCGACACTGCCAATGATGGCGAGCTCACATATCTCGATGACTACACAACATACAGACTTTGGATCCTCACCATCACATAGTAGCTTATTTAGCCAGCATTTGACAGCACCCCATAGTACAGAAACTAAATATTTCAAGAATGCAACCAGTTCTCCTCCAGTCTGACACATGTGGCAGTGTTTGGCAATTTCCAGTGACATTCATCCACTCTGCTGATGACAGCAAGCTCACATATCTCGATGACTACATGACCTACAGACATCAGACATTCATGGTCATGTAGTAATTAATGTGGCTATCATTTCCAAGTACTTCGTAGTGCAGGAACTCATATCTTAAGAGCACAACAAGTCTTCTTAGTTTGATGCATGTGGTGGTGTTCAGAGGTTTCTGGTGACACTTGTCCTCCACTGCTGATGACAGTGAGCTCACACACTGCGACAGCTAAGCAACATAAAAACTATGGATGTTCACAGCCATGTAGTAACTTATCTACCAAGCATTTCATGGTACAACTTATATTTTAGCACTATGGAATCAAACACAGCATCTTTAAAACCTCTGTGTGCATGGCTGAACATCGTGCATCAGGAATAAACATACTAGGACTGGGGTGCATGGCTACCTATTACAACTACTGTGCACCATAAAGGGGGACTTCAGTACTTATAAGAAATCACTGGTGCAAGGATGGCAATTAATAATAAATCAAGAGCAGGCACATGCAGGTTGATGGTGAATAATAAATCCTATGACAAGTGTGAATGATTGAGCACTAAACATTGTGTACACAGACTCACATAATGTCAGGTGTCATCTTTGAGAGAAGTGCCTTCCTCTGAGGATGAGTTGATAGTTGTAGTGCTTTTTAAACCTCTCCTGGGCACTGTATGGTGTCGTTTCCTACCTGTGTCAGAGCACTTCTTGTGAGGTTTTCTGACTACCTCTCCTGCACTTTGTCACTCCTTAAGCTGGTCTTGATATTGTTTGAGTTGCTGTCTAGACATATATGCCCAATGGCACATCCCTGCTTTCAATGCATTGCAAAGGGTCCAGAGGTGTTTGGTGTTTGTAATGGTGCAGGGAGACTGGAAGGGAATGCCCTCTGGCCACCCAAGTAGGTTGATGCCATATCTTACCTTGATTGCCACCTCAAAATTGATGAAGTTGATTTGAATTTTTTTCTTCACAACAACACCTGTGTGAATGTCAGATGCTACTTTAATGTTTGAAAAGGGACACAAATGAAGACCAGAATTGAGAATGTGGGCACACATCCACTGCATACCCTCTACTGAGTTATGCTCCTTGATGTCTGTTCAAATAGCAAAAATTGTCAATGGCCACAAGATGTCCACCTACTTTTTCCATCCATGCATGCCCACTGTTCCAATTTGTGGACAATTTCGTCCAGCTCTAAGTCCATAACATCCTCCCAAAAGTCCATCACATTGTCTGTTCCATACCAGAAAGGCTGTGAGGAGTCATAGATGTGACCACGAGTAGCAAAGAGGCACACGTATATCCCAGTATGAAGGGCTAGACCATCAAGCTATTGAAAATCAGTTGAAAGTCATGAGAGTTAAATGTGCGACTCACAATTTTAAAAATGTGCTCCAACATCGACTGGACATCGCATGCTGCTGCTGAGTTTGTGGCATGAATGCTTGTGTTCTTGAGGGCATGAAATTCGGTGAGAGCACGCAGCAATTCATCCTTTTCATCTTGGGTCATGCCCTGGTACTTGGGGTCGACCCTAGCTAAGTCCTGAATCTGCTGGAGGGTGAGCTTCTCCCCTTGAACATGACCTGCCATATGTAAGATGGAAGTAAAAGGGAAAAATGGAGGATTACCTTCATTAACCTCATGCACCTTGTCATGAATAATGGCATTGGCTAGTTGTGTACTGTGTGGGTTCTGATAATATTTGTGACCACCCACAAGCTTCTTGACCTTCTCGTGTGTGACGTTATGTGTGGTTGCAATCACTTGCACCTTGGCTTCAAATTCATCTGCTAGCAACTGAATTGCTTTGTTCAGAAGTGCGTTGCAATCCTTGTGCTGGGCTGCAGAGACCTGCCTTGATGTGGCATGTGTGCTGTGGTGTTCTTTCTCCACAGTGGAGAGAGGTTGATGAGGCTGCATAACAGGCCATCCAGGGTTGCAGGTGGCCCAGGTCGACTTGTTACCTGCAGTTTTACCCACCAAGATTTTGTCACTGCAACTGCCAGGCACACTGCTAGTAGGGCAGGTACTAGGAATAGTCATGCTGGGTACCAGGTTTGGGTTCGAAGGAATGGACTTAGATGCAGAGAGCATCTTCGAGGTCAAAGATGACTTGAATGGAGGGATTGAAATGGCCAAGAGGGCTGGATCCAATGCAGGATAACCATCAGACAAGTTGAGGGGCATCAAAGGCTGTAGAGCTGGTTGCACTGCATCAGGAGGAAACAGCACATGAGACGGGTTCCGGTAATCATGTGAAGTGAATGTTGGCAGCATTGGACATGTGAAGTCACTTGAAGACTTGTAGGAGACTGGGGGGAAGGTGAAAATGTAGGTGTCCATGACTGCTGGTAAATTTTCAATGCACAAAATCTTAAGCATCCAACCACGTCTCCAGATCTGAGAAATAAAATAAAAATTTTGACAGCATGATATTGAGCAAATGACATTGGTCTGCCCTGTCATTAGAATGATCTGACAATCACACACTATAGTCATAGCTTGATATGATACCACATGGACCTGTGGGGGTATCATAATGTGTTAGGATGATGTATGAGTATTGGCAATGTGTACCTTTGCTGAAGCCAACTCCATGCTTACCCAGCTAGTGTTGGGTGAGCAACCGGTATACAAGCACAATCGGTACCATGTTGTGATATCCACAGGTTCATCAGAGGCTGCTGCTACCTGATTAGAACCAGTCTTTCATGGTGGTAGATATGAATTGGACAGTGGGGACTCTTGTCAAGGATTGCATGCAAATCCACTCTGAGAAGCTAGGCTCCAAGAGTCAGTTGCATCAGATAATAGTAGACCATACAACTTAACTGAATTTTTGGATTAGAGCAACAGCTGGAGATGACAGGCACAGTGGCACTTAGTAAAGACAGAGACATGCAACAGTAGATGCACTAGTGATGCCAGTGCAGCCCACCTGCAATGTTGCATAGTCATGTGACCCAGAGAAAATCCGAAGTCTGAAACATCAAGCTTCAGGCTTCAAATAGTACTTACCAAATCTCTGGCAGTCAGTATCTTCATTATCACCTCCAAGCTACACCAGGTAAGCTGCATTTACTATCCTGCAGTCAACTAATTGCACTTCCTTACAGCTACTATTTTGATGCTTGTATATGGGAGCAACACGAGTGGCAATGAAAAAAGACAAGCAATGTGCTGCTGCTGAACACTGGCTATCGAACCTGGGGTACGTAGTGTATTCCTACCCTCACTCGATAATTAGTTTAACATCTACCTTCAGAGTGCAAGACATGCAGAGAGAAAAGGTAAGACTCCATGCCACCAGGTAGGTTGACCAACATGATCAATTCTGAGTATCCATGGTGATCGGCACATGCCTGTAGGAATAGGGCTAGGTGAGTGTCCATCCTTAGATTTGTCCTTATATTAACTTTGTGATTAGGAAGTGCACCATTGGCAATGATGCTACCACCCACAGCCCAACACTGACCAATGCAGGTGGAGTGTCCTGGGACATGGAGCCTAACTTGTACCTACACCCTTTAGTGCATTCGGAAACCCCCCCACTTGAGAAGGTCAGGCAGCTTATTGCAGATTGGAAATCCAAATGGGGCATGGAGTCAACCTGGCCCAAGAAATTCCATGAACAACTAAAGTATGCACAGGGTCGGGATTGACTTGCAACTGACATGTTCTTTTCACAATGTGAGGCCCACGTTGAAGATGGGAGGCAACTTCTTTGGCTTTTGAGGAGTACTACATGCAAAGGCTTCAGAGGCATGGGGCGCAAAGTCGCAGACTTGTATGAACAGGTATTTGACTTACTCACATCCATATTGACCGAACTATGCTTTTTTGAGGTCAAATTAGATGATTATGCACCTATATCCCCACTGTCTTGAGTTTCCAAATCTCGTTACTACTTTACTGTGTAGTACCTTTGTATGCAGTCTGTATGCACATGTTCTATGCTTGAATTCTGACATGCGACACATTCCCTTAACCTCTCCTGCCCTTCCTCTGAGTCCTACTGCTTTACAGGATGAGACTTTTGCATACAGTCCACATGTGAATACTCTACATTGGAACCCTGATGTGTGATGCAAGCTATGCAATCTATAGGAGGTACATGGTATGTGGCTGGTTGATTAATAGCAAATGGTGATAGCAAATGGGTTCACTATCACCCAGTATTCACTTCCGGCATCGCTGAAAACAGACTCTATCAGTATGCATATGACACCATTATGACTGACAGTTAGTCTACTGTCTAATAGTTGCTGTCTGATACTTTGATCTCATATTGAGTGTTGTGGTGATTGCATTGTACTGATCTAACATATCGAACTTTGTAATGCCAGATGAACACAAATCCTTGGTCAAGCTACATAGCAGCACACACTTTCATATACATACTCTGCACTCAACACCAGTATGTATGACCTCAGGCCAAACTTTCATTGTACAGATGATATCCATGTGAGTCAAAGTGAAATAAAATTTGCATTCATTGGTAGACGAGGCAGGCAGAGGGACTTCAGCATTTACTACTATATACTTAATTACTCAACATGAGATAAATATGGGGTAGTACTGTAGTCACGATCAATAAAACAAAACTCCTGGAAGAACAAAAGACTCACTGGTTCCCAGTGGGACTGAGTTGAACTTGGCCAAGCACCTCTGACAAGTCATCCATTTGAGCCCAGTAGGATTGTTCACCCTCACTAAGAGCCGGGGATGGTGTACACAGTGCTGTGGGCCAGAAGGGTCCACCAGGAATATGAATGGGACACAGTTCACCCTTGTCATAAGCCACTGTATAATTGGCAAGGGCCTGCTGGAAGGTCCTACACTTGTAGTAAACAGTGCCACTGATTTCAAGAACCTGCAATGCAGTATCTTTCCTTGGGATTTGAAATCAAGGTTAGTAGAGGAATGGAAGCGACAAGGAGCCAATACTACCAAGTGTAAAATATGCCGACCTCTTGCCCAACGATAACAAGGTAAAAGCCTTTGGGCTTGGAGGTTGGCTTTGGGAGATCTGATGGATGGGGAATGATGGCAATGCAAGATGTAGATGTACGAGGTGCCAAGGGGTGGGAGACAACAAATGTCGAACTAGACTGTGGTTTGCAAGAAGGAAATGTGCTTGAGGGCGAGATTGCAGCTGGCGATTGTGTCACTGATGGACTACACTCTTGAGGAGTCCTGAGAGTGGTCTTGGTAGAACGAGTACAATGTTTGATGATGGTTTTGACCTTGGTTTCTGTAGTCCCTTCATGAGTGATGGTCACTGTTCTGGTGTGTGTAACTGTCTCTTGTGTATCTTTCTTCATAGTTCTTGTTTCTTGCCAGCAACCATCATCTAACATGACATCAAACCCTCCATCAAAAAGTTAGTCTCATACCTACCTTCAGCACTTGATACACTTGATACCATAGTTAAACCACCTTGTGGGTCACTGCTAAGGATACTCAAAGGATGGAGTGCTACTGATGGCAAATAAGTTGGCAGCAAGACTTGACAGCATGCTGTCATGTGGTTATTAAAAGGAACAAAGGATCCAGTCAACAGAATGACACACCAGAAAGTGAGCCATGGTTGGGGGAGCAGCATGTGGTCACTCATGCAAGTGCAGAAGCTTGATGTCCTCATGAATATGCCACATCCAGACCCAAGTTCACCAGGTTGCAGGGGTTACATGAAGTCTCCATGAATTAGCAGGCCCAAGAAAAATCACCAAGCAGTCTGCACATGCAGCAGAGCGCAAACAAGAGCGACTAAGAGGTAGTGTGTCATTGTGGTATGTATAAAAAAAAAACTCACCTTCGACAGAGATGACCATGACTGAGAGGCATGCACTGGAGGTGCTGTGAGATCCAGCATCGAACAGTGCAGTTGACGACCCAATAGGCGATGACTACGAAGGAGATGGGTATGGTGAGATGATCCTAGATGGAACAGAACCTCTCGAAGTTAGTCACACCAGTGGTGAGTTCCAAGAACTCACTAGAGGGTTGTTGGGTGACTTCTGGAAAAGGTCAGAGCTCACAGCGACTCTGAAATAATGGCTGACTGCTTTCAGCACTCCTGAGAAGGCCAGGGGGAAATGCTTGGATTATCATACCTTTCGGGATCATTCTACTAAGCAGATGGGTGCATTCAGTGTACAACTCGGTGCAATGGCAGAGGCTTACATGGCCTGGTCCTTCAAATGGAGAGGCACAGGTGGTAAAGGATTTTTTGATTCAGATGAGCAGCATAGATGGGAAGAACAGCAGAACAAGTGTGATGCCGTGAACATGAAGCTGCTCAGCATGCTTGTACTGGATGTATTCTGTGGGTAAACCTAATTGTCACCTCATGTGTCGTGCCGCTGTCGCCTTCTTGCCGTGTTCGTCACCTGCCACTGCCTTGTGCTCCTTCGCCCACCTGGTCGTTCCCCTTCCCGTGTTTTGATAGCACCTCGCTTACCAGCCTCTGCCTCTGTAGGCAAGCCGGTGGACTCTACTGTACGACTGTGATGGTACGCTTACGTTACTATTTCCTTTTACGTTTTACCTTTGTTCCGTTTTCCCTTCACGAAGCGAGATCCCAATCAGGATCGTCATCTTCTTTGCTTTACCTGTTTTTATTTCTCACACATGTGACTTGACACGTCACATCGCGTCTCTTTGATGTGAGACAGGGCCCGTCTCCCATACACATCTAGTCGTTATGACTCGACTTGTCAGAAACTGTCTTCATCACTGAGACACCCTTTGTCATATGCATGTATTTAGGTCGCGCTACTAGTAAAGTACACTACCGGTAGTTATCTGTTTTCCGGTAGTGGTGCACGCGAACTCCGGACCGGTGTCCACCTCCGGACCCTCTAGTCTGGATCTTGTTCTCTGTTTAGCCTAGCACTACCACATTCCTTAGTACAATTAGTTATTACTGCGCATTTGTCAGACCTGTGTCTACTACTGGTAGACAGGTTCCCGGACTCTCCTTAGTCACTCACTTACTAACATTCATACATAGCCTCTTAGTTATTACCAAGACTACCGGAATTCCGGTAGTGCCCCCTCCAGACTAGTAGTATAAATACTTAGTTAGATCTGTATTGTAGAGCCAGTCGGATAATCAACCTAGAACCCGGAGTATCCAGTACCTTGACCACTACCCGGACCTGTCCAAGGGCACAGCGCATGAGCTGAGGCCGATTTGGGCGGTGGACCCCTGTCGAGCCTGGGCTTCGACCCCCCACGGCCACGTGCCACCCAACTCTGGCTCTTACGAGCTCCGGCACAGTAGCCCAACTCCGGACATGCCGGAATTATGAAGCCCGGCCTAATACGACTTCGGAGGGAATGGTCTTAACACCCTTTGTTTACATGTCTCATATAACAAAGGTTCTCTACCTCTGCCCCTTACAGTAGTATCGTACATATATGGGCTGACTGTCTGTGGGGTATAAAAGCCCCTACAGATGCAGTCAAGTCTCCTTGTACTTTACTCTACCTACTAACTCCCTGGTAAAGGTTGAGAATCATATAAAACTCCCTCTACCACTGTACGAGCAGAGCAATTTCTTGGCGACATTCTGGTTGTACCTCTTGGTACATAATTCCACTGTCGCGGACAAGTCTTCTGCCACTTGACTGACGAAGTTAGAAAGGGTGTCCCTGACTAGCTTGGCTTCGATTAACTTCGTGTCTAAAGCTCATTATATTTGGAAGAGGCCTGCTGCTTCTAGCTCGCCTATTCCCTCCCTCAGGTTCAGGTTAGCCACAAGGCAATCTATAAGCGCACGTCGACCTGCACCTTGGAACAGTGCATTATCAGTCGACGCCGCACGACATCATGTACAGGTACTCACAGCATGGCATAGGCACTGAGAAGACTTCCATTACTGTTGGGCCTACTGATCATTACCTAACTTCAGCTCTCATTTGCCATGGTTTGATCCTGTGTTCTCCTATTACCCTGAAGGTTGCCATTACAGTTCATGCTCTTGATCTATACCACACTACTTGGCAATGCTGCCCCCACCTTTTGATACAAGCATATGTCAAGTCGCTCTGTGACCTGCATGGGGTTCGTCAACACTAAGTACTCTGATCACCTGAATACTTATCCCTGGCTCAGGTTCCATTTCATAATCATTGCTCTCGACAATTTTCCATCACACTCAATGTTTACTTGCAAGTTTTAGCATTCGTCTTGAATCTTGTCTGCCATGTGCTGCAGCATGACTGGCCTGATTGGTGGCTCAAGCACGGTTATCCTGCTTGCACCTACAGAATTCAGGATGAACCAGTGATGCGATTTAGGATGTTGATTGCTCAGGATGGGAATGACTCTCTCAAGTGAGTGGCAACCCAGATACTGGATGGTGATGTTGATGATGCCACCACTTCCCTTCCTGCCTTGGAGCACACCTTTCATCACAAACAATATCTGACTCATGAATTTGTCAACAAGTTTGCATCCAATCAGCACATGGGCCACAGCATCATGGATGAGGTGAGAAATCCATTGCTTTCACTTTATTCTAGACATATTATCTCTTTATAGGACGGTGATGGGAACCTTTGTGCAGAATGTTGGAAGAATATGAAGGATGGTACTATGCAAAAGATGTGGGATGTATTCGATGAGTTGGGTGTCTTTGTGGTGGTCTGTCAGCATGGCTTCTGTCTGGTAATTGCTGACATGGTACAAAGCAGTGAACAGTGAGTAACTTACTACAAGAACAATGCATGCTAGTTAACAACACACAGGTCCAAGTACACACTCGCAGTGACATTGAAACTCCTGGATGCATTTGGTTCTGACATCAGGGGTGGATACAACATTGGCTGTCAGTTCAAGACTACTCTAGGATCTAGCATCCTTGGCAAGCATGCATGAACACTCAACTATACATCTCCTGTCAATGCATTCCATGGTCATGCTCACAACAGGCTGTGTCAGTTAGACAATCTCACAACCTATGTTGAAGGTCTCAGACTCAAAGACCTTGAAGGTTGTGAATGGGCATTTTCAAAGAGCAATGCCCTCGCATCATCCACTTGATATGCATCAATTTTCCACAGGAGGCAGGCTATTGCATACTATTTCAAGCACAACGATGAGATGGAGGTGTATGCAAACCTCAGTAAGTCAATTGTGCCTGCCTCAACACATCTAATCTTCAGCAGCAAAGTTTTTACTGAATAACTACAAACAAGCTCTCGACATTCTGTCCAATGGCCATGTGACACTTCAGTGATTGATGCATGAGCTGGGAGTAAGTGACCCTGCAACCTTTAAAGTTTGGTTAGATGAAGAATGTCATTATCTCAAATCCCTCCTGTGTGAGCCTCCAGAGGAAACATTACAGATGGAATATTGGCAGCAGCTTGTCAATCTGGCTGCAAGCAGGTACATATCACAAGTATAAGAAGTATTTGCCCTAGCGATTGACAACCCTAGGCAAGAACTCGAAACAATTTTATCCACATGGATGGTCGCTACTGCCCAGGATGTGGGACCCATCTGGAGTGATAGCAGTGCCACCAGGAGGAAGGAGACCATGTGCTGCCATGCCCAAGAAACCTATGAGAAGAACTTGAAGGCTGTACAGGAGTTGGAGGGCTGCCTTGGAATAACATGGTGCTGGGTACTGGAAGATGGGGAATGGCAGGCAGCTGCTCGCTTGGTTGCCAATAGAAAGTATCAGTGTGCATTGGATAACATCGAATGACTTGTCATCTCACAGATCTTCAAGCTTTCAAAGATGAACCAGTCTGGCACCAGTAGGTTTATTTCACTTTGAGTTACTTTGCACTGACCACTACAGGATACAAACTTTGCAAGCACATCAGGAAGGCTTTGCAGACATGCTCAGCAGCCATTTGGGGCGCCCTCACCCAGTACAATACCACAGCCAAAGCTCTTGGCTGTCAAACACTGCAATTTGATGAGGTTGTCGAGTATGCATTCCTAGCTGACTTTGACCTTCTCAGGGACACATGGCAAGACATATCAACTCAGCCATGGGCATTGCCTACTGCTTGACTTGCTCTAAACACTTACTTCAAGTTGTGCTGGGCTGAGGAAGAAGTTATCCACCTCAATGTGGAAATTCATCGAGTCGTTACATATCTCATAGATGAAGATTGGTACCTCTGAGCCTGCGAGGCTCTCTATGAGGATGAAGATCCTATTCTTGCATACCAGATCTCTAGGTACCATAATATCTGCTCTTGATTCACCCCACTGCACCTGTGCTCCCATGAGAAAATATCTCACCTCTCTGGATTCAGTGGTATGCTTGCTCTGGGCATTAGCATGTCACATGGCCTGGGGGATAGCACAGGTGTCCCTCAACATGTACACATGGAGGCCACACTCTCTTCCTTACCAGTGGATGCTGACAATGGAGAAGAGGATGCCAATGACAATGCTGACAAAGATCAGACTGCTACCCTGGAAGAAGAATGTGAGGCTTTACAGAACATCCTCAGTGTTACTGTGGACACATAGATACATTGTATTAATCACCACTTCATCACCCTTTTTTTTTACTTGAATCTGCAATGAAGAAGATTGATGTTTATTGCTACAGAATGCTAGATATGTTGCTATGTGGCAGTGAGGATCTGAAGTCTGTATGTTGTGTAGTTGTTGAGATATGTGAGCTCACTGTCATTGGCAGTGTCGCCAAAAGTCACTGAACACCGCCACGGGCATGAGAATTGAATGACTGACCTCCATATCAATGAAAACCTCAAGTACTATGCTACAGAATGCTAGCTAGATAAAATTAATGCACAGAAGTGAAAGCCTGATGTCCATACATTGTGTAGTTGTTGAGATATGCGAGCTTGCTGTCAACGACGACGATGAGAAGTGTCGGGAATGACATGGCATGGGCATGGGAAGCATCAGGAAGGCATTGATGACAAATGCATATCTGTGCCTCACACTGTAGTAGCTCTGGATTCCTCTAAGTACTCCTCAGTATTCAATATTTATTCATTGAGGGGGGAAATGCCTCAAACATGTCACCTTAGATGTGCATCACAACAGCAACATATTATCTAATTAGATTATTTAAGTGGGAGAATCAGGTGGGTGAATGTGCTGCTAGAACATTACAGACATTGTAGTACTCTATGAATCCTACCAAGACAAAGTAGCCTATGTAGTTATGATATGACTGGTGTTGAAAATTAGATGGCTGCTCTAATGCTAGAAATGTATCCAAATCAATGTATGAATTAACATAAAATGATGCTGCCTTTTCCAGGACATTGGCCAAAGCCCAGTCCTTGCTGATCTCCTTTCCACACTGCACCTGCAGGTGACATGGTTGAACAATATGGTCCATGCTGATCATGGAAACATTGTGGCAATGGTTTCATGTGGAGTAGGAGACAACATACAAACTGTTATGCCTTGATCCCATGCCTTCCATTTCCATCTGTACTCTGTGGCTACATGCCTTCAGCCCCATTACCAGCATCCTTGTTGGATGCATAATTGTCTCATGTCTTATCAGCTATTGGGTAATCCTCCCTAACTGGCCTGATAGCCTCTATCTGTGGTGATCTGATCTCTGATTAGTTACCAGCTTGACATCTCTATTGGGCATAACCCCAATCCCATCCATAGACTATGGCAGGATGCCCAACCATCCTTTTGTCGTGCTGCTACCACCTTCTTGCTGTGTTTGTCATCGCTGCTGCCTCGTGTTCCCATGCTCGCCCAGTCGTCCCCCTTCCCGCACTTCGCTTACCGGCCTCTGCCCCTGTAGGCAAGCCAGTGGACCTTACTATACGACTGTGATGGTGCGCTTACATTAACGTTTCCTTTTATGTTTTACCTTTGTTCTGTTTTCCTTTGCGAAGTGAGATCCCAATCGGGATCGTCATCTTCTTTACTTTACCGTTTTCACTTCTCCTGCATGTGACCTAACACGTCGCGTCATGCCGTATGGATGTAAGATGGTTTCCATCTTTCATACATGCCTAGTCATTGTGACTCAACGTGTCAATGACATCCGGGATCCTTTGTTTACATGTCTTGTACAACAGACTCTCTCTCCCTTTACTGAACATAGCAGTATTGTATTTACGTGAGCTGACTGACTGTAGGGTATAAAAACCCAGCAGATTCAGTCGTGTCTCCTTGTACTTTACTCTACCTACTAGCTCCCTGGTAAAGGTTGAGAATCCCATCTCTATAAACCTCCTCTACCACTGCTCGAGTTACCGATCCCTTGGCGATACTCTGGTTCTATCTCTTGATAGATAATTCCACCATCGCAGACAAGTCTTCAGTGCTCGACTGACAAAGTTAGAAAGGGTGTCCCTGACGAACCTTGCTTCAATTAACTTTGCGTCAAGACTCATTATATCTGGAAGAGGCCCACTGCGCTACTAGCCCACCTATTCCCGCCCTCAGGTTCAGGTTAGCCGTAAGGTGATCTATAAGTGCACGTCGACCCGCACCTCGGAACAGCGCATTATCAGTCGTCGCCACGTGACAAAAGAGTAAAGTACCACTCTTTGCTCCCTGTCTGACCCAATATCTTGGTAGCCATCCACTTGTGGTACTTGAAGATATTGTGCAAGTCGACATACCTGAAGAGCAACTCAAATCTCATTCTATATCAGCGAAATGAGATACAGCTCGCCTTGTGGTAGAAGCTGAAAATCTGTCGCTCCTGATATTGTTCCAACATGAGAACTCAATCATCATTCCCCTATTTGCAAGCATCAGCCAATTAGAAGTATAAGACCTAATAGCAGAGGAGTAACTTGCATTGAGAACAGGTCTGCCACCTGTGTCAAGAAACGAAGTGAATACCTGTGAAGGCATCTCATCGGTAGCTCTCGATAGAAAGGCCCACCAGAGCTGTTACAAGATCAAGAGCCCAAGTTAAAAGCAAATATTCTTCGAAGGTCTCGCAAACCTTGAAGTGTATATTCATGACTCGTATTAAAGAAGTCTGGAAGTAACAAAAGAATCTGCAACCGTGTCTTCCGAAGCAGGATCAAGTAAATTTCGTCCTACCAGAGGACAGCCACCCAAAGTTCCCCCACGTTCGTCAAACACTACTGCAGCCCCAGAGAAACTTGAGCGCACATCCTCAGCTCAACATTTTCAACTGTATCCAGTAACGAGTCCAACAAAGTCAGAAGGAGGAGAGGGTACCCAAGCCCAGACCTCACAAGAAGCAATCACACAAGTCCCAGTTCAATTCACCCATATCCGAGAACCAGAGCCCCTAGCTGGCAGGAAGATCAACGAAGAAGAAATGCACACAGCGCAAGAAACTACTACGTCGACCTCCACAAACCTAGAACTCGGAATGGCTGGAATTGGAGAACAAGAACAGATCACTGCCCTAGCAGAACAGCTACAACAGTTTGCCAGGACTACCGACCCCTTCGCTGGACGATCAGTTGGAAATGTAAAAGAACTAGTAAAGTGGTATGAAAACTTAACCGGTCATGCTGGTTTAGCTTTCCCCACTTTCACAATTCCAAAAACGACTGTCGCCGAAGAAAAACAACCCGAAGGAAGAGGAGTCGATCGAAAGGAGTTAGGCCTTGGAAAGCCGCTCCCCTTCGATGGAACTAGTGGCAAGTTCGAAGCATGGATCGCGTCAGTTAACAACTACCTCAATCTCAACCGCCATGTCTACAACACCGACGAAAGAAAGATCGGGTTTGCCCTGTCTTTCATGAGCCAAGGGTCCACTGTGCACTTCGCAGAAAACTACCTCAAAGAACATACTATGGTAGCAGGCGAAGTCTATCTATATGACAGCTGGATGACCTTCCTCATCAAACTTCGTAAAATCTTCAAGGTCGGAGACACTGAGGCACTCGCGTTCCTCAAAATGGCTGAGATTAAACAAGGCGATGCACCCCTTGCTAAATACATCGGTGAGTTCCTGGATCTAATCACTCGTGCCTCCATCTCTCGTGATGATCGACAGGCTGGAGTCTATTTCGGAAAAGGTCTCAACAATAAAACCACTGAATGGATTCTTCGATCTGGTAAGATCCCTCAAACTGTCCAAGAGTGGATCAATGCCGCCGTCGACACACAAACTGCAAAAGCCAGTCTTGGCGTTTACAACGAGTGCTTGACCAAGGACGATAAAGAAGTTCTCCACATGTACCAAAATGAAGGTTCCTCACATGGTAGGCATCATCAAACATGTGACCCCTACACAATGGACGTCGATTGGCAATCAAAGAAGCCCATTTATCGACCTCCCCAGAAAAGGAAATCTGATCCTTATCGGTTCCGAGAAGTGCATATGGAGAATAAAGGAGAATGCTACCAATGCAGAGGAAAGGGACACTACAAGAAAGATTGCAAGTTATCAGACGGACAAAGAATCGTCCGTGAAGTTAAATCCACCTATAGCACTGAGGAGTTTGAGAAGCTCCGAGAGGCATTGAAAGGAAAGGAGGATTTTTAAAGTCCTCTCCTGGTTCGACCCCGACCGAGGAGAGTAGAAGTATGTTCCATTCATTCAGTGCCCCAGAATTAATGTCTGTAGTTCACATCAATGAATTCCCCTCTGTGAGGGCTATCACTGGCACACTATTCTTGATGGAACGGAACAATGGGGAAATCAGGGCCATTATCGACAGTGGCACCGAATGTAATGCAGTCAGTCGAGAGGCAGTTGCAAGATACTGTCTGGAGACTAAGAAGATCAAGCAACCGTGGTCCCCACAAGGCTTCGAAGGTTCTTCCAAACAAGTCATAGACTCTGTCACCCTGTATACTGGGCGAGTCCATGGAAGACACTTCAAGCTGTCGGTGTATATCATGGACCTTAAAAATGAAAGCGTGCTCCTAGGCATGCCTTGGCTCCAGCAAGCCCAGCCCGTAATCGATTGGACCGCCAGGAAAATAGTAGGGTGGGGAACTCCAGAGGTTGCAACACTCTCGATAAATTGAACTTCGATTTCAACCCAACTGGAAGCCCAGATACAACACGAGGAGGTTGTTCTCCCAGGAGAATATAATTCCTATCGTGAAGTGTTCTCAGAAAATTGTCCCCTCCCCCCACATCGACCTGGCTATGACCACACGATTAAACTCGACCCTTCCAAAGACTTAAAGATGTTCAAGCCCACGAAGATCTATCCCTTGTCTCGTGACGAGATGCAGCTACTGGACGAGTTCCTCGAAGAAAACCTGCAAACAGGAAAGATCGAGAAAGTCCAAAATGCAGACGTTCTATGAGCACTGCTGGCCCCAGTCTTTTTCGTCAGAAAGAAGGATGGGAAAAAGAGACTCATACAAGACTACCGGCAACTAAATTTGTTCACTATCCCTGACCGGTATCCGCTACCACTCGTCAAACCAATTCTAGACGAGCTGGTGGAGTCCAAATTTTTCACCAAGTTCGATGTCTGATGGGGTTTCACAAATATCAGAGTTGAGAAAGAAGAAGATGCGTTGCTTGGATCTTTCATGACGCCCCGAGGCATCTTCAAACCCACAGTAATGTTCTTCGGTCAAAATAACATGCCCCCTACATTTCAAAGATACATGGATGGAAAGTTCAGTCGGTTATGAACTGACAAGAAAGGTGTCATATATCTTGATGATGTGACCATCCATTCCAAGACATGCAAAGACCTGAAGAAGAATGTAAAGGAGTTTTTGGAGATCGCAAAGAAGGAGAACTTAAGGCTCAAACTCTTGAAGTGTGTCTTCGAGGCAGAAGAAATCGAGTTTCTTGGGTACACCATCCGTCATGGCCAATACGAGACAGCTCCAGTCAAGGTGGAAGCAGTCAAGAATTGGAAAACCCCAGCCAACGTCCATGACATTTGGCAGTTCCTCGGCTTCTGCAATTTCTATCGCCAGTTCATCCCTTTGTTTGCCATGATCTCAAAACCGCTACATGAGTTGACAAAGAAAGATTTCCTGTGGAAGTGGGGACCAGCTCAAGAAGAAGCTTTCCAGAAGCTCAAGACATATATGTGTCAAGCCCCGGTCTTAAGACTTCCAGACTTTGACAAACCGTTTGAGGTATACACAGATGCCTCCAAGCTTGGCACTGGTGCAGTATTATGCCAGAAGTTTGACGACGAGCTACACCCAATCACATACCTCTCCCAATCCCTCCAAGGAGTGGAGCAAAATTATCAAGTATACGATCTGGAGATGCTAGCAGTCGTTCATGCCCTCAAGGCCTGGAAACACTATTTGTTGTCGCCTCCAGAAGAAACAATCATTCACACCGACCACGAGAACTTAACGTACTATTGGGAACCACAAAACCTTACCAGATGACAAGCCCGTTGGCTTGCGTACATCCAAGGCTTCCCCCTAAAGTTCAAACATAACCCTGGTCATCGAATGATCGTTCCCGACACATTATTGCGCAATCCGGCTTTTACTCAAGCTACACCTGTCAAAACTACGGTACTTCCACCATTGATTTGGCTAAAAGGGGGGGGGTGAAACTGTTCAAGACTTCCCCACTCCAGTCGAAACGTTGTCAAAACCGACTTTCGATGCTCACAAAACAAAGCCCTTGACTGTGAAAGTCCCACGAGTAAAAAGAACTTCCACAGGCAGCCAGCCCAAAAAGCCAGGGATCTGCCACGTTTCGCAAGAAGTCTTTGAAGAAATCAAGAACTCGTCAAAAGAAGACAAAGGTTACGTCATTATGAATGACAGATCACAAGAAGAAGTTGTCGAGGACCCGACAACTAACATTAAAACCAAAAATGGAAGGATCTATGTGCCTCCGAAGGCTCGGAAGAAGACCCTGTCCGACTTCCATAATCACCCATTGGCTGGTCACCCTGGTATGCGAGCAATGTGCTCCACCATGAATAAACAATGTTTCTGGCCAGGAATGTGGAAAAGCATAAGAGAGTACATGAAAGGATGCCCAACATGTCAAGCTTCGAAGGTTGTCCATCATGATCACCCTCCACCACTCCAACCTATCGAGTCAAACATGCCTTTACTGTTCAAACAAGTCTCTATGGACTTCATAACCGATCTCCCACAGTCCCATGGACACGACTCTATCCTTACCATCGTTGATCACGGGCTTACCAAAGCCATGAAGTTACTCCCGTGCAACAAGACAATAGATTTGGAAGGTCTAGCCGATCTATGGCTCCAACACATCTATCCTCATTATGGCATTCCCAAATCAGTCATATCTGACTGAGGCCCTCAGTTCATTAGTGCGTTCACCCAGAACCTCTACAAGGCACTATGCATCAAACCTTGTTATTCATCTGGATATCACCCCCAAACCAACGGAGAAGCTGAACGTGTTAACCAAGAGGTCTGTCAAGACCGGTTCTCAACGGTCTCCGAGAGGGTCCAAGGGCAGAGGATGTCTAGAGCGAAAGTCCGGGTAGTCGGAGTTTAGCGTACAACTTAGTACACTTCTTCCTGCCGAGTCCCTAGAGGTCAGAACTATCCAGAAACTATCTGGAGTCGAGTGAGATCGATGAGTATCTTATTTGATATTTGAACTGATGTGCTACGACGTATGTACAAGGCTTTTATAGTACAGAGAAAAGTATAAAGCAATGTCCGGGGTGTAGCGACTACCAGAGCACAGTACGGATGAGTAACAATATTAGTGAGCTATTAGTAAGGTAAGTCGGTAGTCGCCGGATAGCCGGATGGTATGGGGATTAGTAAGACATATGGGTATGGAAGTGTAGCAAGTCACTTAGAAGTGCGAGAGAAACATGCTAAATATGGCAACAGAAATAGAAATAGATCGTAAGTCAAACTAGAGATGGAATGGAGTTTCACGACGGGAGCCCGTAGGGCTAGAACAACACCTCAGATGGTCGGACTGTGGTCCAGACCTTATGCGCGCATCATGGATGTGACAGTATCCCCCTCTTAGGGCTGAGCCCTCGAGGCACTTGTTGTGCTCAAGCGTCGCTTCAGAGTTTGGAGTTCCGCATTGTCAGAGTCCGAAAAGTTCACAGTAAAAAGAGTTCGACAGGGTTTTGTCAAAGTCCAGACGCCCATTCTCATTTTCTCTAAATGCTATGGCTCCTACCCAATGCCTTAAGTCTTCGCTCAACCCCGCAGGCATCGCCTGGGAAGTTCTCGACGATGAACTGCTCCAGGAGTATCCGGACGACCCACCGACTATGAAGATGGCGAAATTCGATGAGCAACAACGTCGTCAGTGCACTGCCATGCAGGCAGCAATTGAAGAAGAAGAGCGCTGGAGAGCTGAGGAGGCCCAGAAAGCGAAGGAGGCTGAGGAACGTCACAAGGCCGAGGAGCGTAGGAAAGCTGAGGAGGCTGCACAGAGGAAAGCAGCCGAGGAAAGGAAACTCCGTGAGTTGGAAGCAGAGAAGAGGTGTCTTGAGGAGGAGACGCGTCGGGCACAGCAGGCAGAAAGTTCCACGGTGCGTAACAATACCTATCGTTTTAAAATCCATGCTTACAAGTCCGTAACAGTCTCAGCGTGTCGCATCGGTCAGCGGACGGCCCGCAGAGCAGGCGAAAGCTTGTTCTGCCTGCACCAAGGCTGGTGAACCATGCATGCTGGGCACTGGACGTAGCAAGTCATGCGTCCGGTGCCAGAAAACCAAAGGAAAATGCAACTTGAATCCGAAGGCTCCGGAGTCCAAGAAGCTGGCGTCGACTGTGCCGTCGCCCCGAGGTGGAGAAAAATGGAAACGGAGGAAGTTGGCACACCTTGGAGAGCCAGCTGACGACGAAGATGTGGACAACACACCGGACGTTGAGGTCGTCTCGAAACCCCATGCCCCCCACGTGCAAGCTCTGCGTCAAGACACTTTGGTGGAGGTCCTGGATTGTCGGCTCGGAGAAATCGTCGATGCGATTCAGAGGAACACCGCGGCAGTGGAGACGATGTCGAAGGAGGTCAAAGACCTGTCCGGAGTTTTGGAGGAATTGTTCGAGATCCTCAAGACTGTGATGACCTCCCTTGTCAGCTGGGCGATGGACAATGACGACGTTTAGTTGTTTGTTTTTTCTTAGTTTATCTGTGTCCGTAGCGTACTTCGAATTTCCTGTTCCCCCCCCTCCTCTTTCTTCTTTTTTTTTTTTTTTTGAAATATATTTTCCATTTGTCCATCTTAGAACCGAGTGAGTGTGAGTTTTCGTAGCATAGACGGAGTAAACTCCGAAAAGTCCATTTATTTCCGGGGTGGGATGGCGCTCAATGGACCATCCTTGTGGGGGTACGCTCTGTGGAAATCCGCGACTAAGTCAGGGGCATTGCTTAATTCGGTAGCTATGAGCCAGGACGTTTCTTCGTCCGTGCCTTCGTAGCCAGCCCACTTGACTAGGTACTGCAGCGGACATCGCCTACGGTAGTCCAGTTTAGAGTCTAGGATTTGTTCTATTTCGAACTCTGGTTCTCCATTGATTTCAATGGGTGGAGGTGGAGGTTGGACACGGTTGGGGATAGTATTCGGAGTTGCCGGTTCTAGTTGTGAGACGTGGAAAACGGGGTGTACGGACTTCATAGCATCAGGTAGTTGGATAGTGAAGGATAATGATCCAACACGAGCGATGATAGGGTACGGGCCTAGATTCTTCTCCGAGAGTTTCTTTGAAGGTCGCGTGGACCTGAAGTACTTTGCTTTGACATATACCAAATCTCCAATCTGGAAGTCCGGAGGCGGAGATCTCTTAGCATCTGCCGGACCTTGGTACCTCTGCTGAGCTTCCTTCATCTCTTCTCATAGGAATGTATGCAGGGAGTCTAAGTCCACTGCGTAGTCTCTAGCTTGAGAAGATGTTAACTCTCTTTCTGGGTGTATGGTAACATTAGGATGATAACCCTTATTGGCGAAGAACGGTGAAACTCCAGTTGTAGCACTGGGAGCATTGTTGTACGCAAACTCCGCGAGTGGTAGCAACTCGGACCAGTTATCCTGTTGGTAATTACAGTAGACCCATAGGTACTGCTCCAATGTCTGGTTAGTTCGTTCGGTTTGACCATCGCCTTCAGGGTGATATCCAGAAGTGAAATGGAGCTTCATGTCCAGTGCTTTGCCTAGCGACCGGAAGAAGTGGGACACAAACTCCGTGCCTCTGTCAGAGGTTACGTGTGAGGGAACTCCGTGCTTGGAGAAGACATGGAGTAGGAATAATCTAGCGAGCTGTGGGGAGGTAATTGTATCTTCGGTGGGGATGAATATAGCTTGTTTCGAGAGACGGTCTACAACGACCAGTATAGTGGTATGGTTTCCAGAGTTTGGTAGTTGTTCGATGAAATCCATCGAAATGGAGTTCCAAGGTTTCTCCAGTATCAGTAGTTGCTTCAACATACCGTATGGTTTGTGTCTCGGGGTTTTAGCACGCACACAGGCCGTGCAAGATTTGATGTAGTCTTTGATAAAAGTCCGGGCATTTGGCCAGACATACTCATGATGGACGAGTTCGAGTGTTCTGTTCTGTCCGAAGTGACCAGCCAAGGGGTGGTCATGCTTGTAACAGAGTACACGAAGCCTGAGATCGTTTGCTTCGGGGACATATATACGATCATCCAGACGTAAAAGTCTGGATTCATCTACCCTCCAACGGGGGTTAGATGGGTCAGAAAGGTGGAGTTGACCAAGTGGGTCGGACGCTAAGGCGGACTTGATATCTTCATGGAGTTTCTCAACGTCCATGATTATACTAGCACGTAGTACCGGGCTTTCTAAGTAGGTTGCCTGTAACGAATTGGATAGTTGTTCGGTGGTGAACACCAGTCAGAGGTTCTGTGGGTTGGCTTGGGCGTAGCCCCTATCCCCCTCTTTGGGGTAGACGTCCCATCGTCTAGTCAAGGTGTCGGGCTTTGCTCCGAGCTTACCAGGGCAGAAACAAATGACCATATTAAATTGAGAAAGGTACTCAGACCAATGTGCTTGGCGCCTGGTGAGCACTTTCGAGGTGGAGAAGTACTCGAGATTCTTGTGGTCGGTAACGACGTCAATGGGGTGTGCAGGGCCTTCAAGGTAATGGCGCCAGGTCCAGAAAGCTTCATGAATAGCCAACAGCTCCTTGTCGTGTGTGTCGTAGTTTAACTCCGGGGTGGTCAAAGTCCGGGAGTAGAACGCTACCAGTCGTACCTCACCATCTGGGCAAGTGACGGACAGAATGCCAGCGATAGCATAGTCCGAAGCATCTGTTTCGACCATGACAGGAAGTCCGGGCTTGAAGTGAGTTAATATTGGAGCTGTGGAGAAAGCTTCCTTGAGATGATTAAAGTACCGGCGACAATCCTCGGAGAAGTTCCAAGGTGCCCCCTTCCATGTGAGACGTGTCAGTGGGACCATGATGTCCGAGTAGTTGAAGATAAAATGGTGGTAGAAGTTTGCAAAGCCGAGGAAGGACTGAATGTCCTTCACCTTGCGAGGTTCAGGCCAGTCATGGACGGCCTTTACCTTGTCCTCGGACATTGACAAACCGTCGGGGGATAAAAAGAAACCGAGGTATTCCATGGACTCGGAGTGGAATTCGCATTTCTCTGGTTTGGCATACAAGCCATGCTCCCAGAGTCTGCAGAGTACCTCATGAACATGTTTTTTGTGGTTTTCGATATTATCAGAATAAATAAGGATGTCGTCTAGGTAGACAACGATGCATACATCCAGCAGGTCCGTGAAGACGGAGTTGACAAAGCGTTGAAATGCTGCGGGGGCATTGGTAAGTCTGAATGGCATCATGAGCCACTCATAAGATCCGTAACAGGTTCTGAAAGCCGTTTTCCATTCATCTCCTTTGGCGATCCGTACCAGGTGGTAAGCATGGTGCAGATCGATTTTAGTATATACTTTAGCCCGACTAGGCGAGTCGAGTAAGTCCAAAATGAGAGGTAGCGGGTAACGGTCCTTCTTGGTGATCTTATTGAGGCCCCTAAAGTCAACACAGAGACGAAGTGATCCGTCCTTCTTTTTGATAAAAAGGACAGGTGCGGCATATGGGGATGATGTTGGATGAATAAAGCCGGTAGTGAGATTTTTGTCGATGAAGGTCTGGAGAGCGGCAAGCTCAACGGACAAAAGTGAATAGAGGGTTCCCAATGGCGGAGTAGTCCCTTCCTCCAATTCTATTTTGAGGTCGAACTCCCAGTGAGGCGCAAGTGTAGCTGCCTTGGCCTTGCTGAACACATCAGCGAAGTTGTGATAGTCTGGGGGTACCAACGGCAAGTCCGGGGTATCCCGTACAGTGGCAGCCCGGAGTTTGGTACCATCCTGGGGTTGGATCTGGAGGGAGAACTGGGTCGAGCCATCTAGCTTGCAAGCGTGGATGAAGGCTGCTGCGTTGACAAGGGAGATGTTTGGTGCTCGGGTGTTGGGTGGAGAGGAGTTATCGACCGACTCGGGGAGTGTGGTGTCCGGAGAGCCCAGGGGGGCGTCTACGGGGTTTCTCGGAGGTGACTCTGAGTCAGAGGGCGATGTCGGCGCTGGCAAATGAGATGTAAGGTTTCGGAACTTAATACTGCTCAGTACCCAATCAATCGATGGATTGTAGCGGGTGAGCCAGTTATGTCCGAGAACAATCTTACACTCAGAATCCAATGGAGTTACATAGAAGGTCATGTCGGTGATATCTCTGGAGGGGAAACGGACTGAGAGTTTTGAGGCTTTAGTGATTGATGTCATTGTCACACCGTCGAACAGACGGAGGACGAGAGGTGGAACGGAGTAGGTTGAAAGACCATGATTATTGACGAAAGTAGAATCTACAAAACAGTGGGTCGAGCCTGAATCTATTAATGCTGGAAAGTCTGGAATATTATACGAGTCGAGGGCGACAGAAGGTTTTAGTGAATTTGGATTTGAAAGAGCGGATGCGTTGAGGCATGCCTCCGAGGGTGCACAGTCAGTATCAACGCAACTCCCAGGCTGTGCAGAGTTCTGAGAGTTGCACTCTATTTTTTTGCCTCAGAGGAGGCAGTCGGTTTGGCTTCCGACTCAGTAACCGTGGTAGCACGAGCCTTAGCTGTGCAAGATGTAGATCTAGGGCACTCTTTGGCCTTGTGCCCGGGGTTTCTGCAGAACATACACAGGTTCTGCTCGAAACGTCTCTTCCGCTCGGCAGGTGTCAACTTGCCGTCCTTACCGAGTTTGTTAGACAATGTGGACAGTGCTCCGGAGTTCTGGTTGTTCAAAGGCTTGGGGTTCGAAGTAGATGGAGTTTGCTGGTTACTACCAGACTGGGGGTTGGCGTTAACAGACTTCTGCTTGTCCCCCTTGTTCGAGTTGGCCTTGCCTCTGGAGTTACCTCCAGAGTTGTTGCTGGAGGACCTTGCTTGACGAGAGACCTTGTCCTTGCGTTCCCAGTAGCGCGCATCAATTTCTTGGGCTAGCGCATGCAAACCATATAGTGTGGTGGGCTTCCCAACCCTACTGATTTCATCTTTGATGCGATCTGGGAGTCCGGTATAGAACAGGTGGCGGAGAGTGCCATCTCCATAACCTCGGACTTGTGACGCTAACCTGTTGAAGTCGACCACATATTGGTTTACATGATGTGTCTCTTTCATGTGGAGGTGGTCAAGCTGGTGCTCGGCGTCTGCGACTGGATCATGTGGTCCGAAGGTTGTCTGAAGGTCCGCCACAAAGTCCAGCCAGCTGTCCATCCAAAGTGGACGGTCTGCCGGATCTCCAGAGTTTAAAAGGTCCGGCTTGAACCATTCGAGAGCCATTCCTTTAAGATAAGATTGGGCGAATGTGACTTTGTTTCTGTCCAGGTGGAAGGCCTTAGGACGATCTTGGAAGCACAGTTTGCATTGAACTAAGAATGTCTGGAGTTTCTTTGGATCGGTACCGTCAAAGGTGTCCGGTTCTCGGACTTTGGCGCGTGAGGACGAGGTGTCGTCGGAGCGACGGGTGGAATGCGACAGATGGTCGACAGCTGTTGCCAAATTTTGCAAGACCGCCAGTTGGGGGTCTAGCTGTTCTGGGGCATCGACGAAAGGGTTTCCTTCATCGTCGTCGTCATCGTCATCATTGTCGTCATCTCCGGGACCATCGTCTCCAGGACCGTCATCTCCAGGGTCGTTGCCTCCAAAGGGGTCTGGGGTTGGTCGTGCCATAGATGAGGAACGTCGGTTAGAGGAGCCGGTTCTAGGAGTCGGGGTAGCGAGGGGTTCTCCCCTGGCAGAGAAACTTTGAAATTGGCTCACCGACAGTGGAGGGCATCAGCGGCTTGCTAGTGCGATACGTGCATTAGACTCGTGCATGTCGTTGATTGCAGCTTGTTCTGAAGCTTCAACAGCCATTGAGCGGGAACAGAGTCAGGTAGTCATGGTCATAGCATGGGGTTTGGTGGACTCGTGTGAGGATTTGAGTTCAAATATACTGTCAAGACCGGTTCTCAACAGTCTCCAAGATGGTCCAAGGGCAGAGGATGTCTAGAGCGAAAGTCCGGGTAGTCGGAGTTTAGCGTACAACTTAGTACACTTCTTCCTGCCAAGTCCCTAGAGGTCAGAACTATCCAGAAACTATCTGGAGTCGAGTGAGATCGATGAGTATCTTATTTGATATTTGAACTGATGTGCTACGACATATGTACAAGGCTTTTATAGTACAGAGAAAAGTATAAAGCAATGTCTGGGGTGCAGCGACTACCGGAGCGCAGTACAGATGAGTAACAATATTAGTGAGCTATTAGTAAGGTAAGTCGGTAGTCGCTGGATAGCTGGATGGTACGGGGATTAGTAAGACATACGGGTATGGAAGTGTAGCAAGTCACTTAGAAGTGCGAGAGAAACATGCTAAATATGGCAACAGAAATAGAAATAGATCATAAGTCAAACTAGAGATGGAATGGAGTTTCACGACGGGAGCCCATAGGGCTAGAACGACACCTCAGATGGTCGGACTGCGGTCTGGACCTTACGCGCGCATCACAGATGTGACAAGGTCGAAGGGTACCTACGGATGTATTGCACCGAGAAGCCAAACGAGTGGAGCAAGTATCTTGCCCTCGCCAAATTCGCCCACAACTCTAGGGTGCATTCTACCCACAGCCAAACCCTGTATTACCTTCTCTATGGCTACAACCCTGATCCTTATCCATCTGTTCACACGTCAAAAGCCCCACAGGTCGAAGAGCACCTAGAAGCCCTAGCCCTTGCTAGAGATGCCGCCCTTATTGCACACAAAAGGACTGCAGAAAAGATGGCCAACGCTGGCCCAGACCCGCTCTCCTATGATCCACCGATCAAAGGACAGCTTGTTTGGCTGGACGCATGTGACCTGAAACGTGACCTTCAGTCAACAAAGCTTGCCCCAAGACACGTAGGACCATTTCAAATCAAAGAGGTCTTGTCGGAAATCACCATGCACCTAGATCTCCCCGATCATTGGTGGGTACATCCGGTGTTCCATACTTCAAGGATCTTCCCGTACCACGAGACCCCTGAATATGGTCCAACACCGCCCTCTCCACTTCCAGATTTGATCGATGACATCCCAGAATGGGAAGTCGAAGCGATCCTAAACCATAAAGAAGTGAAGACGTGTCGTGGCATGCATACGCGTTATCTGGTCAAATGGAATGGGTATGGACATGCGAGTAATACATGGGAACTGGAGACAAACTTGATCAATGCGGAAGAAGTACTAGAAGAGTATAAGAGAAGTCATCATAAACCACCAGAGGTCCCACATCCCACTCAAACATCCACCTGTCATCAAAAACCCACTTCCAAGAACTGAATGTCTTGCTTCGATGATGAATGTAACTCTGAGTCACGCGAATACCTCTTGGACTCCTACATATCCTACAACAACCTCGACTACGACTTCTCCCCGAACACCTCGTCCCCTGTCTCCCAGATGTCTGCACCGCCCCCACCCGACTCCATCACAGCTTCCATCGAATCCCTTTTTGACCCCAACTCCAATGTCCTCATGAACCCCCACTCCAGCATCACTGTACGTGCACTCTCAAAGGGAAAGCGCAGAGCACCCCCCAAGACCCCTAGAACGTGCCCATATCCAGAGCTGGCCTACCGACAGATATGCAACTCGCCACCCCCTGAAGCAACTCCAGCCCCTCATGCCTCTACATCCAATGACTCGACAAACCATGACCCATCAGCCTCGTCCCAGGTCCCCCATGCATCCACAAGGAAGTCCACCCCCACAGCCCTCCTCTGCAAACCAGAGGATTATGAAAGCTACATACAGATCCTTGAGAAATACGATGAATGGATCATCTATGGATGGGACGTCAGCCACAACAGTGACTATCTCCAGTTGTTGTCTCAGGTCTATGGAAGCATCGAAGTTACCGTCCACCACGCAGCCAACGTCTTGAAAACTGGAGACGTTGTCGTAGATGAAGACTCAAGAGGCACCTCGTTTATGGAGTCTGAAGGGATGAAGGTCATCGAAGAAACCCAGAATCTCCTTATTTCCCTCATCAATATTGTCCACGTACATTTTGGACCTTCCCTCTCTCGGTCGTTTCGGTCGTTTCACAGCACGTTGCCCGACCGCATCCTGCCTCTTGGAAACTCCCATGTCTCTACTGACGGAAGGACCAATAAATTTGGTCCAGACACTACAGAAGGAGAGGGAGTTCCTAGATGGAACGATGCGACATCCCCTGGAGGTAATCAAGTTCAGGGAGACCCAGGAAGGCCTGGTAACGGACAATCGACGGAAGTTCCAAAATCCAAGGTATCATCCGTCTGAATGGCATCGCCTGCAGTATCTGGTGGTGATAGGGAAGAGAAGAGCAGTGAATCAACTTCAGAAGGGATCTTACCAGTCAAAGAGGAATCTGTTCTCCCAGGAGTTCGTTGGCTTGCAATTGATCGAAGAAGAGAGGAAGAGGAGAATGCTGGTAGAAAGTTTCTGCAGCTTGCTGCCCAGGTTCTTGGAGAAAGATGTGATGACCCGTGGACCGAAGAAGAGGAAAGAGTGGAAAAATGGCGAGACTTCTTGCTCAAAGTCTATGACACTTGAGCCCATTGGTGCTATGATCTATTCAACTCGACGTATGCCACGAGTGCCGTCCCCACCAAGCCTTTCTATCCCCTCGAATCCACAGACCGACTTCGCCTTGAGTTGGGAGGAAGAGTTCAACTCGACCCCCTCCACCCCTTCTATAAACACACTTGCCTCAATTGCCAAAGGCTCGGTCACTGGTCCTGTCACAACGGAAAAGGTTCTCACTGGACTGATGTTAATGGACGTCCTATTGGATTCTCCAAGACCAATCCCGCTCCTCGACAACCTTGAATGGTTGATCTTCAACGATTTCGATCTGTAGTTGGTGAGGCCACCAACCTTCCTTTCAAGGGGGGGGGTGATGTCATGCCACTACCACCTTCTTGCCATGTTTGTCATCGCTGCTGCCTCGCGTTCCCACGCTCGCCCAGTCGTCCCCCTTCCCGCACTTCGATAGCGCTTCGCTTACCGGCCTCTGCCCCTGTAGGCAAGCCAGTGGACCTTACTATACGACTGTGATGGTGCGCTTACGTTAACGTTTCCTTTTATGTTTTACCTTTGTTCTGTTTTCCTTCATGAAGTGAGATCCCAATCGGGATCATCGTCTTCTTTACTTTACCATTTTCACTTCTCCTGCACGTGACCTAACATGTTGTGTCGCGCCGTATGGATGTAAGATGGTTTCCATCTTTCATACACACCTAGTCATTGTGACTTGACGTGTCAATGACATCCAGGATCCTTTGTTTACACGTCTTGTACAACAGACTCTCTCTCCCTTTACTGAACATAGCAGTATTGTATTTATGTGAGCTGACTGACTGTAGGGTATAAAAACCCAGCAGATTCAGTCATGTCTCCTTGTACTTTACTCTACCTACTAGCTCCCTGGTAAAGGTTGAGAATCCCATCTCTATAAACCTCCTCTACTGCTGCTTGAGTTACCAATCCCTTGGTGATACTCTGGTTCTATCTCTTGATAGATAATTCCACCATCACGGACAAGTCTTCGGTGCTCGACTGACAAAGTTAGAAAGGGTGTCCCTGATGAACCTTGCTTCGATTAACTTCGCATCAAGACTCGTTATATCTGGAAGAGGCCCACTGCGCTACTAGCCCGTCTATTCCCACCCTCAGGTTCAGGTTAGCCGTAAGGCGATCTATAAGTGCACGTCAACCTGCGCCTCGGAACAGCACATTATCAGTTGTCACCGTGCAACACCTTTGCCTTGAGCCTGATCATTTGGCTGCCCCCCTTTTCTCCTTTACTGACTTGTATTCCACCTCGGACCCTTGTACTATAGCTATGTGTCACATCTGTAATGTAAGTGTAAGGTCCAGGCCATAGTCCAACTATCTGAAGTGTTGTTCTAGCCCTACAGGCTTCTGTCATGAAACTCTGTCCCACCTCTGATTTGACTTGCAATCTATTTCTGTTTCTGTTTCTATATTTAGTATACTTCTCTTGCACTTCTAAGTGACTCACCACACTACCATACTAGTATATCTTACTAATCCCCATACTACCTGGCTATCCAGTGACTACTGACTTACCTTACTAATAGCTCACTAATACTGTTAATCATCCATACTGCACTCCAGTAGTTGCTACACCCTGGACTTTGCTTTAGACTTTTCTCTGTAGTATAAAAGCCTTGTACATACATCATAGCACCTCATTTTGAATATCAATTAAGATACTCATCAATCTGACTTGACTCCAGACAGTTTCTGGATAGCTCCAACTTCTGGGACTCGGCAAGAAATAGTGTACTAAGTTGTATGCTAAACTCTGACTACCTGGACTTTCACTATAGCCTCTCTCTGCCCTTGGACCCTCTTGGAGACTGTTGAGAACCAGTCTTGACAGTATATTCAAACTCAATCCTTGCACAAGTCCACCTAACCCCTAGACCATGACTATGACTACCCAACTCTGCTCTTGCTCCATGGCTGTTGAAGCTTTGGAACAAGCTGTGATCAATGATGTGCACAAGTCTAGTGCATGTATTGCATTAGCAAGCCACTGGCACCCCCCACTGTCAGTTAGCCAATTTCAAAGTTTCTCTGCCAGGGGTGAACCCCTCACTACCCTGACCCCTAGAACTGGCTCCTCCAATAGATGCACCTTGTCCATGGCATGACCAACCCCAGACCTCTTTGGAGGTGATGACCCCAGAGATGATGGTCTGGGAGATGATGGACCTGGAGATGACAACAACAACAACAACAATGATGATGATGACAGCAACCCATTTGTTGATGCCCCAGAGCAGCTAGACCCCCAACTGGCAGTCTTGCAAAACTTGGCAATGGCTGTCAACCATCTGTCATGTTCAACCTGTTGCTCTGATGACACTTCATCCTCATGCACTAAAGTATGAGAGCCAGACACCTTTGATGGAACCAACCTGAAGAAACCTCAGACATTCTTGGTCCAATGTGAGCTTTGTTTCCAGGATTGTCCCAAGGCATTTTGCCTTGACAGAAATAAGGTCACATTCACCCAGTCATACCTTAAGGGTATGGCCCTTGAATGGTTTGAACCAGACCTCCTGAACTCTGGAGATCCAGCAGACTGTCCACTCTGGATGGATAGCTGGCTGGATTTCATGGCAAACCTTCAGACGACTTTTGAACCACATGATCCAGTTGCAGATGCTGAACACCAGCTTGACCACCTCCATATGAAAGAAATGCATCATGTAAATTGCTACATGGTCAACTTTAACAGACTGGCATCACAAGTCTGAGGTTATGGAGATGGTGCCCTCTGCCACCTATTCTATACTGGACTCCCAGATCATATTAAAGATGAAATCAGTAGGGTTGGGAAACCTACTACCTTGTATGGGCTGTGTGCCCTAGCCCAAGAAATTGATGCACACTACTGGGAGCACAAGGATGAGATCTCTTGTCAAGCAAAGTCCTCTGGCAACAACTCCAGAAGTAACTCCAGAGGCAAAGCCGACTCCAACAAAGGGGACAAGCAGAAATCTAGTAATGCCAATCCCCAGTCTAGTAGCAACCAACAAACTCCATCTACCTTGAATCCCAAGCCTCTGAATAATCAGAACTCCAGAGCACTGTCCATGCTATCCAACAAACTTGGCAAGGATGGCAAACTGACACCTGCCAAATGTAAGAGATGCTTTGAACAGAACTTGTGTATGTTCTGTGGAAACCCCAGGCACAAGGCAAAAGAATGCCCCAAGTCTACATCCCACACAGCTAAGGCTTGTGCAGCTACAGCTACTGAGTCAGAAGCCAAACTGACTGCCTCTGCTGAGGCAAAAAAATAGTGTGCAACTCTCAGAACTCTGCACAGCCTGAGAGTTGCATTGATACTGACTGTGGACCCTTGGAGGCACACCTCAACACATCCACTCTTTCAAATCCTAATTCACTAAAGCCCTCAGTCACTCTCAATTTGTATAATATCCTGGACTTTCCAGCTTTAATACTGTATATGACATCACAGAATGCTTACATATGTTTCCTTTCTTGGTTTTACCTCTACACTTCTTCCCATGTGAAGTGAGATCCCAATCAGGATCATCACCTTTTACTTTACTGTTTGTCTTCTCACACATGTGACTTCATCACATCACATCACACCATGCATATGTATGAAGGAATGCCTTCATACATTGTGCCTAGTCATTATGACTCGATGTGCTGGTGCTTTCCTGTTTGTGTGTTTGATCAGAGATGGCCTCCATCCTTGTTTACCTTTACTATACTCAGCTGTAGGTACATTACATGAGCCAGTTGCCTGTGAGGTATATAAACCTCTCAGATGCAACTGAGACTCCTTGTACATTAAGCTACCAGGTATCAATCAATCTTTGCTACTCAGGTGAATTCTGGTTCTGCCCCTTGGCAGATAATTCCAAGTTGCTTCTAACTGGCTAGTCAAGACTTGCTCTTGCGACCATAGGATATAAAGGATGTCACTGCTGGGGAGGTTTCAACATTACCCAGTATATTAGGAAGAGGTGTCAGATAGTTACTTCCTCAGTAACACCAAGCTACTATATTAATATCTACCTGTCAGATAGTTACTTCCTCAGTAACACCAAGCTACTGAGGAGACTAGAGGAAAATTTACTCTACTGTAGTCCGCTTTTCTGCTTATGTAAGCAACTAATCTTCGCACCTAAAGAATGTACTACCTAGGGGGCAGTTTATATTCCAACAAGAGGCCCATTGGGTTAGTTGCCCTTCTTGCCTATTCCCTCCCTCTGGTCCCAGTTAGCCATAAGGTGATCAATAAGCACATGTCAGCCAGTGCCTTGAACAAGCACCTGTTAGCTAATGCCACATGACACATACAGTCATTCCAAAACTCTAACTCCTTCGTCCCTTTGCAACCCAGCTCTATTTGGTGCTTACCAAGAACTCTTGGATCAATCATTGGAAATACTCATGTCCCTGGTGTAGATGAAGAAGAGCTTACCCAAGCTAGGTCCCATGCTACTGAAGGACTTAATCTTGGGTTGGGATCTGGGCAGGAAGCTGAGAAGCCCAGTACTGGTACCATTCTGTTGTTCAACAGGGAGCCTATGGCTGAAGAAATTGAAGGACTTCAGACTAGGTTTGGAGTGCTGCAAGGCTTACCCATGTGATTCTACCAACAGCTACTCCTGGAACAGAAGCCCAATGGCAGATGCAAGTTTAACCTAAACAAACTGAGAACTTATGATGGAAACCACAACATGTTTGCTTGGCACTGTCATTTATGACTGAAGGTGCTGCTGCCATGTTTGCAGAAGTATACATCAACAAATATGACTGAAGTGGTTGTAGGGAATACACTGATTGGTGGCACAAGTTTGAAGATTGGCTCAAGCTACCTTTGTAACTGGCAACCTGCAACATAAAGCTCAAATACAGTTGGTCACCCTTTCACAAGGATCCGACCCCTTTGAAAAATACATTGCCAAATTCCTTTCCATGTTTAACCACACTGGATATAATGATGATAACTTTAACAGTGCCATATTTTTTGGACAAGGCCTGAAGAAGGAAATACATGGTTGGGTCCTTGACCACAAGGACCTGAAAACCATTTTGGATTGGATAGCCTACACTAGCAAAGCCATCAGCAAGATCAAACAAAAGAAAATCCTTGACAGTAAAAGGCCTGGAAATTGAAGTATATTTCCTGAAGGGCCTCACTACCAATATCCCACTCACCCTGCTTGTGACCCTAATACAATGTACATCAACAAGAGGTGTCAGCAAACTGGCAGAAGACAGGTTCACCTGGTGCACTGTTTTGATTGTTCTGAAGAAGGACATTTCAGCAAGGACTGCCCAAAGAAGAAAAGGGTCAAGGAAGTAGATGTGGAAGAAGTCAAGGTCAAAGAAGAAAAATCCAAATGGGATTTTTAGAGGGGTGTTCTGAATCAGCCTCATGCAGTTTGCCTACCAAATGTGTTTGAGTGCTCACCCTGTTTCATGTAATAGTATCCATGATGAATTGAATATGACCACTCATTCAATCTACAGAATGTTGGAGCTACTCAATTATGACAATGCAAGGATACCTGCCACAATTGACTGTGGTGCAGAAGTCAACCTAATAGGAGCCTGGCTGGCCAAGAAACTTAGACTTTGACTCTATCTGGTAAAGAAGATGTGGGACATTACTACCTTCAATGGACATGTCCAGTATATGGTCAAAAATAAATGCTACCTCAAATGCTGAAATCTGGTAAAACTGGTAAGAACATTCAAAGTTCTTTGTTATGTGGGGCTGTTAGAAAAGGATCATTTAATCCTGGGAATGCTGTGGCTCAGACAAGAACAGCTGATTATTAACTGTCAAATGCATAGGGTTGTTGGATGGGGTGGCTCCCTGGAACAGCTGCCAAAGAAGAAAGATGACAGACATGAGGTCAAGACCACCTCTGTGAGTCACACCACAATCTCCACTCAGTTGGAGATGAATGCCAGACCTTCCAAAGTCCTGGATCTGCCAAAAGAATACATGGAGTTCACTGAAGTCTTTTCCAAAACTGACATACCATTACCCCATTTCCAAAAGGGGTTATATGTATCACAAAATTCATACCAAAGAAGAATTTCAGAAAGACAACAAGAAACTGATGAAGAAGGAAAGCTTATATCTGATGTCCCTGGATGAACTCAAAGCCCTTGACAAGTTTATCAATGAGAATCTTGCCTGTGGTAAGATAGTGCCTTTGGAATCTCCTATTTCGGCCTTGGTGTTTTTCATAGCAAAGAAGGATGGGAAAAAGCAGCTGGTTCAGGACTACCAGTATCTCAACTTGCACATGATCCATGATTCTTACCCTCTTCCAAACATCCTGCAAATGATCAATGGTTTATGCAAGTCAAAGTACTTTGCAAAGTTCAATGTCCAGTGGGGTTTTACAAATGTATGAGTCAAGCTGGAAGACCAGTGGAAGGCAGCTTTCCTAACTCCAAGAGGCCTCTTTGAGCCTATGGTAATGTTTTTTGGTCAGTGCAATTCACTGCTGACTTTTCAATGTTTTATGGACACCATGTTCACATCACAAGTCCACAAGAAACAATGGTGCCAGTATATGGATGATGTGGTGGTCCATGCGAAAACTATCCCTCAGCTATGACAACATGTCTGCAAATTCCTCAAGGTTTGCAAAAGGGAATGGCTATGCCTAAAGATTTCAAAATGCATCTTTGAAGCCAAAGAAATCAAATTCCTGGGAATGAAAATAGCACAAGGAGATGTCCAAACAGTCTCCATTAAAACTGACACAGTTGAGAGCTGGCTCACACCCCACAACCTTCAGGATGTTTGGTTGTTCCTAGGTTTCTGCAACTTCTACCAGAGGTTTATCCCATCCTTCTCCCAAATTGCCCATCTGCTGCACAACCTGTCAAAAAAGGATACCAAGTGGAGATGGGCTGAAGAGGAAAATGGGGCCTTTGAGAAGATCAAGTCACTCCTATGTTCAGCACCAATATTGCAGATTCCTGATCACTGAAAGCTGTTCATGCTGTTTACCAATGCCTCAAAGGTTGGGACAGGCGCTGTTCTTGTGCAAAAAGGACCTGATGATGAGTGGCACCCATGTCACTTCCTTTCTGAGTCACTTAAGGGTACTGAACAATGTTACCAGGTCTTCAATCTGGAAATGCTAGCAGTCATATGAGCCTTAGATGCCTTCCAGCATTACCTTATTTTGCTGGTAGAACCTATGGTGATCTACACAGATCACAAGAACCTTACATACTGGCATCATCTGCAAAAGCTCACCCCACAGCAAGCTCAGTGGCTTGATATGCTTCAAGGGTACCCCATTTTGTTTTCACACAAACCTGGAAAGCTTATGGGAGTGCCTGATGCTCTTTCCTGGCATCCCAACTATGGAGAAGAGCCTGCCATTACAACTGCAGCCTTGCCTGAAGCCATGTGGCTTGACAGGGGGGTGAATTCTGACAAATCTGATTCTGGGCAAGTGCAATCAGCTGGCATGACTTTGGATCAATGCCTCAAGAAGGATGAACCAAAGGTTGACTGTTGTCACAAAGGGATCCATGTAATATCTTGAGAGGCCTATGACTATGCCACAAGTGAAACACCAAAGGATCTAACCCTCTCTAAGGAAAACCCTGAAGTACAAGAGGCTGCTGACAGAACAAAAAGGTACAAACAACAGCTCTACATCCCTCCTAAAATGCAGAAACAGTGTCTACAAGACTACCATGACCACCCAAGCACCAGTCACCCTGGAGTCAAGGCAATGATGAAGAAAATGGTAAAAGAGGTATGGTGGCCAAGCATGTGGAAGTCAATACACAATTACATCAAGGGATGTCTGATATGTCAAGCCAATAAGGTCATAATGCACCTGCTTACACTGCCTGTCACACCCAATGATACACCCAAGAACCCTCTCCCATTCCAGCAGATATCAATGGACCTCATCACCAATCTACCCAAGTCAGAGGGCTATGACTCAGTTCTTATGGTAGTAGATCAAGGGCTCACCAAGGCAGCTGTGTTCATGCCTACCAACAAAACTGTTGACTCAGTTGGCTTGGCAAGGCTGTTCCAACAATATGTCTACCAACAGTACAGACTACCCAAAGCAGTTATATCTGATTGCAGCCCCCAGTTTGCCTCCACCTTCACCAGAGAACTTTATAAAGCCCTTGGAATCCAGTCAAAACTCTCTTCGGCATATCACCCTCAAATGAACAGATAAAGTGAGCATGTTAATCGAGAGCTTGAAACCTACCTCCACTGCTACTGTGCTGAGCTACCCAACTCTTGGGCCCATAAGTTGCCTGATGCTGAATTTGCCCACAATTCACATATACACTCTGTGCATGGCCAAACCCTGTTCTCCCTGCTCTATGGTTTTGATCTGTCCCCCTATCTGGTTGCTTGTACAACAGCCACTCCATTGGTTGATGATCACCTACAGTCACTTGCCATCAATCACAACATCACCCAGTTGTCACATGAACAGGCACAGGACATGATGTGGTCAAGGTTGAGAGGGACATACACTGAGCCCAAAGTTGGTGATCAAGTGTGGCTGGACTCCAGAAACCTCTGTACTCCAGGACAATTGGCAAAATTGGAATGCTGAAGGTTGGGCCTGTTTCCCATCATTGAGGTCATTTCACAGTGGCTGTAAAACTTGGGCTCCCAACAACTTGGAAGGTACACCTGGTCTTCCATACTTCTCAGATCTTCCCATTCTCAAAGACCAATGAATATGGAAGTGCACCTCCACCTCCACTTCCAGATCTGGTAGATGATGAAGTCAAATGGGAAGTTGAGGCTATCCTGACTCACTGCAGCAAGGGATGATGAAAGGGCCATGAGTACCTAGTCAAGTAGGCCAGATACCCACATTTGTCAAATACTTGGGAGCTGGAAGAAAATGTAAAGGAGCATGCTGAAGAGGTACTCAACCCAGACCCTTCAGTCACCTGTGGTCCTGAAACTGGGAAACCTGACATGTACAATTTGGCCTAAACATAGGACTAGCCAATGTTGGCCAACAGACCCTGACCTGGTGGTGGCCAGTTGAATGAACTGGTGGTGTCAGCCAACATTGCACCCCCTGAAAGTGGGGTCAGCCAGCCTGGCTGGGGGATGGCATCCCCCCTAAAAGTGGCTTGGCCAACCAGGCTGGGGGATGCCACCCCCCTGAAAATGGGGTTGGCCAGCCCCATCCTCCCCTGAAAGTGGGTCAGCTCCCCCTGAAAGTGGGCCATCCAACCAGGCTGGGGGATGCTGCCTCCCCCCCCCCCCTGAAAATGGGGTCAGCCAGCCTGGCTGGGGGATGCCATCCCCCCCAGAAAGGTGGGGTTGGCTGCCATGGCTGGGGGATACCCCCCTTGAGAGTGGGGTCAGCTGACCTGGCTTGGGGGGGGGGGGGGCATCCCCCCCATCCACTCCCTTGCTGACACTGGTCCTCTTATTCAGAGTTGCATGCACCCTTGACATTCATAATTCTATTTAATCTATTACCTTTTCCCACCACATATGTATCTACCCATTCATTTACATTGCTCTCTTGGTCTGATTCCGAGTTCTCACTCCCCTCCTTTGATTTTCCTCCACCTTCTTCCCCTTTCCCTCATCCTTCTCTGCCATCTTCTGTCCCCTGGTCACAATCCCACTCCCTACCCTTTTCCTTTTCCTTGGAGGAGCTTCCTCCTCCTCCTCCTCCTCCTCCTCCTTCTCCTTCTCCCTCTCCTCATCCCCTCTATCACTATCTTCCAACCCAGCACCCCCCTCTCCCCCTAGTGGTCCCTTGGTGCCTGCTGGACATTGCTCCAACCTTGAAACTACCACCCCCACTACATCCATCACATCATCCCCCTTCTGCACACCAAGCTTGGAGTTCAACAATAAATTCAGCTCACTGACCATAGGATCATCCTCCTCCACTTCTTGGGCATGACTACACTCCCTTAACAGAAGCCCAAGTCCCAGAACCACCTCCAGACCCCTTGAAGAGGAACTGAACCTTGCACTTTGCAACTCTCCAATTGCCTTTTGGAAAGTCCCCAAATCCAAGTGAATTTCCTCTGGCAAGTACTTGGCACTCCATGTCCAAGTTTGTCAAGACCAGTTCTCAATGGTCTCTGAGAGGGTCCAAGGGCAGAGGATGGCTAGAGCGAAAGTCTGGATAGTCAGAGTTTAGTGTACAACCTAGTACACTATTTTCCTGCCAAGTCCCAGAGGTCAGAGATATCCAGAGACTGTCTGGAGTCAAGTGAGATCGATGAGTATCTTATTTGATATTTGAACTGATGTGCTACGATGTATGTACAAGGCTTTTATAGTACAGAGGAAAGTCCAATGCAATGTCCAGGGTGTAGCAACTACCAGAACACAGTATGGATGAATAACAATATTAGTGAGCCATTAGTAAGGTAGGTCAGTAGTCACCAGATAGCTGGATGGTACAGGGATTAGTAAGACATACAGGTATGGTAATGTAGCAAGTCACTTAGAAGCACAAGAGAAACATACTAAATATGGACACAGAAATAGAAATAGATTGTAAGTCAAATCAGAGATGGAACGGAGTTTTATGATGGAAGCCCATAGGGCTAGAACAACATCTCGGATGGTCAGAACTTGGTCCAGACCTTGTGCATGCATCATGGATGTGACAAAGTTGCCCAGTAGGGGAAGTCTACCTCTGGCCCCTTTCCATGCTCCTATGTCATCTGTGAGTTAGTCTAATGCTCCCTGACAGCCACAGACTTACCTGTACCTGGGCATGATGGAAAGAGACTTCAAATAAGAGATCCAGTCCTTGCTGGCATGCCAAGCATGTAAGGATGCCCTAGACTACTGCACTTAAACAGGTGTGGAGTTCATTAATGGTTGAACTCCAGTATTATTTGTAGGTATATTACATAAACAAGGGCACCCATTACATAAGTAGAGGGACTTCTTTTTTACCATACTTTATGCACTCCAATATAACACTGGTCATGTTTATATTTGAGTGACTAAGTATACAAGTGAACAAGAAGCTAGAAGCTTTACAAAGCAGGACTGGACTCTTCTGGGTTTAACTGGCCCACATCTGTAGTGGCCTCCCCTAGGACCTCACCACCATCAACAGTCTGCTCAGAGGCTCCTCCAACTGAGTGCTGTGTGATTGAAGGCCCTGGTATGCCTGCCCCACCCACTTCTGCTTCACTGTCATCATCCACAGTCACCCACACTCTCTTCTTACTTCTTCCCACCACTTTCCTGTCAAACTGCCTGCACAAAGGTGCATCCTCCTTTTTGCAGTCAATGAATGACACAATCACCTTGTCCTGTGCCTCTAGGGATTGCCAATGATCCCAAAGCAACCCAAGATCAGCCTTTGTCCATTTGGAAGGATCCTTCATTGTAAGACCCTCTGGGATAGACTCAGGGTCCAGATACTTCATTGGGGACTTGATCAGCAAGCCCCAGGGAACCTTGGCCTTGGGCTTCTTGGTGAACTTGGCTATGTCCCAAACTTACATCAGAAATGCAGCTATGCACATCCCAAGCAACACACACCATAAGCAGCTTGGAACACTGCTCTTGCCAAGTTCTGTTGCACCTTCAACTTCTGCCCACCCCAACTGGGCAAATCTGGATTTCCATCCTCATCCAAGGATATCTCCTGCTTCTCAGGTGAATCTTCCTCCACTAACCAGTGATCAATTGGCATAAATATGTTGATAGACAATACACTCCACTCACCAGGCTCAGTCAACAGATAGTCAGTTAATATGTTCTCAGCAGTCAAAACCCAGTCCTTGCTTGACTGGGATGACTCAGTGAACACCTTCTTCCCATCCCCTGGTGCTGTCTCAAACCTGGTGGTCTTCTTCAGCATTGGAAACAACAAGGTAAGTGAAACTCACACTGCCAGCTTGATCTGGCCCTCCCCTGACTCATGCCCTACAAACATCACCACATGGGACCCCATGGTTCTCTGAACAATTTCAATAAAATCTTTGGCCATAGCAGGGAGATTTTTTCTGTGGTATCTGTTTATTTGCCAGCTCAGTACAAGGTCTGAAAGTTGGAGGTGTACCTACAAATCATGGGTCTCTTTGGGTGCACCTAACTTGTTCCACTTTTCTGCTGCCCTCCCAGCTTCTGCTTTCCTGTCATCAGAAAGGGACTCCCACCACTTTTGGAAAATCCTGGTCCTCTGCCCTATGGTCTTGAGGTCCTTGGTGTCCCTCCTTTCCCTATCATAGCTGTCCATTTCCTCCTTGAAAACCCATTGTGCTGCAGTGAAAGCTGTAAAGGCCTCTTTTGTAGTCCCCAGCCTTGGTGGGTCTGGCCTTCTCCTCCCTTGAATTCTCACCCTCACCAGCATCTTCCTTGCTCTTTCCAGTGAAAGCAAGAGTCAGGATTCACTGGATGATGGCTATCTCATCTTGCTGGTCTTCTGGATCCAATTGTGACAACCACTCCATTCAGATGGCCTAGACAAACCTCAGACCTGTCCAGCATGATGAACAAGGGTCACACCACTCTCAGATTTTGGGGGAGTTCCACAAAATGCAATGGTTCATGCTCCAGAATCTTCCCCTTCACCTCAGCCAGGATCTCATTCCTGAGCTCCAAGTTCCCCCTTGCTTCTTTGTACATTCCTACATAGGAGGACAGGATTTCAGAGTAGGCTTGCTTCCAGTCAGACATTAGATGATTCAATGGGGGGAGGTATGTAGCAGCAGAGAATTTCTTGTTGCAGGTAGAAGATAGAAGGTGAAAATTTTTGGCCCTTACTGATTTAGGCAGGTGGTTGAAAAAATGTTGGCCCTTCCTCTTTTAGGCATTACTTTTTTTATTTGCACATGTTTGGCATTCACTTGGATTCCAATACCAAGTCACCAAGCCATGGGCATCACTAACACACACCACACTGTGTGTTTCCACTCCCATTCTAGGTACAATCCACATGTTTACCTTGGAACATCAACCTTGCCTTCTTTGCAAAGTCATTCCACAACCCCATCTGCTTTTTAGCATAAGCCTCTTTCCCTGGCTCACTTGACTCCAGAGCCCTTTTCTCCCACATGTCCTTGTGGTACTCAAACTACAGGCAAGTCCAAAGCATCTCATGCCTCACCAGTGACACTTCTTTTTTCCATCTGTCCCTTCTTGCCCTTGCTTTGAGCCAATTGATCCTGTAAACTACACACCACTGTTAGCAAGACATATGGCAAGAGCATACACTTACATTCTTCCATCAAGCCCCCACCTTGGAGACTCAGCTGACTCTGTTCACCCTCCATCATCCAAAACCAAGCCAGTTTACTGGTTCCCTGGCCAAACCTGTTCTCCTCTGTCACCTCCTTACTCACTGCAAGATCATCAGGCAGGATTTCTTGATACTTTTCTGCCATGTCACCATTGGGGTCCAGCCTGAGAATTGCCTGTCTGGCCCTCTGATAACCTCTGACATGCTTGTTTATCCTGGCCACCACTTTTTGGATTTCCTTCTTGGTCCTGGTAACTTCCCTGGTAGAATTTGCAGTCCAGAAGTTCTGTCAGTATAACATGGCTTTGTTTCCAAGGTCTGTTCTCAGTTGGTCTAAAGAATCACTAGCTTGTCCAATCCTGAGTTCCCTCTCCTCTTTGAGAAGGTCAACAATGCCCAGCTCTGTCAGTTTGTCACTCCCAATGGAAGAGGGCATCCATATATTCATGAGCTCAGAAGCCAGCTCCTCAACTTCCTCTCCAGGAACTTGCCCCTATCCTCCTCCTCCCCTTCTTCTTCTTTCCCACAAAATTCTGGATCATCCTGGGGAGTGAAAGCACCATCAATCTCCAAGCCTTTGAAAAATGCTTGACCATTACTGTGGAATTTTTCAATTCTGGCAGAAAGCCTCTGCCTCTTCATAGAGATTTTGACTTCTTGGCTAGTGGACATGGGATTTGGAAGTTGTTGGAGTTCAGATCTCAGCTGGTCCCTGCAGGCCTGGTCAGCAAGAAAATCACCTTCAGCTCAAGGGGGACCTCACTGTGAGTCCTCAATGCTGATTCCTTCAGCAAGCCAGGCCACAGAACCACCACTTCTAAATGGAGTCATTGGGTTTTTCATGAGTTGCAACTGCACTTCATGAAAGGTGGGAGTTACATATAATTATCAGAAGGAGTCATCAGCCCATCCACAAGACCTACCTTTGTCCCCTTTCAACAAATAAATATCTAGGGCCTCCCCCCTATCAGCCTCTGCCCTTAGAGCATCCAATTCCCATCCAGAAACCTTGTCAGGATCCAGAACAGCAGTCAAGTGCTCATAGGCCTGATTCATTTCCTCCAGACACTTGTTGGAAGTCTTGTATTTCTTCAGCAAAGAGGGGACTGAAATGGTCCACATAAATTTACCTTCCTTGGAGAAAAACCCTCACCTAGTCCCACCAGCTTTTTCCAGTTAGAATCCCTCATATGATCATCATACACCTCTTGCCTATGGGCCTGAGTCATGGACCTAGCAGTTGGGGAGATCTTATTGAATGGAGCCCACAATGTCTCCAGAATTTCTCCATCCAAGTGGCCTGCACCTTTGACAAAGTTGAGGCTGTACCTTGGGAAGCAAGAGAGCTTGTGTGCAGCCAAATGGAACTTGCCCACAGCAGGGACAATCTCCAGAGCTGGGGAAGAAGGAGGGAGGGACTATTTTTCACCCTACTCCAGAAGTTGACACTCCACTGGCACCCTACATCATAAATCACCAGTGCTTTAGTGATTCTCTCAGAACCACAGCCAAGAGCATTGCAAATGGAGTAGTCTGTGTTCATATACCTGACCAAAAATGAGCTCCAAGCCACCAACATCAATCCAGGCATTTCACCCACCTCTCCCCTTTTTGAAAATCCACCACAGAGTGGGGGACAAAGCAGCCATGTCGAGCACAAGCTGTGGCACCAATCCCTGTGAACCTGAGGTTGAACTTGTTGATATTTGCAGCATTAATGGCCCTGTCATTGCTGCAGGTGGATCTCTGAATTACTGGTCAGCAAGCAAACTCCAAGACCTTGAAACCTCTCACCTCCTTGCTATCCAATGACTGTTGTAGATGATTCTGATATGGCCCCTCAGACACCATATACCCCTTTCCATCTGACAAGGCCACATCTAACTCTGGCTTGTTCATTTTCATATGCTGAGCAGTGAAGTTGCCATCTATGACATATTGCCTCATGACAGTATCCCTGAGGGAAGTTAGAAACCCAATTGGAATGGATTACTGTCTCTTACCTGTCATACTGAACTTTCCAGTCTGCAGGTAAATTAAGACCTGGCTGGGGGCAGGCAGGGCAGAAGAGGGCAAGTCCTCCATCCCCTGGATCTTTCTCAGCATCAAGCCCAAAACCAAACCATTTCCTGTGTTTCAAATCCCTCCATAGCCAAGAAACCCTCATCAGCTCCCTGTACCTATCCTAACAAGGAGTGAATAAACAATATGAACATTATCCAACTAATTGCAAAACTGCACTCAACTGGTACCCTTTCTGGGAATGCATTGTTGGTGAACCTTTTCAGCTTCTGATAGAAACTCATAGCAGAAGTCTTGCACTCCAAAGCATCTATCAGAAAGTGGTCAAGCACATCAAATGTGAAGGCAGTTTTGGGCATGGAAATGCTGGCTGGGAAGAGTCTTTGATGAAGCAAGTCAAGGTGCCAGTCATTGGGATCAGACCCAGGGCATTTGCACACTGAAACCTCATGAGAAAAAATCCCCTCAGTGTGCACAATGGTCATCTGGAACCAGGAAGACTTCCTGATGACAGGGTCATCATAAGGCCTCCCCAATAAAAATGCCACTGACCTGTGATTGGAGGGACTATCCCCAGTTACATAGCCTGACTCCTCTGGATCAGGGTCTGACCAATTACAGGGGCAAGGATCCCCCCCATGGCCAATGTGCCACAAGAAGCCAAGGTCCATCAAGGAGGTAGGTTGGTAGTGAGTACCATTCCACCTTTGGACCTTGTGAAAGGGGAGGTTCCTGTGAACTTTGACAGCACAGGGACCACACCAGGCATGGACACCAGCACAAGACATGCACCAGACACTTCCTTCAGCTTCAGAGCACTGCTCACAAATCCCCCCCTTAGCCAGCTGTTCCCCTTCCAAAATGATGTTTAGATACTCTGCTCTCCAAGGCAGCTACTCTCTGATATAGTCATTTTGACTCTGCAGGTAATTTTTAATGGTGGACCATCCCCAAATCAGAGTACAGACCTTTGTGTGTCTTCTGGACTGGGGGGCATCATCTACATCATTCTAGTCAGAGTTAGGGATGTCAAGAGGGTCATGGAAGTCAGAGAAGTTGAAATGTTGGGAGGATGCCTTGGTTCTTGGAGTCCCAGGAGTGGAAGGCTGACTGCCAGAGGGGTAGTAGAGGTGCCTAGCATCGACTTCTGTGTGGGTGAGCTTTCCCCTTCTGGTCTTGGTGGGCTGGAAAGTGTACAAAGAACCTCTCCCCAAAGATTTTTGCAGGACTTTGGACCTTCGATGATGCATGGTGAACAACAGAGATTTGAAATGCAGGGAATACTCAAGGGATGTACAATTTTCACTTGGAAACTCTGGTTGACATTGGCTAAGGGACTTGGCTAGGTACACTAAGTTTGTAAACATTTTCCCAAGAGATCCTTTTGTTGGGTGAAAGATGGCCTGGGCAGTCCAAATCTGTTATGGACAGCATCTTTCATGTAGTGAGCAAGGGCTATTCTTTCACCTTTCTCCCATTTTGGAACAGAGTGGTGGTGAAGTTTACCAGCAAGGTAAATCATGGTGCCTGGCTGGCAACCAAAAATGGAGCCAAGATCTGAAACATGAAATTGGGCATCATGAGTTCCCAGGCTCACCAGCAAGTCCAGGAGGGAGGGTGCAGAAACCTTGTCCAAATGAGGAGGAGTCTCTTGGTTGACTATGACATCTATGCCAACATAGATGGAAGGCCACTGGATCCCAGAAGGGGGTTGGGTGACCACCCAGTCTCCCTTGGCTGCAATGGCACCCTTGCCAACTCTAGTGAGATCTGGCAGTACAAGTCCTGAAATGGAGTTCCAGAACTCTTCTGCATAAGAGATTTCATGAAGCCATTCCTTCACAGCAGGGATTTTGAGATTGGAACTTTCATAGACCTTGTCCTACAACCTCTTTGAGACCATTAGGCTTGCAATCTACAGCAGACCATGAGGAGAAGAGTGCCAGATGACCCTGCTGGAAAGTTGCAGGAGAGTTCATGAGCCTACCATGGCCAAAGATGGCATCAGCCAATGGGTCCATGTCTCTGCCATCACTTCAGTCAACCACCTATGGGGACCTATTAGGTCTATATATTCTTATAGATGTATTGGCCTAATAAGTGTCAACTGGTTGGGAATTCCCAACTCCTGGAGATTCTCCACCTCATGGCTGGGGAATCTCCAGGCCTGCCATGTGATAGGTGCTGGAGAAAGTGGGGGAAATCCATCTCTCCAACATAAATACATTTTGGGTGTCAATATATTGGAGTGGCTGGGGTCCAAATATGATTTTTTCCGAGATATTACCTGCATTTTCTGGGTATTCCCCAGGCTGAATTGACCAACTTCCCAGTCCAATGCTGGGCATTCCCCATGCTGATATGACCTACCCATGGTGGTCACTGGGATTTCTTCAGGCTAAATTAGCCTATTTTCCAGTTCAATTCTGGGCATTCCCCATGCCAATTTGACCTACCAATGGTGGCAACTGGGATTTCTCCAGGCTAAATTAGCCTGCTTCCCAGCTCAATTCTGGGCATTCCCAATGCCAATTTTACCTACCCAGGGTGGCAACTGGGATTTCTCAAGGCTAAATTAACCTGCTTTCCAGCTCAATTCTGAGCATTCCCCATGCCAATTTGTCCTACCCATGGTGGCAACTGGGATTTCTCCAGGCTAAATTAACCTACTTTCCCACTTTGGTCAACCCCCTACAGGGACCCATTAGGTTCATATATTCTTACAGATGTTATGACCTAATAGGTGTCAAGTGGTTGGGAATACCTGACACCTGGGGATTCTCCAGAACATGCCTGGGGAATCTCCCATATGGCAGGAATGGCTGGGGTCCTGATATGATTTTCCCCGTGCCAAATTGGCCTGTCTCAAGTGGCAGCTGGATCTTCTCCAGCCTAAATTGACCAAGGTCCCAGTATGACCCTGAGCATTCCCCATGGCAAATTGACCTGGCCCAGGTGGCAGCTGGATCTCCTCCAGGCTAAATCAACCCACTTCCAGTCCACCCCTGGCCATTTCCCATGCCAAATTGACCAGTCCTTGAAGGCAATTGGGTATTCTCCAGACTAAAATGGACCCCCCTACTTGGCTAAACCTGGGCATTCCCCATCCTCTTTTGACCTACCCTAGGGTAGCAGTTGGGACTTTCCCAGGGTAGGTTGACCCCTTCTCTAGTCTGTACCTGGACATTCCCCAGTAAAATTGACCTATTCCTAGTGATAACTGGACTTCTCCTGGGAATTCCCAGGCTGAATTGACCTATGCCTGGTGATAATTGGGTTGTACCCAAGCTCAATTGAACCTTGTTCCATTGCAAACATGGGCATGCCATATACTAAGTGGAACTAGCCCAGGTGGCAGCTGGCCATTGAACAGGCTACACCTGGATTTTCCCCATGCACATTTGACTTACTGTATCCCTGGTGAAAGAATTGCTGGCAGCCCCATGCCAAATTGACATCACTATGACCATGCATAGCACCTTAGAAATTCTCCATGACCAATTGGAGATTCTCCATGGAAGGTTGGAGATTCTCCACAGGTTGGAGATTCTCCATGGCAGGTTGGAGATTCTCCAGGAGGGCTTGGGGAATCTCCATGACAGGTTGGAGATTCCCCAAGGGGTCATGGAGATTCCCCATGGCAGGTTGGAGATTCTCCACAGTGAGTTGGGGATTCTCCATGACAGGTTGGAGATTCCCCATGGCAGGTTGGAGATTCTCCACAGTGAGTTGGGGGTTCTCCATGACAGGTTGGAGATTCCCCAAGGGGTCATGGAGATTCCCCATGGCAGGTTGGAGATTCTCCACAGTGAGTTGGAGATTCCCCAAGGGGTCATGGAGATTCTCCATGGCAGGTTGGAGATTCTCCACAGTGAGTTGGAGATTCCCCAAGGGGTCATGGAGATTCTCCATGGCAGGTTGGAGATTCTCCACAGTGACTTGGAGATTCTCCATGGCAAGTTGGAGATTCTCCACAGTGACTTGGGGATTCTCCATGACAGGTTGGAGATTCTCCATGGCAGGTTGGAGATTCCCCAAGGGGTCATGGAGATTCTCCATGGCTGGTTGGAGATTCTCCATGGCTGGTTGGAGATTCTCCACAGTGACTTGGGGATTCTCCAAGACAGGTCAGAGATTCTCCACAGTGACTTGGGGATTCTCCATGACAGGTCAGAGATTCTCCACAGTGACTTTGGGGATTCTCCATGACAGGTTGGAGATTCTCCATGGCAGGTTGGAGATTCCCCCAGGGGTCATGGAAATTCTCCATGGCAGGTTGGAGATTCCTTCCCCAGCGGTCATGGAGATTCTCCATGGCTGATTGGAGATTCTACACAGTGACTTGGAGATTCTCCATGGCAGGTTGGAGATTCCCCAAGGGGGCATGGAGATTCTCCATAGCCAGTTGCAGATTCTCCACATCATGTTGGAGATTTAGGTCTATATATTACAGGTATGTACCTGTAAATGGTCTGTTGGGGTTGGGAACTCCCAGCTGGTGTTTCAGCACAATAGAATGGTCAACTTTATTCACTTCAGCCAAGGTGGTCATGATGAAGGGCTAGGGTCAGTGGCAGTAGCAGAGACCCAGTCAGGAGTGGTACTAAAAAAATTATGGGCTGAGTGCAAAGAGCTGTCAGTGTCTCAACATGAACCCAGAGGGAACTTCAAGGCATGACTTGAAAGTGACAACCCCAAAGAAAATTGTATTGCCCCAAATGAACTGCAGCCAGTTATATCCATTTCATACATCTAAAGTATGATGGGTAGATGACCCAAGAGTAGAGAGGAGACTGAGAATGGGATATGATGCACAAATGAGCACTGCACATGAAAAAAGAGATATTTCACAAATGGTGGCAGATACTGGGATGTGGTGGATATCATCAGTAAGGTGCCTGGAGGTAGGATGAATCTTCAAAAAAGTGAAACATATGACATGAAAATGAACAAGATATATGGCACAAGCCAACACTTTATGGGTTGGCCTGCATCTTCAGGGTTGTCTGATAGGCAATGTTGAGTAGAGTCATGTCTGAAAAAATAGAAAGATTTGGAAGGAAGATGGGGGGCATACATGGCAAATACAATGGGGGGAAGGCTGACTGCATGCCAATCAACAACCACTGGGGAAAATGCTATAAGATGTGAGGACACAGTGAGGGGACATGTGGAGAACATGAAGAACAAAAGACTGGGTGAATATGCACACCTAATCCCAAGATATCTTTAGATAGTCCCCCAATACCTTTGTGTGCAAAATTGGCTATATCTCCTGAAAAGTTAAATGCAGCAGTGACATAAGATGGACCAATAGAAAGCCCTCACCCAGTTGAAGAAGAATTCCAATTTGCAAGAGATTCATTGGAAAAGAACAGAGGTGGAATGTGGCATATAAAATGGGGGGAGGAGGGACAGGGAGTCAAACCAAACAACCAATACCCCTCATGGTGGGCTCCAGTCATGGAACACAAAGAAAATATCCCAAAGCCAGATAAACAATTTTCTTGCTTGTTTCATCTGAACACCAGTGTATATTTAACCTGTAATCACAGTCTTTATTACCATAGTGAGTAAGTATACTAAGGGAGACCAAAAGTGACCTGCACATAGTGTTTTCCCAGCCCAGCTTCTGAGGGCTTGGGGCCAGGGAAACCTCAGGCCAGGCCATGAAGCCCCACAAGCCCAGTATGAGGGCTTGGTTTGGCCCAATAGCTGGGGCTGTTGGCTTGGGCATGGCTTACCAGTGCAAAAATGATATTTAATACAAAGTATTTCTACACAAGTTGTACTCAGTGTGCAATGGGAGAAACTATAAGAAACTCTGGGACATGATATAGAGCATCTAGGAGGGTTGGACTAATGAAGAATTAGAGAAAAAACAGCACACCCAGTCCCAATATATTCCAAATTTCATCATACAGGGCCCTTCTCCATAAAAAGGGCAACATCTCTGGACATGCCAGCGCAACAGTGACAGGAAATATATCAGCTGGAAGGTCTATTCGAGTAGAATCACCTTGTAGAAAACCGGGAGGTTCTGTGCAACGGTTCAGGAGAAAATGCGGTGCGAGCTCAGAGGCAGGGGGAGAGGTAGTGTGTCGAGGTACAACTGCTCAGTGGAAATCTACGAGACCTCCGGACGTGGTAGAGGGAATCAATGAGAAATGGGAGAACGCTGAAATAAGAAAAACGGCACATCCGATGACGAGTTATGTCAAAATTCGTTGTACAGTACCTTCCACTAGAAAACGGGCAATATCTCGGGAAGCGCCAAAGCAAACGCGACAAAAAAGATACCGCTGGAAAGGCCTCTTCAAGTGGTCCTAGGCCCGAAATTTGCGAGAGATTTGGGGCAACAGTTCAGGAGAAATCGCATGTACAAGTTCAGATGTAGGGGGAGAGGTAGCGTGTCGAGGCACAACTGCTCAGCAGAAATCTATGAGACCTCCGTACATGGTAGAGGTAATCAAGGGGAGATGGGAGAACGCTGAAATAAGAAAAACGGCACACCTGATGACGAGTTATGTCGAAATTTGTTGCACAGTACCTTCCACTAGAAAATGGGCAATATCTCAGGAAGTGCTGGATCAAACGCGACGAAAAACATACCGCTGGAAAGACCTCTTCAAGTAGTCCTAGGCCCGAAATTTGCGAGAGATTCGGGGCAACAGTTCAGGAGAAATCGCGTGTACAAGTTCAGAGGTAGGGGGAGAGGTAGTGTGTCGAGGCGCAACTGCTCAGCAGAAATCTACGAGACCTCCGGACATGGTATAGGTAATCAAGGGGAGATGGGAGAACGCTGAAATAAGAAAAATGGCGCACTCGATGACGAGTTATGTTGAAATTTGTTGTATAGTACCTTCCACTAGAAAATGGGCAATATCTCAGGAAGTGCTGAAGCAAACGCGACGAAAAACATACCCCTGGAAAGGTCTCTTCGAGTAGTCCTAGGCCTGAAATTTGCGAGAGATTTGGCGCGACGGTGCGCAAGAAATCACGTGTACAAGTTCAGAGGTAGGGGGAGAAGGTGGGTTTACCAAGCAAAATAGCCCCCTTGCAGTGGGCTCCAGATGTAAGGTCAAATGGATAGGGACCTGGGGGATATAAAGAGGTCTCCTAGCAGTAATGGGCTGGTCATCTTGACTCGGGAGGTTAGCGGTGCTCGGTGTGAGCCAGAGTATGAAAACGAGTGAATGCACGTGTCAATTACATCACCACCTTCCCACACTGCTAGCTATTTGCTAATTAATTTCGGCCTACCGAACAGTGTGTACACTTGATTAGTAACTAGGGGCGGCCCGCAGCCTGGGCCTTCCCCACATTGTGGCTGTGTCATACTTTAATTGCTCCATCCTCCTACTCCGCTTTTTTGATTAAGTAAGCAAAAAAGCGGTCTCCCGGGCTTCATTTCTGCCTCACCACACTTCCTCCTTTCATTGTAATGTGCTCTAATGTATCTGAATACACCTAGAATATATCAACCATTAGATAGAAACAAATCTCATTCAATTTAGGGCAGTGAATGGGTTTCAAAATACATAGGGGAAAAAATGCGAATTCTGTTCCAAATTCTACAGTTGTTCACATATCACCATGAAACTTTCAGCACAGGCCCCACTGACATATGTCTACAAACTGTTAAAATAAGAAGTCCCCACAGGCATCCCTTCTGGAGTTATGATCAGTTCTCCCTCTCCCCCTACAGACTTGTATCCTTCTCTCTGGTGTGAATTCCAATAATTTGGAAGCATGGGGGGAGCATAGTACAATATATCTGTAGAGGCATATGGGTGGTTTGGATGACAGATAAGATGTGGGTGCACTTTTTCTTCTTTTTCTTCAGGTGGGTACCACACATTATCCACATTAATAACATATCTCGAAATTTGTGGGGATGGTGCCTGTCACATATATCAACCCCTGTACAAAGTTTCAACTCCAGCCAATGAGTATTGAAGGTACTGTAGGGCAGCTGAGGTTTTGGGACCATGGGAAAATGTCCGAAGAGATGCCCAGAATTGAACTGGCAAGTAGGCCAATTTAGCCTGGAGAAATCCCAGTTGCCACCATTGGTAGGTCAAATTGGCATGGGGAATGCCCAGAATTGAACTGGCAAGTAGGCTAATTTAGCCTGGAGAAATCCCAGTTACCACCATGGGTAGGTCATATCAGCATGGGGAATGCCCAGCATTGGACTGGGAAGTTGGTCAATTCAGCCTGGGGAATACCCAGAAAATGCAGGTAATATCTCGGAAAAAATCATATTTGGACCCCAGCCACTCCAATATATTGACACCCAAAATGTATTTATTCTGGAGAAATGGATTTCCCCCATTTTCTCCAGCACCTATGGCATGGCAGGCCTGGAGATTCCCCAGCCATGAGCTGGAGAATCTCCAGAGGTTGGGAATTCCCAACCAGTTGACACCTATTAGGCTAATACATCTATAAGAATATATAGACCTAATAGGTCCCCATAGGTGGTTGACTAAAGTGCACTATGACCATTCATAGCACCTTAGAAATTCTCCATGACCAATTGGAGATTCTCCAGGGGGGCTTGGGGAATCTCCATGACAGGTTGGAGATTCCCCAAGGGGGCACAGAGATTCTCCACAGTGATTTGGAGATTCTCCATGACAGGTTGGGGATTCCCCAAGGGGTCATGGACATTCTCCATGGCTGGTTGGAGATTCTCCAGTGACTTGGGGATTCTCCATGACATGTTGGAGATTCTCTAGGGAGCTATGGAGATTCTCCAGGGAGCTATGGAGATTCTCCGTGGCAGGCAAAAAGTGACCTGCACATAGTATTTTCCCAGCCCAGCTTCTGAGGTCTTGGGGCCAGGGAAGCCTCAGGCCAGGCCATGAAGCCCTACAAGCCCAGTATGAGGGATTGGCCTCACCCAAAAGCTGGGGCTGTTGGCTTGGGCATGGCTTACCAGTACAAAAATGATATTTAATACAAGGTATTTCTACACAAGTTGCACTCAGTGTGCACTGGGAAAAACTATAAGAAACTCTAGGGCATGATATAGAGCATCTAGGAAAGTTGGACTAATGAAGAATTAGAGAAAAAACAGCACACCCAGTCCCAATATATTCCAAATTTCATCATACAGGACCTTTCACCAGAAAAAGGGCAATATCTCTGGACATGCCAATGCAATAGTGACAAAATATATCAGCTGGAAGGTATATTCAAGTAGAATCACCTTGTAGAAAACCAGGAGGTTAGGTGCAATGGTGAAGAATCTGAAAATGAAATGCTGAGGATGGGTGAGAGAACTGAAGGGGTGAGGTCTTCCAAAGGGGCCTCTATAGCCTGGAAGAGAGAACTGTCTGAGGAAGGCCATCTGAGGCAGTCTGAGATCTGTCTGAACACAGCAGAATGCAACTCAAGGCCTTCTCTAACTTGAACTCAAACTCATAACTCAGAACTTTGCTATTATTTTGTGTAAGTAGTTACAGTGGAGACACAATGCAGCTGTCAATATTTAGGATGGGGGAAAATGTAGTGGAAAACATGATGGCAAAAATTTAAGATTATGAATCAAATTCTAACAGGGATGGAGTTCAAAGTCTTTCCAATTGTGAGATTGTTTTTGATAACTACAAGTTTTCACAACCATGTAGTCATGTCCAAAATGTCAATCTGATTTTTAAGTACTGAAGCCAACAGCACACTTGTCAAGAATTCAAGTTTTATCTTTACATTTGAGTCACAGAGGAAATTATTGTATTGTCATTGCCCAAACAATGATTTGGACTTCAAATTTTCATTGGCATAGAGACCAAGGTTTATTGTTGAAATGAAAATGGGAGGGGATATGCTATCCAAAATTCTGAATTACATCCAAGTCAAAACTGGTTACCTGATCATCGCCCTGATCATTGCCTGACTATCACCCCAACACTGCACATTTCTCATCCATCCATGCCTGACAAGATAGTTATACAAAACATGCATAGTTTGCTGGGTATTCTAGTATGTCTGTAGCAATGGAATAGGTCAATACTCAGAGGAATTGTGAGTGGGAAAGACATACAAGGATCAGGTTGCAATAATCTTCATCCATGGTAATGGTTCCTTCAAGGTCTTGAGTGACTCCCTCTGACATTCAGTGAGTTGTGACATCCACTCTTCAGTATACAATGCCACAGGTAAAGCTGTTACTGGGGCCTGGGAGGAGGTTGGATTGTCAGGAGCATGCTTTCTAGGGAGGGGTTTTGCACCCTGTGAGCAAAAGATGTCCTTGTTGAGAATCTGCTGGAGGTCTATAATCACCAGCTCTTTGTCAATGTTCTTCTGCCATTCCATTTTTTTCACTCAGAGTACATTCTCAATGCCATTTTCCACAGAGCTCTCTTCTGAGCTCATACTGTGCTCACCTAAAGATTTGATGAGATGTTGAAGCCACTGCCAGTTATGTAGATCATCATCAGGCACTTCTGATTTCATTGTGATGATACAATTGAGGACTGTCTTCCTTTGATGGTATTTCTATGCAAATATCAGTAAAGGTATTGATGCTTGAACACATGATGCCTATGTTTCAGTGGCAGGTGGCTTGTCTGCTCTCCTTCACCTGTATCAGATTCTCTTCCACTAGCTGAGCCTCCTGTTCAGCAGGCATCTCAATCAGCCCCTTGGCCATCAGCTTGGGTTGTGCATTCCTCCACAAAGTTCACAGTCACTTGTAATGTTCATGTAATACCTCTTCAATATAGTCATCATCTTTTCTGATGGGCCAGGCTTCTTGAGTACAGCATGCTTGAAATTTGCAGAGGAGGAAACTGAGTATGAAGGAATTCCATGGCAACAAGTGATTCCATGTCAGATTGAATGTGACATTGTCTGTGTCAGGGCTGGGTCCATCTTCATACTCATAGGCATGGATGTCACCAGTGTTGGCTGGTACATGTGTGATGAAATTGATATCCTGTGTGATCCCAAGCTTCTCCTGGAAGAGACAGCAGACTTCAGCCTAATAGGAGGCTTAGCATGTCAACAAGAGTAAAAAGGGTGCCCTTACCAAGATAAAGTTGTGATGGTGGTTAGGTTCCATTGCCTTTTCGAGTTGAAGCTTGTGGTTCTCCTGCCTTCTTTGCTGTGGAGTTTGCCTTGGACTCTGTGGAATAACACCAATTGAAAAGTGGCCCCCACTCTCCAAAAGAGTTCTGAGAGCCATCTTGACACTCTTGGTGACAGCTTCTACCACTGCAGTCACTGGTGGCAGGTTGAGCTGGTCATCCTGAGTGCCAGGTGTTGCCCCTCCTCCTGTCTCTTCACATCCCTTGGGCAATGTGGATTCATGGTCAAGGCCATTGTCCTTGTAGTAAGATTTAGATTTATTTGCCCTATAACAGATAGTCTTATGTATGTCCATTTCAACACCAATGAGCTGGGTTTGCTTTGAGATCCCTTGGCCTTTCCTAATTCGCTTAATTGCATCTAGATTTGGAGTGGACAGTGTGCTGGCCTGAGGATGGCTTGGAAGTGATCCTGCCAGGGGGTCCATTTCAGCATTGAGGTGTTTTGCAACATAAGCCTGTCATATGCAGTAGTTGAGTAACATTAGCCTATCTCATGAAAGTAGCTCACAGGCTTCCTGAACCATGCATAGTGCTGCTTGATGTTGGCAAGTTCCCTCTCTTTTTCTGCCTGCTTTTTACCTTAGTGTTGGGTGTGGAACATGTGGGTCTGGCATACCTGCAGTGTGGAATTCAGCTTGGTGACCTCTTCTCACACACAGGTGTCAATTTCAGCCATCCTGGTAGCTTGCAGGCTATCAAACTGGGATCACATATTGAGCTAGGAGGTAGTGCATTAATACCTGGTGATGGATAGTGATATATGTTAGTTTTCCCCTCAAACTGTCTTCATAGTTCCTTGAACTGCATTTCATATTGTCAAATGGTTTGTTCCTGCCCCCTTTGGATCTGCTGCTCCAATGTTACAATGTTAGTGGGGATACAAGGGGCACACATAGAAGAATTACATCAAGTGCCTGGTGAAGCCCTAGTAACTTGCTCTCTTTTTGCTTCAGATCAGATTGCAGGCTAGTGACAGTATCATTTGGCTTCATATTGTCAGTGGCAGGGAGTGTATCTTTAAGAGTTAGACATACCTTTCCCTGCTGCCATACTTTCTTTCAGAGTTTGTTGATAATCTCTTCCTTCTCACAAAGTCCTTGTCACAGTGATTGGGAGAAGTCAACTTCCTCATAGCAGCACTTAGATGCTGGTAATGGAACAACCTAGTAATCAAATAAGTGGATAAACAGTGTTTTGAGTTCGCACATATGGTGGCTTCTGCTGGGTCCATAGGAGTGTCTGGTTCCACCCATTTTCTGGTGGCTACATGGGATATTGACATCTGTTCTGGGCTCGGGTTGTTATGGTGACTGGCAGCACTTAGCCTCCAAACATCATGTTCTGATTCTAGAGGTTTGGGGGTGATATGGTGACTGGGATCGCCTAGACTCCATACATTGACCTGGTGTTCTGATTCTGGAGCTTCAGGCTGACCAGCAGCATGTGGGGTCAGATTGGAACAAATGAACAAAGGCAATGCTCATGCTGGGGCTTGTGCATGGGCAGAAGATGAAGAGGAGTCCATTTGAGTTGGAGGCTCAGTGAGAGTGGTGGTGCTAGTATTATGGTCAGCAGGATCACTGGCAGATGACATATCATCATCAAAAGGATCACTTTGGTGGACCATCTGGATGTCCTCCAACTGGTTGGGGGAGTGCCATGAGTGCCAAGGGTTGTTGAACAGTCCACTGGGGAACATCTAGGTGATGTGGGGGCTTTCTCTGCCTAGGGGCATTTGGGCATGACCCTTGTAGTCCTATATATTAGAAGTGGTGTTATTCACAATAAAAAATGACTTCTGCATTCACAATATATGGGCCTATTGGCTTTACAATGAATTCATCACCCAACAATAATACAAGAACACCTTGCTTGGCAATTGCCAGGTGTCCTTCTATATGTAAATCAATACAATAGAGCCATCTTAATCACCAGTCAAACCTTAAATTAAGACATTGCTAAGGTCACACTGTAGACAATAAGGGTGAGATGACAAAGAGATATATGATAAAAATAAAGGGATACTTAAATATGTCACTGCCTTCATGACCTTCATGACATCCCTATTCCTCAACTTCTAACTATGCCAGTGTCAAAATTGTGACCTGTCCCTGCATTTTACAATGGCAAACCCAACCTATTACCTGTATTGTCTTCTCAGGTGGAAATAGCATTTCTGCCAGGAAGGCATGTACATGTTAGCACATCTTAATCAATGACAGTGCTTGATTTAGACTTCCTCTCAGACACTAGGGGAGAAAAAATTCCCAGAACCATGACTTCCAGGGCAATGACTCCCACAGCGAGGACCTCTAGAGCAACAACCCCCAGAGTGAAGATGCCTAGGGTGGTGACTCCTAGAGCACAAAGTCCCATGGGACAAATGCCTGCACCCACTGCCAAAGGAAAATTGGTTACCATCAAAGCCCCTTCCTCTGATTCTGAGTGCTCAGAAAGCTCACCTGCACCATCTGAGTCAAGCCTGTCAACTCTTGAATCCAAGCTAGGGGGAAATGACAAAATCTCTAAGCCAAGTGGGGAGGCAGGTCGACCTGGCTGCAGAGGTTACAACTTGGAGGAGCAGTTGGGCTGGGGTGATGATGGCTTCAAAAGTCTAAAGGTGAGTATATATTGATCTGATGATGCCAGTACTCATCTGGCATCAACCAGTGATTTGTAAACAAGGCCATCAAAAAACACTTAGATGTCACAACATATAGTTCAGTCAACCATAGTCCTGAAAGTGGGACACCAAACATGTACATTTTCACCTAAAAGTGGGATTAGCTGATGTTGGCTGACCAACCTTGAGATGGGTTTGGCTGATGCTCTGAAAGGGGGATAGGCTGACCTGGCTGGGGGATGGCCCCCCCCCTGAAAGTGGATAGGCTGACCTGGCTGGGGGATGCCCCCCCCCTGAAAGTGGATAGGCTGACCTGGCTGGGGGATGGCCCCCCCCCTGAAAGTGGATAGGCTGACCTGGCTGGGGGATGGCCCCCCCCCTGAAAGTGGATAGGCTGACCTGGCCGGGGGATGCCCCCCCCCTGAAAGTGGATAGGCTGACCTGGCTGGGGGATGGCCCCCCCCTGAAAGTGGATAGGCCGACCTGGCTGGGGGATGGCCCCCCCCCTGAAAGTGGATAGGCCAACCTGGCTGGGGGATGGCCCCCCACCCTGAAAGTGGATAGGCTGACCTGGCTGGGGGATGGCCCCCCACCCTGAAAGTGGATAGGCCAACCTGGCTGGGGGATGGCCCCCCACCCTGAAAGTGGATAGGCCAACCTGGCTGGGGGATGGCCCCCCACCCTGAAAGTGGATAGGCCAACCTGGCTGGGGGATGGCCCCCCACCCTGAAAGAGGGATAGGCCAACCTGGCAGGGGGATGGCCCACCCCCCTGAAAGAGGGATAGGCCAACCTGGCAGGGGGATGGCCCACCCCCCTGAAAGAGGGATAGGCCAACCTGGCAGGGGGATGGCCCACCCCCCTGAAAGAGGGATAGGCCAACCTGGCAGGGGGATAGGCCAATTTGGCTGGGGGATGGTCCCCCCCCTGAAAGTGGATAGGCTGACCAGGCTGGGGGATGGCCCACCCCCTGAACAGGGGATAGGCTGACCTGGCTGGGGGATGGTCCCCCCCCTGAAAGTGGATAGGCTGAGTCACCAGGCTGGGGGATGGCCCACTGCCCTGAAAGAGGGATAGGCCAACCTGGCTGGGGGATGGTCCCTCCCCCCTGAAAGAGGGATAGGCCTACCTGACTGGGGGATGCCCCCCCCCCCCCCCCCTTGAAAGTGGGATAGGCTGACCTAGGAGGGGGATAGGCCAACCTGGCTGGGGAATGGCCCACCCCCCTGAAAGTGGGATAGGCCAATTTATTGTAGGGATGGAAGTGGTTAAGAGATTTTGCAAACTCATGAAGCATTTGTGGAGCAGGCTAATATAAAAAGGGGTATTTACAAGGTTACAGGTATATTTCTAAAGGGTAAGTTGTAACCAGGAAGATGTTCCCTTTTTCCCTTGTGTTAAAGATATGGCATCAGGAGGAATAGAGTAAATAAATTTCTTGGGTGGGAGGGAAGTCTTGTTAGGCCCCTTTTCAAACCCACACTCAGCATACCTGCACTCATAGGTAATAGTTTTACCTGCAGAACCAGACTCCCACTTCTGCATGGTTCCACATTGAGGGCATTGAACTGGCAAATGCTCTCCCCATGGTCCAATAAACTTATCAGTCCACAACAATTTCTCCACCACTACCTTTTCCACTTTTCATACACCTTGCCCTGCAGACTTCCACATCATAATGATCATATTGGAATGCCTCCCAAGCAGTGCACAATCATTGAGGGCAAACTTGGCTGCTTGGAAGACATCAAAGCCTTGAACAATGGTACTGTCCAGTAGGCTCAGCAGGTAGGGGGTAGTACTGGCCAGCTGCAGGTGTTGGGCATCAAACAAGATCATGGATCTTGGCTTGAATCTGGAAAATGTTAGAGAAAAAGATCCAAATATGTTGCAAACACTCACTTCTGAGCAGCTTCTTTTAAATCATTGAAGCTGTCTTTTACAGTGACAATAGAGCCACAGACATAGAAAATTATGTCTGCACCCTGGACAATTTTGGTGAGGGGGTTCAACAGTACTTGCAGGCACTTGGACATGGTTAGTAAGGAGGTAAAGAGGAGATTTGTCACATACCTCAGACACCTTGAATGCTACTGGTTTACCATCAACATGACCAGCAAAGAGATCTCCTCTTTCCTCATCACTATGGGTGGTGAGGAAAATGACCACCCTGGAGAAGGATGAGAGGGAATGAGCAAGGTCTATTGCTGCCTTCTCATAGCTGTTCACAGACTGCTCAGTGGCCGAGTTGAAGGGCAGGTGAGAGAAGTGGTAGCTTTTCTCAGAGAAGTAGGGCTGGAAATAGGAGTCCAATACATTGACCTGAGGATGGCCAAGTTCTAGTTTGTCCAAATGGAGGTGGACAAGGGCAGTAGGGAGGGAGGCTACATGGCCAGAGATGGCATGTTGAAAGGTACCCTGGATGAGAGGAGGGTGGGCAAGGACAGGTTGTCCTTGAGAGTAGAATCCCTTGGCATGTTGTGAACATAAGTAGAGGAGGGGAGGTGGTGTACTTACAAAGTAAGGCTGAGGGTTTGATTGGTTTTGCTTCCAGTGGCAAGTGACATACTTAAAAGTGACATTATCTGCTTTTAGTTTGTCCCTTTCTGGTTCAGCTACCACTAGGCATTTACTACAGACTACCCTTCTACAGTACTTTTCATCACAGACCCACAAGAGGTCTGCCCCATCTCTGCACATAACACACAGCTGTGCAAGGTATAAACAAGAGTATGAGATACAATCAGCAGCTTACAGTGTTGCTGGTAGCCTTCTGCTTTGGGGTTGGCCTCCTGGAGGCAGTAGATGCCTTAACCTTTTTGTTGTGGAAGGCCTGCAGGCCAACTCTGGGGGCCTTGCCTCCAGTCACCGTCTTGGCTGAACATCTGGTCCTTGCCATGTTTGAATAAGTATCTGGCAAGGATGAAGTGAATACAAGTCAGTGATATGTAGGAAGCAGAGGGGAAGGGGTAGCAACAACTTACCAGGTAGTGAATAGGCTGGTGGTGACATGACAGAGTGGGTTTACATATAGTAACACAGGTGGGGGGGGTCAATGGCTTACCTGGAAGTGGGCTAGGGTGGAGAGATGACAGAGTCAGTACACATGTAATAACACTGAAGGGGGAAGACTTACTTGAAGCTGGGTAGGGTGACGAGACAACACTGTCAGTGCACACATAGTAACACGAAGGGGGGGGGGAACAGCTTACCTGGAAGGTGGGTAACATGGTGAGACAACATGGTCAGTATGCACATAGTAACATGCAGGGGGGAGGGCAACAAGTAACAGGAAGGGGGCGGGGAATGGCTTACCTGGAAGTGAGGTAGGGTGGTGGGACAATGCAGTCAGTATGCATGTAGAAACATGAAGGGGGGGGAGCCAAAAGGCTGACCTAGAATTGGGCAGGGTGGTGAGATGACACAGTCAGTAAGCATATGGTAACACAAAGGGGGGGGAGGGTGAATGGCTTACCTGGAACCTGTATAATGTGGTGAGACAACACAGTCAGTATGCACATAGCAACATGAAGCTGGGGGTTGGGGGGAATGGCTGACCTGGAAGTGGGGTGGTAAGATGACATGGTCAGTAGGCATGTACTAATACAAAGGGTAGGGGGGGAACAGCATACCTGGAAGCTGGGTAACGTGGTGAGATGACAGGGTCAGTATGCATGTAGTACATGAAAGTGGAGGGTCAGCAGCTGACCTGGAAGTGGGGTAGGGTGATGGGATGACATGGTCAGTTTGTAGGTAGTAACAAGAAGGGAGGGAGAAGGCTGACCTGCAAGTTGGGTAACATGGTGAAATGACACAGTCAGTATGGACATAGTAATGCAAAGGGGTGGGGGATCAACTGCTAACTGGAAGTGGGGTGGGGTGGTGGACAACATGGGCAGTTTGCAGGTAGTAACAAGAAGGGAGGGGGAAGGCTGACCTGCAAGTAGGGTAACATGGTGAGATGACATGGTCAGTACAAACATAGTAATGTGAAGGGGTGGGGGATCAACTGCTAACCTGGAAGTGGGATAGGGTGGTGGATGACACAGTCACTATGCCTCTAGTAACACAAACAGAAGGGAATGCATACCTGGAACTTTCACTAGGGTGTTGCTGGCATGGCAAAGTCAGTTCATATACTGTAAATATGGAGGGAAACAACTTACAGTTCAAGCCCTTGAAATGGATGTGTGGGTTTGTATGACTTGCCTAAGATTTTTTTTTTAGAGGTGATGGACAGGAAAAATTGGTTTGTGGATGATGCACCTGTGCAAACACAAATTGCCATGGTTGCAATTGCATGTGACCTTTACTACAGCTTTTCATGGTTAGTTGTAGGTCAAACAAATGCAAAATTGCCACATTAGCTGATTTGGTTGCATGGTCATGTGTGAGTGAGACATAGGCAAACATGCAATTTGTCATGTCTGGAATGGCATGTTGTAGGGAGTGGGAGCTCCCTAGTAAGGGATTAGATGGAAATGAGAGGTTTGAGGTGTTGAGGAATTTATTTACTGTTCTAAGGGGCTTGATCCCCATTTTGTAATTGGGACTGGGACTTAGTGGCGAGGCGAGAGGTGGCTTAGTAAGCACATTTGGACTTGACCTCGAAGTTGTACTAGCTACAGAGAACAAGCAACCACTATAGGGGCTGGGGATCACAGACTGGTGGGACCAGTCTGTGGCAGCTCTCTTACTGCTACAGCCCTTGAGAGTGAGGTCTGAGCAGCCTTAGGGAAGTCCTAAGGTGGTGGTACAGTGAGTTACAGGTTGAGTTGTGCAGCTAAGTGTCTAGTTTCTTTTCTATTTCATTTCTCTACTGGTTCTTCTCTTCAGCAGGATTCCTTGCAAGGTCTAACTAGCCTTTGGAGTCTTTCCCTGAGTCATCTCTTTTATTTCTCTTCAATGTGACCTTTATGATGGGATGGTGAGTGGATTTGTGTCTCATGGTCATGTGTACATCAAACAAAGCCAAAGTTGCCACCTAACTAGAAGTTGTTGAGCCAAGTTTTTTTGTACAGTCATGTGCAAGTCAGACATAGGGAAACAAACAATTTGCGATGGTTGGAATGGCATGTGACCTGTACTATGGCATGTCAAAGTGGATTTGTTTTTCATGGTCATGTGTGCATCAAACAAAGGCAAAGTTGCCACATAACTACAAGATGAGAGCCAACAGTTGTTGCACAGTCATTTGTGAGTCAAGCATAGCCAAACACAGACATTATATCAACACAAAGCTTTCCCATGTCTCCTTTCTTTCACTGTTCATACTCTTACCATCATCTCTTTCTCATGTCTGCCCCCTGTGTCAACATGGCCATTGCCACAACTTCAACAGGGGTCTCATAACCCTCATAAGTAATTTTTCTGTGTTTGTTTTTTCATTCACACCATGTTAACTACAGTTCACAGTGAAGAATGCAGCACCCTCATGTTGACACTGATGTATGCACTAGGCTGTGGATTTTGATGGCACTGTGCACTATTCACTACCCAGTAAGCCATGTTTCCCCCCCACTTCAGTATGTACTACATGTCAACTAACTCAGTCATGTTGCTCTGTGTGCTGGCAGCATCCTCTCTCCATGCTACCCCACTCTCCCCAGGTAAGTCCTCCCCCATTTGTGTGTTATTACATGCTCACTGACTGCATTGTGCCACCACCCTACCCAGCTCCCAGGTCAGCCATTGATCCCCCACCTCTGTGTTACTATGTGCATACCTACTGTGCCATTTCCACCATGTTACCCTACTTGCAGGTCAGCCTTCCCCCTCCCTCCTTGTTACTACCTGCAAACTGACTGTGTCATCCACCACCCTACCCCACTTCCAGGTTAGCAGTTGATCCCCCACCCCTTCACATTACTATGTCCATACTGACTGTGTTGTTTCACCACATTACCCAACTTGCAGGTCAGCCTTCCCCCTCCCTTCTTGTTACTACCTGTGAACTGACTGCATTGTCCCATCACCCTACCCCACATCCAGGTCAACTGTTGACCCCCCCTCCCCTTCTTGTTACTCTCACTGCATTGTGCCACCACCCTACCACACTTCCAGGTCAGCTGTTCACCCCCCCAACCCTTTGTGTTACTATGTGTGGACTGACCTTGTCATCTCACCATGTTACCCAACTTCCAGGTCAGCCTTTTCCCCTCCCCCTTGGTGTTATAACATGCATACTGAGCATGTTGTCCCACTGCCCTGCCCTGCCCTGTTCCCTGCATGTTACTACATGCATACTGACCTTGTCTCACCACATTACCCTGCTTCCAGGTATGCTATTTCTCCTCCCCCTTCTCCCCCCCCCTTTGTATTACTACATGCCTACTGACCATGTCATCTTACTACCCAACTGCCTAGTCACCCTTTCCAACCCCCACATGTTACTACATATGTACTGACTGTGTCATCCCACCATGCTGCCCAGCTCTTAGGTAAAGCATTCCTCTCCTTGTGACTACTTACATACTGACTGCATTGTCTCACCACACTTCAGCTGCATGTACTGTGACTAACCATTGATCCATAGGCACCATGCTGGCTTTGTGCAGGCTGCAGCTGCACATCCCTGTATGGTGACCCTTCATCCACACTGTACCTGGCCAGTGCATGTGTTGGTATGAGGGGTAGGTTAGTTAATTGTAGTGCAGGGTAGTGATAGTCCATACTTGCTAGTGCAAGTTGGCTTATTATCTGTGTATCTGTGCTCACTAGTGTGTGCCAGTAATTATTAGTCTTTGTGGCTTGGTTCATGCCTACAAGTCCAAGCTGGCCTAATAGAAAACATTACTATCTTTGTTCTGAACTTAGTCTGTGCCAACTGGTGTTGGCTAGCAACTGTTGGTCTGGGGAGATTTGGTCCATGTCTGTCAGTGCAGGCTGGCCTAATAAATAAAACATTGCTATCTTTTTCTGAACTTAGTCTGTGCCAGCTGGTGTTGGCCAGCAACTGTTGGTCTGGGGGGATTTGGTCCATGTCTGTCAGTGCAGGCTGGCCTTATAAATAAAACATTGCTATCTTTTTCTGAACCTAGTCTGTGCCAACTTGTGTTGGCCAGCAACTGTTGGTCTGGGGGGATTTGGTCCATGTCTGCCAGTGCAGGCTGGCCTCATAAAAAACACACTGCTATTTTTTTTCTTCACTTAGTCTGTGCCAGCTTGTGTTGGCCAGCAACTGTTGGTCTGGGGGGATTTGGTCCATGCCTGCCAGTGTAGGTTGGCCTAATAAGTCACAGGATCCTTTTTCTTCATTCTCACTTCATTTTTTTTCCCTTGATGACCTGCTTCTGCTCTGGGGGAAGGGCCCCTCCTGGACAGTTGTCAGTGAGTCTGTTCCTCTGGGAACTTCTTTTTTTGTTCTGTTTGTTTTGCTTTGCAACTTGGTTCCCAACTTATCACCCTATTTTATCTTGAAAGGGTTTTGACTTGCCTTGTTTTTGTCTTCACTTCTTGTCATTTCTGAGGCCTAACCCTAACCCTAAGCTTATTTCCCATATATAGAATAAGTAGGCACCAGGCACAGTTACCCTTTTGAATAACAATTTCACAGCTTAAAAATTTACACACTCTGCTGCATCCCACTACATCATCATCACCCCTGAGCCCACAAGTGTGCAATGAATTCTTCCCCAACCTCCTCTGATGCCCTTGTGGCCATGGTGGATGTCATCCTGACAACTGTACTTCAGGGATCCAAACTCTCCACATCTGTTGTACTACAAAAATCAGACCTTAGGAAGCCAAGGTATTGAGAAATACTTCCTCCTTGGTGGCTACATGCTGCTTGATGTAAAATCATAGACTGACAGTCATGTGCCAATTGACTAACCTCCAAAGGGTTATATCTGCATCTATTTCCTCCAATGAAACCAAGTTGTCTGCCCTTGTCATTGCCCATGCCATCCTGAACCCCTGTGAGTCTCCCTCCAGACAGTCAAAGTGCAATGTCTGAGTCCTGAAAAGGATGTAACCCAGTGGGACATTGATAGGTTGCTGAACCCAGGCCCCATGCTGCAGACAAGACCAAGTATTTTCAATATCCCCAATGGGGGCACATCTCTGACCCTGCCACTGTTTTGGATGTCCATGGTAGAGTCATGCTTTGGTATCTACCAGGCATCATTCCTCCTGAAAGAGTGGTGAAGCAGTCTCTTCCCCCATGTATGTCTTTTATTTATATTAATGCACTGGTAGAAACATCTCAATAGGATTCACCTCCCCTTGAAAGGCAGCCTTTTAAAGCACTGCAAGAAGAAAAATGAATCTAGCATGAGGTTTGGCCATAGACATGTGCCAGAGCTTGATGGCAGCACTTCAGTCAACCCCTTACAGGGACCTATTAGGTTCATATATTCTTATAGATGTTATGACCTAATAGGTATCAACTGCTTGGGAATTCCCAAACTCTGGGGATTCACCATATCATGTCTGGGGAATCTCCAGGCCTGCCATGCAATAGGTGCTGGAGAGAGTTGGAGAAATAACATTTCTCCACAATAAATATATTTGTGGTGTCAATATAATGGGGTGGCTGGGGTCCAGATAAAAATTTCCCCAACATATAACAAGTGTCTTCTGGGTTTTTCCCAAGCTAAATAGACCCCCTTGCTGAGCAAAACCTGGGCATTCCCCATATCAAATTGACCTGGCTGGAGTGGTACCTGGGTCTTCTCCAGGCTAAATTGGCCCACTTGCCAGTCCAATTATGGGTATTCCCCATGTCAAATTGACCTTTCCTGGGTGGCAGCTGGGCCTTCTCCAGACTAAATTGACCACTTCCCAGTCCAGTCCTGGGCATTCCCAATGTGAAATTGACCTGGCCCAGGGGCTAGCTGGGTCTTCTCCAGGCTAAATTTACCCACTTGTCAGTCAAACCCTGGCCATTCCCCATACCAAATTGACCTCCCCATGTGACAGCTGGGTCTTCTCCAGGCTAAATTGACCCACTTGTCAGTCCAACCCTGGCCATTCCCCATGCCAAATTGACCTCCCCCAGGTGGCAGCTGGATATTCTCCAGGCTAAAATGGACCCACTTCTCTGTCCAACCCAGGGCATTCTCCAGCTCATTTGGCCTACCCAGGGTGGCAACTGGGATTCCTCCAGGGTAAATTGCCCACCCTTCAAGGACAACCCTGGAAATTCCCAAGTGAATTTGACCTATCTCTGGTAACAACTGCATTTTTCCCAGGCTAAACATGGGCATTCCCAAGCTAAATTGACCTACCCCTGGTGATAACTGGTTTTATTCCATGTACAATTGATCCCTGTTGGCAACTGGCCTATCTACAGGCTATATTGGACCCAACTGGGATCTCTCCAAGCTGAATAGACCCTATTTCTGGAAAAACAGTATAGGATGGAATGGCATCATATAGTATGTAGACCTCTAGCCCTGTGGTGATTGGAGATTTGCTGAGGGGGGAGATTCTCCATCCTACCATGGAGAAACTCCATGCCCCCACAAAAGGGAATGGAGTGATGGCAGGTATTGCTGGATGCATGCTGACCATGTGCACCTTGGTGAGGAGAATGGAATGACTGAGAATGGATATTCTCCATGGTACAATCCAGTTTCCAAATGTGCATGCACCAATTATGGATGATCCAGTAGCACTTCTCAGCCAGTGAACAATGGATCAGTAGGGGACAATATCACACATTGTCTGCCCCTCCCTCTAACCCCCATGGGTGGTACACCAATGCTTACAGATCAAGGATTACATGACAACAAGTGTGGTGCACACCAAATGCATGAGGATCTCCATGTCAGGTTGGGAATTCTCCTGGGAGGTGGGAGATTCCCCAGGAGGGCATGGAGGTTCTCAGTAGGATCCAGCATCCAAGGATGCATCCACAAATTATGTATGATTCAGTAGCACTTCTCAGCCAGTGCTAGAGAATGGTGAACAATGGATCAGTAGGGGACAGTATCATGCATTCTCTCCCCCTCCCTCCACCCCCCATGGGTGGCACACCAATGCTTACTAGATCAAATTACATGACAACAAGTGTGGTACACACCAAATGCATGAGGATCTCCATGTCAGGTTGGAAATTCTCCTGGGAGGTTCAAGACTCCCCAGGAGGGCATGGAGATTCTCAGTAGGATCCAACATCCAAAGATGCATCCACAAATTATGGATGATCCAGTAGCACTTCTCACCCAGTGTTAGGGAATGGTGAAGAATGCATCAGTAATCTACAAATTATGGATGATCCAGTAGCACCTCTCAGCCAGTGCTAGAGAATGTGTGAACAATGGATCAGTGGGGGACAATATAATACATACTCTGTTTTTCCCACCACCCCCCATGGGTGGTACACCAAGGGCTTACTAGATCAAGGATTACTTGAGAACAAGTGTGGTGCACACCAAGTGCATGATGGTCTCCATGTCAGGTAGGAGATTCCCTAGGGGGATCTTGGCCAGGAGAAAGGTGGGACCAAGAAGGAGAATGGGCACCTGCTGGTCATTTGGGGGGACCATGAAATTCTCCAAAGGGGGTGGGAGATTCCCCAGGCAGGGATGGAGATTCTCCAAGGGGGATTGGAGATTCTCCAAGGGGGATTGGAGATTCTCTGAGTCATGCTGGAGATTCTCCAAGGGGGATTGGAGATTCTCTGAGTCATGCTGGAGATTCTCCAAGGGGGATTGGAGATTCTCCGAGTCATGCTGGAGATTCTCCAAGGGGGATTGGAGATTCTCAATTCATGCTGGAGATTCTCCAATGGGGGTTGGAGATTCTCCAAGTCATGTTGGAGATTCTCCCAGTCATGTTGGAGATTCTCCAAATCATGATGGAGATTCTCCCAGGGAGGTTGGGGATTCTCCAAGGGGGGTTGGCCATTCTCCAAGGGGGGTTGGCCATTCTCCAAGTGCTGTTGGAGATTCTCCAAGGGGGGTTGGGGATTCCCCAGCCAGGGATGGAGATTCCCCAGCCAGGGATGGAGATTCCCCAGCCAGGGATGGAGATTTCCCAGCCAGGGATGGAGATTCCCCATGTCACATTGGAGATTTCCCAAGGGAGGTTGGAGATTCTCCAAGGGGATTCCCCAGGCAGGGATGGAAATTCTCCATGTCAGTTTGGAGATTCCCCCAGGGTTGTTGGACATTCCCTGGGGGGGTGTTGGGATTCTCCATGTCAAGTTGGAGTTTCCGCAAGGGCAGTTGGAGATTCTCCATGTCAGGTTGGAGATTCCCCATGTCAATTTGGACCTTCCCCAAGGGGCATTGAAGATTCCTCAGGCTGGTGTGGAGATTCCCAAAGCAGGCATGGGCATTCTCCTTGTCAGGCCAGGAGTAACTCTCCATCTACCCACAGATATTAATTTTGCATGAATGTTAGAATGACCTTCAATGCATAGATATTTGGCATATGTATGCACACTTCAGTACCCATGTCTTTTAATTGGTAACTTTATGGGTGAAGAAGGTAAATAGCCATTTTCAATGTCCTCCAGCCACCCCTCATCATCTGTAATTTCTTCTTCATCTGATTGTCCCATATTAAATTCCCCTTCAAGTAACATCTCCTCCATGCCAAGCAACAATTCATCATCACTTTCTGATAATGCACCCACTGCATCAGACTCATAGTCTTCAGATAAGTCATCTGTTGTTTGCTCTGCACCTCCCATTACACTAGGGTCATGACTTGCTGCAGTCACATAATTAGCAACATCTTCCCCTGTGGGTCCCCAATTTCTAGATGGCACCCATGCATGTGGAATATGTTCAACATTGGCCTCCCAATCCACATATACTGCCAGAAGGGTACGCCTGCATAATTGCAGGTGATACTTGTTATTTTCAGCTATAAAATGTATGAGATGGTAACATGAAATTGACACCTGCAATGACCTGTATCTTCCAAGGCTTTTTGCAGGCTCTGCCATTCTTTAGAAAACCATTCCTGCAGGACAGACTGCTCTCTGGACAATCTCCTTTCTTCTTCATTACACTGATCAATTTCCAGCATTAACCTAATGCCCTTATGCACAGTTCCATCAGCAAGCCAGCATGGAGGTTCAGAAGAACTCTCTCCTGGTTCAGCATCCTGCCAGATATCACTGTCAACATCCAGTTGAAACATGCCCTAGGTAGGTATTGGGAGAGGAGGAACAGCACCAGGTGGTGCTTTCTGAAGTCATATCATTCCTAATAGCTCATCACAGAGTTTGTTGTAAGTGGTGATCAGCTGTGATATTGCAGGTTCTCTTCATTTTATGGATGATGGTACATGTGACTGTAGGTGATTGTCTACAACACATATTTTTTTAGAATAGAAGCCAGAAAGACCATCCTTTACTTACCATTGACAGAAGTCCTGGATGAACCTTCCAGGTGCTCCAATTCAAACTTATGCTGCTGAAGGCATTCCCTAATTCAAACCTTCAATGCCAGTGCATTGGTTTGTGCTTAGAGCCACTTGTTGTTCCTCAGGAGATAGAGGTCAGTTTGTGCTGACACTCCTAGTGCACCTTTTTTTTGCTGGAGAGCCTTAGTTGCTTTTGACAGCATACTTTTTGCTGCAGAATGCTGTAAATCAAAGTCCAAGATATCATTGACCTGATCATTGATGAGTTCCATTTCCAGCTGGTCTACATGGCTCTGGTACTCCTGAACACATTTCTCCAGGGAAAGTATATGTGCCAATAATTTAGCACCCTTGGTTTTTGACTGCCCTAGGTGGTATGGTCAGCAATGTGATGACAAACATGAAGGATATGACTGACAGGGTAAGGGTTGAGTCTGTGAGTGTACCTGTGCAGCCTACCCCTCTCGAAGGGTCTGCATCTCAATGTGCAATGCATGGAAGGACTCCAAAGCCAACATTTTCTTGCTTTTGCAGAGGGCCCATTTCTTGTTCAACCACTGGCCAAGAGCAGCAAAGGCTTTCTTGTCAAAGTGATGTATCTGGTTATCAAGAACAAATAGCCTCTGGTGGTACTGAGTAGGAATCAGCACTGGATTGTATTACAAGAAGATCAGTGCTTACTCCAGATACTTGGAGAATGGGGATGAGCATCTTCAGAGAACTCCATAACCACTCACACCCCTCACCATCTGACAAACCAAAGCCTACACATTTCTGTGGATGATATACTATCTGGCATGGCCACTGATGACCATAAGCATGGAAAACAGAGATGCCAAACTTCAACCTGGAAAGTATCTCTTCATCAAGCAGTTTCCACTTGCAGCAACTGCATTCTAGTTGACAGCCAATGTCATATAAGAGACCAACAGTTGTGGTTGTAGGCAGATGTGCAAAGAGATATTTTAACAGCACCAGGGCATAGTGTTGCTTTTCCCCTGCTGATGTCATATTAACTAGCCAGAGAACATGATCATGGCGACAAAGCAAAGCCATAAGTCCTGTGTCTGCAAAAAAGTTGGTGCTTGCTTTCTTCTGTTTTTCATCTGCTGCATGGAAGGAGTCTCCACATCCATCTAATACAGATATAGGCACCCTCATCCCATCCTCAAATCTGTCTCCTTGCAAATGATGTATAGAATTCTGGTGACTGGATGGGAGGGATCACTGTTTCTCAATGAACATTTCCATAGACTTCACCTCTGATTCAGGGATGAATAGAGTGTTGGTAGGATTGGGAGGATCATGGGTGGCAGAGTTCTGAGGATTCTTTGTTCCCTTCTGGGTGAAACATGCATCCAAGCAAACAATGCAGTCAAGACTGCAATCATTGAAGGTAAGCACCAATCAGCAATGAGTTTACCAATGCCTACTCTTCATGGTCAGTTTTAGCCCTCTGTGGCCCACCTCCACCAAAACATAGTGGACAACGGGCACATAAGTAATCACTTGGCTGAAGCCTGGATTCTTGTTGCTCAGAGGCTTGGGGGGAGTGAATTAGGCCAGTGATATGGTCCTGTGCATATATTTTTAACACTGTATACCAGTGATATGCATTGCTGAAGCATCACTGGAGGTTATCCTGATCACATGGTAAGCACCTCTTCTACTGATAAGGATGGATACACAGTTGTGTATAAATACTAGTGGAAAATATGGAAGGGGGATGTATTGTACAGGAACATACATGTAGTGACAAATAATCTAGTGATGAAAGTTTCATGAATGCAACATACCTTTGACTCCAGCTGGTACCCTTGAGCATCAAGAAAACTTTCAAGTGCTTCACTCCAAGCAGTCATGTTGGGTGTCAAACATACAAAGAGCATCCTCATAAACTCCAATACATGAAGGTCAACTGCAAGAGTGGGAGCAACAGGAGAACATGCAAAGAGACCACAATCCATGAGGCATATAGGAGCTGGAGTGCAAGCACAATAGCTTATCTCAATGTCCTCCAAGCCTAGTATGGATTAACATCAAATGCATGAGCACAATGGTAGGGTCACATATGATTAAAGAAGAGACAGCAAATAGTAAGTGGATGTACTACACAAGTGTGACATTGACTTTGAAGGTCAACTGTGGAGTCTACCACTACCTGAAGGCTTTCTGACAGCTGGAGGTACTGCAGATAGGGATTGAGAAGTGCAGGGATGATATCCTGCGACCACCACTGCCATTGGATTTCTTGCTTCTGCAAAGCACTTCTACCTGAAGGGGGCCCAGCCTCATCATTGAACTGAAACTCATTCACATGATCAAAAATGTCAGGCTTGTGGGTGTGTGGGCAGTGATGATAATGTGGTGTAGCTTTTGGATCTTGAGCAAGACACTGGCAACCTGGAAGGGTGAAGACAGGCAGAGGTGCAGGGAAGTAGAGTCCTTTCATGTGAGGTGGGTGCCAGTGTCGAGCTAATGGGGGTGGAACAAACAATGGCCGATGGCCCTAGCCATATGTGGGTATGAGCAATATCTTTTGAAGAGCTGAGAATACTGGAAGATCAGGTTCCACCTGAACACCTGATGATGAGGTCACACTTGAGGACAGGTTAGGCAGCCAACTTGTTGTAGCAGAAGCTGAATCATTAAGGCCCTTCGCAGAGGATAAGCCAATCTGGAATATGTTTTACAGATCAAGTTTACATACCACAGTGCTAGGAATACAAAGTGATACCTGATTATGCAGTGATGATGAGGGGGCATTCACAACTGCATCAGGTAGCTGATTCATTGAAGCCAATGAGATGGAGGGATCCTGCAGTGAAGACAAGTACTGTAAGCTGGTTTGAAAATAATAATAATACAGATAAAATGGAACATACCAGAGGGCAAGGGATGCAAACTGATGTATGATCATCAGATGAGATCAAGGAAGGGTTTTCAGTGGCACTGGGCAGTCAAACAGCTGGATGTAGGGTGGAAGAACTCTGTAGGGAGATAGTTCGCTATGAATGTGAGGAAGTGCCCAACAAGAAAAGCTCACAATATTAGAATTATCTGATGCATGGTGCATGGAAGGGTGAGCATCACAATGCCTCTGAGGCTTCAGGCATCAAACTGCCATTCAGTAGCTAAGGACTGGGACATGAAGTCAACAGTGTATTTATGCTGGACTCGAAGTCACTGCAAAAGATCTGAGACATGAAGTCACCAGACTACAGGTGAGTGCAACAGAGGCAATGACTATGCACCTGTAATGAGAATTTGATGTCAGGATAACCAACAATGCACAGACAAGGATATGATAAGCAGCAATGACAATCGAGGGAGGTGTTGTGTTGTTGGAGGTAAATGAGTTCCTGCTATCAAAGAAGGGTGAGAATATCTGTGGAGTCTCAAATCATTAAGGTTCATCAACCAAAAATGTATTTATCAATTATGTTTGTGCTATTAGAACATGGCAATAGCACTAGACAAAACTGCATGAAGCAAAACAAATTTAGACAAATTGAAATATGTGGGGGAGGGAGGGTTGCTGTCCAAGAAAATCAAATGCTGTTTGGATGTAAAAATGGCATGCCAGAGAAAAAACCTTGTACACCTCTGTATCATCTCAACCTTTCAACTCAACAGGGGACTGAAAATGTGCAGGAGCTCCAGGCCACACAGACAATAACTGGCAAAACTTGCTGATATGTGGCAGTGAGGTCAGCACATCAGTAGCACACAGGCCTAACTTGTGTGAGTGATGTGGTAAAGACTCTCTGACCACACCACAAGACCACATGCACCAGGGAAGATGTCATAGAGGAGACTCTGACAGGTTAACCACTCTTCATCAGAGTCAGATGCAGTCCAGCGATTGGGGACAAGGGCCTGATCAAGTGCATAAAGTTCATAGGAGAAGTTAAGTTCATACAGTTCCCAAAGAAGGGACTGCATGAACTGGAGGGGGGGATCTGAAAGGGATGTGGTTGGAATCTGTATAACACATAAGTACAAAGAGACAGAGTGAAAACCAAGGTAACACTCCCCTGCATTCCTTGCCATGTAATTTCCTCTGGTGCCCCTTCCAAACCTTGGGCTGAGTTAATGACAGCTTCCCCCAAAATGTCTCACACAGCCAATTTTGTCAACACAGTCTTTGTTGAGGGGAGAGGGTCAGTATCAATAGTGTTGAGGAAATCCCTCTGCATCTGAGGTGATGGGAACTTTGATGGTGGGTGAATATCAACCTGATTAATCCAAAGTGGACAAGCAGACAACCAGTTAAGGAGATAAGTCTTCTTTCTCTCTGGCATAGACACATTGACAAAGAGCATTGGCTTCAGGAAGCGATAGCCTGGGTCCACAATACCAGACTTGATTCTCTCCAAGTTCATATCAACTTCCCACCAGGCTGTTGCAAATAGGGTGTGGGGTTTTGGAATATCTGGAAGGTTGGGTTCCTCCCATCTCGACTGCCCACTAGCTGATGATGATACTACAGAATGGTCAAAAAGAGGGAATTAGAAATGTGATGACTATGTACCTCAAGAGGGGCCCACAGAGGCTTTTTCCCTTGCTGACCTGGTCTGCTTTCTGCTAGGCTGCTTTCCACTACTGCAGGATGGGCATGATGAAGAAGGATATGCGACAGGTAGAGGTTCAGGGGCATCAGCAAGGGTACCCTCATAACCACTGCACGTATGGTAGGGATGGAAGACATTGCTCAGCCCACACCAAATGGAAGGAAAGGGCTTGGCCACACCATTTTCTGTGTACATAGCCCTGACAATCTCATCAGGGTAGGTAAGTCCAACTGAATGCACTACATTCATAGTCAGAGAAATGTATGCTTTGCTACAAACGAGCCAAACAGGTACCCCTGCAAAGTACAGGGCCTCACATATGTACTTCTGTACAGTTCGTGAAACAACCCATCCAGTTCCCATTGAGACTCAGAGGATGTGACAGAGGAGTCCTAAGAAGTGGGTGGACAAATTTGATGTAGTCAAGCAGTGCATGGATATCAAGTAGCTTGCACTGAAGCTGTGCAACAAAAATGACAAGATCTCAGAAAAGGAGAGGGTGGTGTCGAAGGCACCTAACTTCATGCCTGGCCAAATGCATCAGGATGCACAGCACATCCTGACCAACAGGCTGGCCTTGCAGAGTGTGGTGGCAGCTGCACAAAGTCTGAAGTGCCTCTTCAAAGGCTTTGACCTTTGTGGCATGGAGCATGCCCACTGTGAATCAAGAGCCAGTTGGAATAGTGAAGTTGTCAAGAGTTGGAGAGTACCATGCAGTATGGAGAGTAGGGATGGAACCCTCCCAAGGGATGCAAACAGAATATTTGTACTGCCTCTCATGCATCTGTGGCCATTGAAAACAATCTACTACCCCGAAGCACCCATCAGTGCAGCAACACAGATCCTCCTCCTCAAAGATGAAAGTTTCTGGTACATAGTCTATGTTTGGGGACATTATTATGATGTTCCCTTTGCATGCAACTGCCAGTGCATCAAGCAAGGAAATTTTACCTGCAGATGTCAGTTCTCAAAGAAAAAAGGAAAGGAAAGGACATATGATTGCCAGGTCGAAGAAATGGTTTGAAATGAGTCGATTTGAATGCCATAGAAGAAACAGGGAGGGATTTCGAAGGTCGAGGTCACACTGTCTGGGAAAACTATTAGGAAATACAGTGAGCTCAAAAACCCTTTCCATACTGTCCCTAACAGCAGTGAATGAGGTGTACTGCCAAACACTGTGGGAATTCTGGTTAGCTTTGGTGGAGTTAAAAATAGTACATACCATTGGCTACAAAATTGCCCACTAGGTCATGTGATTTGGTTCACAGGCTGGCAAGATATATGCAATATAAAACAGCAATGTCATGGAAAGGCTTTTTGAGCTTTTGAATTGGTGAGTAGAATCATAGTGTATTTGCTATTGTTTGTTAGTACAAACAAAGGTACATATGTAAACATGATGTCTGAGCTCAAAAAAGTTCACACACTTCTTTGTTCCCCATTACCATCATGGTCAGATCCCTTTCCCTCACTCAACAAAGGACCATCCTTTCCTTGCTTGATTCTGGACTCTCTGGTGAAGCCATTGCCAAGAGAACTGGTGTTAGCCCTTCCACCATATCCAAACTTCATTCCAAAGAGCATCCTACCCTTCTAAAAGCCATTGGAAGTCATCCCCCTAAGCTCTCTCCTACCAATATTCATTGTGCTCAACATCTCATCACTTCTGGGAAGGCTGAAAACACTGTTCAAGTGACCAAAACTCTTTCCAACCTTACCAACCAACCACTCTCTGCCAGTACAGTTTGTCTTCACTTGAAGAAAGCTAGTATGAAGGCTGTGGTCAAGACCAAACATCCTATTCTTTCTGCCAGACATTGCAAAGCTTGTTTGGATTTTGCTTATAGTCATAAAGACTGGACTATAGAGGACTGGAAAAAGGTTGTATGGTCTGATGAGACCAAAATAAATCATCTAGGATCAGATGGATGCAAATGGGCATGGAAAAGGGCAGGAGAGGGGCTTAGTGATAGGCTGGTTGAAGGAGCCCTCAAGTTTGGAGGGGGTTCCTTGATGATGTGGGGCTGTATGACTTGGCAGGGAGTTGGCTTTGCTACCAAGATTGATGGTAGGATGGATGGGGACCTTTACCTTCAAATTTTGAGGGATGAGCTCCAGCAAACCCTGGAGTATTATGGTCTCAATCCTCCTGACATCATCTTTCAGCAGGACAATGACCCCAAGCACACCTGCAGAATGGTCAAGAATTGGCTGGAAGAGCAAGGATTACAGACCATGGTGTGGCCTGCACAGTCTCCAGACCTAAACCCCATTGAGCATCTCTGGGGTTGCCTCAAGAGGAGGCTTGCACAACATGAAAACCCCCCTAGTGGAATTCATGATTTGTGGGAGAGAGTTCAGGAGGAATGGGAAGGGATACCAGTTGAAGAGTGTCAGAAGTTGATTGAGAGTATGCCTAGGAGGGTTCAGGCAGTGTTGAAAGCCAAAGGAGGTTATACCAAGTACTAGAATACCCATCTATGCAAAAGCTCAAAAAGCCTTTCCATGACATTGCTGTTTTATATTGCATATATCTTGCCAGCCTGTGAATCAAATCACATGACCTAGTGGGCAATTTTGTAGCCAATGGCATGTACTATTTATAACTCCACCAAAGCTAACCAGAATTCCCACAGTGTTTGGCAGTACACCTCATTCACTGCTGTTAGGGTCAGTATGGAAAGGGTTTTTGAGCTCACTGTAATATGAAAGAGACAAACACACACCAGGATGCGATATGAGGATCAGACAAATGACACAGCAGCTCAGCAAGGTCCTTGAGGTCTTCAAGCTGCACCAAAAATGGCAGTCCAGGATCTCAGTGATGCAGAGTCAACTGAGTGGAGACAGAAACAACACAAAGTTAACTTCAAGTCTGTGAGTGGCACAAAGCCAACTCAAAGGCCAATGAAAGGTTGAAGGAAATAGTAGCTTGACGATGAGCTCAGACACATTGAATGTTTTGAGAGGCAATGGAGACAGTGACAAGGTGGAAAGTGATGGGGGCTGACAGTGAAAGTGATGATGACAAGGCAGGAAGTTACAATGATGAGGGTGCAGGAAGACTGAATGACTTGGTGTGAGGAATGTGCAGGTGGGGGTGCATGTGACTTGCTTGTGGCATGTAGGTCAGAGGCTAGTTACAACTACCAAAATCATCATGCATGTGACAAGTCACCAGTCTACATTGTCATGTGGCTGGGAATTCCCAGGAAAAAAACACCTAAGTCATGGGATCTCCTTGACACTGTACATGATGCATATTGCCCTCCACATCGCATTGTTTGCCACCTTGACTACCTATGCTTCTCCATCATTTCCCCTGCCACCTGCTACAGTCCATTGATCTTCAAGTTTAACTGAATAATGGAACCCCTTCAAGATTGTGGAACTGGAGCTGGCTTTGTGCTGCTCAGTGATTTGAAGTTGACTCTGTGTCACTTCAAACTCTATTGACTTTGAGTCACAGAGGTTGCCTCAGATGGGATCAAGTCCTATGTTGCAGTCATGGCATCTGGTCGCTCAAAAGGTATGCCAGCTCTCTCGCTTTTGTTTTCCTGATCTGTAGTCCATTTGATAGGCATGATCATTCTTGTGTCCTGTCATATCTAGTTATGTATTCTACTCTTCCACTCTTCTTACCTGCACTGAAAGTTTCCAGATGCATGTTATCTTGTCTTAGTGGTACTGGGTTCCTTCCCTCCCTACTGCTGTATTATTGTTGGATGGTATCATTCCTACATTGATCCAGAAGAGGTGAGTCTTCTGCTCTTCGTACTGCCTTTGTTTCCAATGTCATACAAATTTTCCTTTGTTTTTTTGTCAGCCATGGCTTGTTGTCATATCCACACCATCTCATCATACTCATGATGTCTTGTCATATCCACACTGTCTCATACCATAGTCTGTGGTATGTACTTATATCTTCTTTTGTGTCATTTGATCTCTATATATCTTTACATCATAGCTTTGCACCATGGGTCCTGTTCATCAGGTCCACCAAGATGTTGAATGTTGCTTACCAACCAGCATCAAAAATAAGCTTCAGTGCAACAGCTTTTTGGTCTAGTTTAGCACCTCATGATGTAATGACTATACATATGAGCAAGTGGAGGGTCCATTCAGAGGAAGCATTTGATCATCATTCCACCCTGCCTGCTGTATTTGCATCTCAGCAGTCTTGTGCAACTGTGTTCTTTGCCCACTTTTTATTTTGTTTTCTTTTTATTTATGCATAGCCTCCTGCATTTTGTACTGGTAAGTCCTTCAGCTGGATTTCCCATTAGCTTCCTTTTAAATTTCAATTTCCCTAAAGCACAAAAAATACCTACTACCAGCTGATTTGCTATGTAGAGCTTCAAAGTACATGTGTGTAGTTGCCTTGGTTTCCTTCCCAATACTATTTTACCTTGCCTGAAGTATCAACCATTAGATTTCTTCTATCAACCCTGCCTTGATGCTACCCTTAATGGCCATAAGGTACCCTCCCCCAAGACATGAACAAGTAACAGAACTGATGTGTATGGCTGTTTATCTAGTAAGTTTACTTTCATTTTACCCCTGCATAGCCTGTTGTACCCCCATTTTGGTATGTCATTGGATGGAGTCCTCTGTCCCTTGTTATCTTTTTTCTTGCTTTCTATCTTTATTTATTTTCCCTTAGAATCAAAAGCACCTGCTCACCTGAATCTTCTATCCACCTACCAATCAGTTTTTTCCACTCTTGTATTCTCAACTGATGCTTATCCTTGTCCTGAAATACTGGTAATTGAACTGTGCAACTGACTGCATTCAACTTCGCACTTCTAGCCAGTTGATGTGAGCTTTTCTCCCGAGTGGCACTTAGGTACAAGTGGCAAAGCCAGTGCAAATGAGGTGCATAACCCTGTTGGCAGAAAACATAAATAAGCCATCAGCCAACTTTCTTCCTCTTGTCTCTTTTCACTCCAGTCATTCCTTGAATCACTCACCATTGTCCTTCATTCCCAGTGGGAACCTGGTGTGTGAATATGCTGGCTAAAATCATGATTGGCCACTAACTAGCCTTCATCATCTCTCCCCTTTCTGCTCCAGTTATTCATTGAACCTCACTGTGTGACTTTGCATCTGCTGTGGAGTCAGTATGCCCCAGTTAACATCCCCTGCTGATCCCCCTGTAAAGATTGGCCCCCCTATTGGGGCCAGGAGGTCGAAAAGGATCCAGGCTACTGTGCTATCATCAACTAAAACCCAACCCAGCCATGGTACCAAAGCATGCTGTCCTGTGAACCAACCAGGTACGTCCACCTAATCCACCTAATCTCCCTCGTATGTACTGACCTTTCTCCAGCAGTGGCAACTAGAAGCTGTGATACTGCTCCTGAGGTTAGAACTGGATTGAACCCCCTTTTCTTGCTTGCTGATCCTTGTGTCAGAATGATGAATCTAGCTTGGTAGCTCAATCTTCCACTCTCAAGCCCTGCCCATGGCACTCCTCACAAGGTTTAACTGCCAAAGAACACAAAGAACAGTACCTGAACTCCTTTCACACCAAGATGGTGGTGCTCAAGGACAGTACAAAATTAGATCAGCATACAGCTCTTGAGCAGCTGTGTAAGGGTGCTATAACTGTACAGGATATAGATGTTGAGGATGGTTGCGAACAGTGTAAGTCTCCCTTCTATCAATGATGTTTTTTCTCCATGTTCCTACTAGCTGGTCCCCTTGATATGTCTTTGGATGCTCACCCACCTGATGAGGATGACCACCATGAATGTAAGTTTATATCCCATGTAACCATGTTCCTGCTCAAGATCATCACTGGCAGCCTCTCTCAATCTCCCTTCAGAGAATGTATCCAATGACCAGTCTATGCAAAGTGAAGAAGATGAGTGGGCCATAGAAAATGTCATGCAGAGCGAGCATGCAGATGTCCTTGATCTAGGAGCAGTCAATCATGCTAATGATGCTGAGGATGAGCATGCAGGTATGTGGTTTAATTCATCTAATCTTAGTGACATATTTCTAACTTGTGTACTCACTTAAGTAGCTAGTCCTACTGATGAACCCAGTGACAGTGATTGGTCTGCTACTGAGAGGTGTAGACTTAAACATGAGCAAACTGCTAGAGAAATCCTTGCCAGAAACTATGACATTGATACTCACCCTTCCCCTCCTGACTTTCCTACATCTTCTGAGGATGCTACAGATATCAAAGACATGGTTAAACATAGGAAGCCCAAGAGGAAATCTGATCACATCCTGACTAAGGCCAGTGAAGCTCCTGACTTGGACCAGGAGGATGAGCCTGGTATGGAGAGTAATTTGTATGCTCACAGGCATGGTAGACTGCCCTTAGCAGCCATAAAGAAGGCTCAGCAACTAGGCAAATGTACTACTCAGGAGGCCCAAGCCATTGCAGATGAATATGGCAAGACTCTGGAATCCATTATGGCTGCTGCTGGGCTGATGACAAAGGCTACATGGGCAGAATCAGTTTGGAACATGCACCAAGCTTGGTATGCAGGTACCAACCCCAAAATGTCTGATGGTAAGCAGCTTTTATGTTTTTGAAGGGGTTCTGCTAGGTCCTGATTTTGTCTTAGAGAACCTGAAGGACTACTACTACCGCCAAATGAAGCACTATGAGAGTCACAAGGATGAAGAGGAATTTCCTGACCTATGGGTGGAAATTTGGAAGTTCTGGAGTGAGAGCATCAGCGGCACCAAAGACATGAGCTTGAAGGCAATGGTTGGCCAGCTGATGACTTGTAGGGACTCCTTCATGCAAGCTGTATGTGAACCTTCCCTTGTCATTTATTTCTTAACTATATCCATGGATGCAGGCGCAAACCTGGTGCAATGTGGGGAATATCCATGTATTTGGGTGTGTCATTTATACTAGAAACAATGAAGCTGCATGCCAAGCTCAAGGTATCTTTGCTGGATCTTCACTCTGCATGCAACTTGCAGGTGAGAGGCAGACAGACATTGCAAGACTGCTGGACTATCTTACTACCATCATCAAGTATGTATGATTACTGTGGGTAGGTAGACACTAATGAACCTCCTCTAGATATAAAGTTCTCGACTCTACAGCTAATATTCCCTTGCCCAATTTTACAACACTATCAGGGAGGTCATATGACCATGTTCTTGCACTAAAACCCCAGGAGTCCACTCGTGATAGGTACCAGCATGTCTTACCATTGGTAGTCTTGCACAAACTCCATAAGCCTAATCAAGTTGTTCTAGTTACTATCTTTACCCAAAGCTGTTGCAGATCAAGTTGAGATCACACACAGACAGAGGAATGTTCCATGGAAGACATTGCCAGATCTACTGTTTACCCATAAGTACATGATTGTTGACTGGCCAGCAGGGGTCCCTGCAATTAGTCAACACTTTAATGTTAAATGCCTCACTGCTGATGAGCTTCGTGCTCTCACTGTCCCATTCCTGAAGGAGCAGATGGGCAATGGCTATCATATGGAGACTAGACTTGATGGTGATGATGAACATGGTGATTACATTGTTCCAGAACCTGCCTTGTCATTTTCTCTCAAGCCATGGACTGCTGGTGGGTGGTGTTGATGTTGCATGACTATGCTGTTTGGCTGACATGAAGTACTCAGACCAGCTTGCATTGGTGCACATGATGAATCCGAAGGCCTTTGAGATTCCATTGGTGATGGATACCTTTGGACAACCACTTCGCCTTCTTTCTGACTCGCAGGTGTTTCTCAAAGGGGTCCCTAGAGGTATGCACTGTGAGGCCATGAGTCAGGGATGAGTGTCCACCCCAACCCCTGCCCCTTCCTCACCTCCATCCAAGCATGTACCAGCATGAGGGCATGCAACCTTACAGGATTGTCATACCAGTTGCCTGACCCCACCTTCCCATAACTCACCTCTTCCTCCCTCTTCACCACCTGATGACTCCTCACAGTCTTCATGAGACAGGTATCATTGTGCATGACATCCTACCTCCCATACCTGCTCACCAGTGCCATACCCCTGCCATAATTACCATCGTCAGTCACAAAAGCATCACAGGGAGTATCAGGAGGATGTAAGTGGGAGCAATACACAGCTTCCGGAGAGAAGGACCCACCACAGGTATGTTGTTACTATGGCCATTCCACACCACAACTAACACAGTTGCAGTGTGGTGGAGTATGTCTATCACAGCCCTCCTCATAAGAGACATCACCATTATCCCTCTGATGAAGATGACTATTCCCACACACACCATATCCACTACTGAGGTATGTAACATAACACTCTTATCCCCCCATCATCACTAACTCTTTGCATGGGTGCAGTGTTCATCAACAAAATCCTGCACTATGGCATCTTGCTTCCCACTTATTCCCTCAGCTATTTTTTTTAATACACCATACTTTCTGTTGACTAAGTTACAGATTGTTACTGACTCAACTCATACACATTCCTTCCTCTGCACAAAGCAACTCCACAAGTTGTGAGACATATGATACCTGTGGTGCCCAACCACCATCCTACATTGATATGGACCTAATAGATCTAGTTGACTCCATTTAAATATACATTGTTAGCTAGAATATTGGTGGTACTGTAATCCCTGAACAATATATATGAAGTGCCTGCCCTAATGGGTGACTGATCACTGTGCTCTTCATCAATCCAAGAAGTTACTGCCACATGATCATTTGCTTGGCATTCAATCATCCTTCAAAATCTATTAATTGAAAATGAATAGAGTGCACATTAAAAAGGTACTGTTGCACATCACTGCTTGTAGATTGTTGAAATATGCACAGGAGAGGAAAAAGAGGGAAGATACAAAGAGAACATAACAATTAAATAGTTCATCCTGTACATTGCCCTGTTGGAGAATCCCCCAACCTAATAAAGAGAATCAACAAGTCCCACCTACCCATGGGGAATCTTCATTTCCCCCCTTGAGGAATCCCCATCCACCTGGGGGAATGTCCAACCCCCCCTTGGGAATCACTGTCCCCTGGGGAATCTCCAACTCACCTTGGGAAATCTCCAACTCAACCATGGAGAACCTGCATGCTGCACTTGGAGAGTTGCCATGTCCCCTTAGGGATTCTCCAACTCACCATGGAAAATCTCCATGCTGCCCTTAGGGAATCTCCAACATGACATGGAGAATCTTCATGCCTCCCTGGGGAATCTCCAACCCACCTTGGAGAATCTCCATGCTGCCCTTGGGGAATCTCCAACTAGTGTTGCCACAGCTCCAAGCTGGCAGTTTCTTTTATATCTTTGCACCTGTTTGGTTAAGTCAGATGTACTTGGTCTGAAATTGTATCTTGGGAGAGTGGCTATCAGCTGAAAAAAAATTATAATAATCAACCCAACCATTCCTAGGATATTTGACTTGAGCTGTTTATACTCAAGCTGAGCCCAAAGTCAGGTTGGTTGGATATCTTGAGAGTAGTGAGATTAATCCATATAGGAATTTGAGCAACTGGTGGCAACAATTTTCAACTATATTCCATTGACTGGGTGCATGTTAATCAGAGTAGAAACCAGCATGCTGAGGGGAATAAGAAAGTCCCAAGCTGAGCTGTGGCAACACTATGACTCCAACCTGACATGAAGAATCTTCAAGCCCCCCTGGGGAACCTCAAACACCCCTTGGGGAATCTCCATGCCTGCCTGGAGAATCTCCAACTCCCCTTGGGGAATCTCTGGCTTGACATGGAGAATCTCCAACTCCCCTTGGGGAATCTCCAACTTAACATGGAGAATCCCCATGCCCCCCTGGGGAATCTCCAACCTGACATGGAGGATCTCCATACTATCATTGCACCCCCTTCACAAAATTCAAACATAACATCTCAGAACTACACAACCATGTATCTAAAATATATAAAACTTGCATAGCCTCATAGGGATCCATGCAGGGAGTATATCTGATAGAAATGAAAACAAAATGTTAATTGTGAACCCTGCTGGAGTGATGCCAGTTTATGGTGTAAAATATCCCAAAATTGCACAATCTCCCATCTGCAAAGTGGGCAGTGGTCACATACCATCACACCCTAATTCATGACTCCAATGCATTGATAATCTCAGGAACTTTCACTTGATGCAATCAAGGCAAAATCATATACTGCAAAATGCAGAGTAATCACAGATAACAGTATGATTAGAAAGAGCCAGTAGGATAGGATGGACTGCCAGATTCAGAATTATGGTAATAATAGGGATATAATACTGTAGGCATGACTGTATGGGTGGATGCAGTAGAGTTTGTGAATATCAAATGGGGCTGGGATAGAAACATGAGTGGACAATGAATGCAGCACAAATGAAGTTATTGTACATGGACCAGTGGTAGTGAAAGACATCTTGGATGAAGGTAAAAATGGAGTATGTGCAATGGCTGCCTGATCACTGCCAACTGTGTTGGGGGTCAATGGGACTAGTGAAACAATGCCAGTATGCAAGTGAGTGCTTGGCACAGGGATATTGTCCAAGTCCAAGTCCATCTGATCAATAGGCCATTTAATAGCAGTGTGGGAATGACTGATGAGAAGGCCTACAAACCAGTGTTGTATTTTTTGTGCTTGCTCATCTTTGATGTGGTGAGCCCTTGTCTTCAGCATGCAAAGACTGCAAGATGATCAAGTTTGGGTTGTGCCAGTGCTGCCAACATGACTCCACATTTTCCACTTGATTTTGTGATGCCTTTGCATAACTTTATTGCAACAATGATCATAAGCAATATTTCCTCTTGATTACCTCTGAAAGGTTTGCAGGAAGTGGGGAAGTATCTGCATAAACTGAGTAGAAATTTGTAGATTGATCTGGTGTGATTTGACTTCAGCCCTGATGATTTACTCTAGAAAACAGCTTGTTGAAGCATCAGGATGGCTCCTGCAACCCCATGGACTCATTCTTGTTTTCAACAAGTACCAAGTCCTCTCCCATTGTGGTTTATTAAAGCCTATGTAGAGCTACATGGCTGAAATTGAAGTGTGTTGTGGTATAATGAGTGCTTTGTGCTTCTGGGTCACTTGGCATCATGTTCCAAAGGGGGTGCAATGAAAGTACCTGCCTGGGTAATCTCCCACTTGACATGGAGAATCTCCGACCCCCCCTGGAGAATCTCTGACCCCCCCTGGAGAATCTCCAACCCCCCTTGGAGAATCCCCAACCCCCACTGGAGAATCCCTAACCCCTCATGGAGAATCCCCAACCCCCACTGGAGAATCCCCAACCTCCCTGGGAGAATCTCCATCATGACTTGGAGAATCTCCAACATGACTGGGAGAATCTCCAACATGACTTGGAGAATCTCCAGCATGACTTGGAGAATCTCCAATCCCCCTTGGAGAATCTCCATCCCTGCCTGGGGAATCTCCCACCCCCTTTGGAGAATTTCATGGTCCCCCCAAATGACCAGCAGGTGCCCATTCTCCTTCTTGGTCCCACCTTTCTCCTGGCCAAGATCCCCCTAGGGAATCTCCTACCTGACATGGAGACCATCATGCACTTGGTGTGCACCACACTTGTTCTCAAGTAATCCTTGATCTAGTAAGCCCTTGGTGTACCACCCATGGGGGGTGGTGGGAAAAACAGAGTATGTATTATATTGTCCCCCACTGATCCATTGTTCACACATTCTCTAGCACTGGCTGAGAGGTGCTACTGGATCATCCATAATTTGTAGATTACTGATGCATTCTTCACCATTCCCTAACACTGGGTGAGAAGTGCTACTGGATCATCCATAATTTGTGGATGCATCTTTGGATGTTGGATCCTACTGAGAATCTCCATGCCCTCCTGGGGAGTCTTGAACCTCCCAGGAGAATTTCCAACCTGACATGGAGATCCTCATGCATTTGGTGTGTACCACACTTGTTGTCATGTAATTTGATCTAGTAAGCATTGGTGTGCCACCCATGGGGGGTGGAGGGAGGGGGAGAGAATGCATGATACTGTCCCCTACTGATCCATTGTTCACCATTCTCTAGCACTGGCTGAGAAGTGCTACTGAATCATACATAATTTGTGGATGCATCCTTGGATGCTGGATCCTACTGAGAACCTCCATGCCCTCCTGGGGAATCTCCCACCTCCCAGGAGAATTCCCAACCTGACATGGAGATCCTCATGCATTTGGTGTGCACCACACTTGTTGTCATGTAATCCTTGATCTGTAAGCATTGGTGTACCACCCATGGGGGTTAGAGGGAGGGGCAGACAATGTGTGATATTGTCCCCTACTGATCCATTGTTCACTGGCTGAGAAGTGCTACTGGATCATCCATAATTGGTGCATGCACATTTGGAAACTGGATTGTACCATGGAGAATATCCATTCTCAGTCATTCCATTCTCCTCACCAAGGTGCACATGGTCAGCATGCATCCAGCAATACCTGCCATCACTCCATTCCCTTTTGTGGGGGCATGGAGTTTCTCCATGGTAGGATGGAGAATCTCCCCCCTCAGCAAATCTCCAATCACCACAGGGCTAGAGGTCTACATACTATATGATGCCATTCCATCCTATACTGTTTTTCCAGAAATAGGGTCTATTCAGCTTGGAGAGATCCCAGTTGGGTCCAATATAGCCTGTAGATAGGCCAGTTGCCAACAGGGATCAATTGTACATGGAATAAAACCAGTTATCACCAGGGGTAGGTCAATTTAGCTTGGGAATGCCCATGTTTAGCCTGGGAAAAATGCAGTTGTTACCAGAGATAGGTCAAATTCACTTGGGAATTTCCAGGGTTGTCCTTGAAGGGTGGGCAATTTACCCTGGAGGAATCCCAGTTGCCACCCTGGGTAGGCCAAATGAGCTGGAGAATGCCCTGGGTTGGACAGAGAAGTGGGTCCATTTTAGCCTGGAGAATATCCAGCTGCCACCTGGGGGAGGTCAATTTGGCATGGGGAATGGCCAGGGTTGGACTGACAAGTGGGTCAATTTAGCCTGGAGAAGACCCAGCTGTCACATGGGGAGGTCAATTTGGTATGGGGAATGGCCAGGGTTTGACTGACAAGTGGGTAAATTTAGCCTGGAGAAGACCCAGCTAGCCCCTGGGCCAGGTCAATTTCACATTGGGAATGCCCAGGACTGGACTGGGAAGTGGTCAATTTAGTCTGGAGAAGGCCCAGCTGCCACCCAGGAAAGGTCAATTTGACATGGGGAATACCCATAATTGGACTGGCAAGTGGGCCAATTTAGCCTGGAGAAGACCCAGGTACCACTCCAGCCAGGTCAATTTGATATGGGGAATGCCCAGGTTTTGCTCAGCAAGGGGGTCTATTTAGCTTGGGAAAAACCCAGAAGACACTTGTTATATGTTGGGGAAATTTTTATCTGGACCCCAGCCACCCCATTATATTGACACCACAAATATATTTATTGTGGAGAAATGTTATTTCTCCAACTCTCTCCAGCACCTATTGCATGGCAGGCCTGGAGATTCCCCAGACATGATATGGTGAATCCCCAGAGTTTGGGAATTCCCAAGCAGTTGATACCTATTAGGTCATAACATCTATAAGAATATATGAACCTTGGGGGATAGTGAGCAGAAGCGCTCTTTTCGGATCTTTTTACTAACTGCTGCTAGCCCCCACCATAGTGGTATTCACCAAGTATGACAAGCTTGTAAGTTACATGTGAAGGCAGAAGGCAAAAGACCCTGAAGCAGAGGCGAAACGATATCTGCAAACGTATTGTGTCGAGCCAATCCAGGACTTCATAGGTGGTATCTCATATGTTGCAGTTAGTTGTATGTATAACCCTTCAATTCCCTTCCGCTATTCCGCTTAGACACCACAGCAAAACACAAGTGCGAGCGAGGGCTCGAGGAGCTGATAGGCATCACTCAGGAGAAGGTATCAAAGAAGTTCAGCTCCCCGGAGAATACATTATCGGCAGTGTATTTGGCAGCCGCAGGCGCACAGCGAATGTTGCCCACATTGAAGATCGAGCTGTCCATGGAGTATGTCTCACTTTCTACGACCTTGTCATTTATTCTAAATTGATTTCTCATACAGAGTCGGAAGGCAAAGTGAGTCGTCAACCATGCAACGATACTTAAATTACTCACATATCCTTACAAGGATATTGGAGGGCACTAGCTTCCAGCGCAAATTTCCAGAGTTATACGATGCTGAACTGCCTTGGTGTCATACACACCGACATCGTTTCGGTCTGGAATTTTTATGATCCCGACGACGTGAGCCTTGTGACCCCGCTACTGAGTTCCATAGGGCATACTGACACCCCCTCTCAGCATCTAAATAGCAAAGAGTTTCGGAATCTGATGATGAGCATGGTTGGGAGACTTGATGCGTCAAGGGGGGTAACTGCCGACCCCGTTCTCATTGTACCCTTCAGGAACCCCGTTCCGCTCCTGACTCTGGCGCCTGTGATCCTGCCGTATGCTGCCTGCGTGATCCTGGTGACATGGGTTCACGAAACGTACCAGCGCCTGTACGTAGATCTTACACTGGGATCGGAGTGTCGATTGACGTATGCTCTTCAAGACAAAAAGTGCTCCGAAAGTTCATGGCTTACATTGTTGATTTAACACACGTTCTGGAAATATTATTTTTGCACACTGCTGATGCAAGGGGAAAGAAGCTTACTCGTAGAGCAATCAAGCTGGCTTTCCGAGCTTACTATGACTCGTTATGGATGAGAAATGTCCACACGGAGGTTAGGCGCTTTGAAAGTCGAGTTGGCGCGCAGGACCCGATTCTCGAGAAGATCACATCTTTGATCTCTTCGGACGGTGCAGAGGCTGAAGTGCACGCGGCGCTAGAAGGGTTGCCACCATTTGACCCGGAGAGAGATGAAGAGTGGGACGATGGTCAGCAAGGATGCTAAAGCCTGCGTTTTCATTCCACATCTTCCTTGAAGTTCTCATGATTTTGCTAGTTTTTGTTGTTTTGTTGCATCCACCATATCATTGTTATCATCGTCGTCTTGCAATCGCACTTGTACTGGACCCTTCAGTCACTTGTAGTCCTGAAAGTGGGATGCCTGACTTGTACATTTCAGCCTAACAGTGCAACTAGCCAATGTTAGCCAACTGACCCTGAATTGGAGTTGGCCAGTTGGACCAACAAGTGGGTTCAGCTGACTCAGACAGAGGTTCCCCTATACTCCTGGATGTGAGTTCAGCTGACCCAGCTGGGGGATGCCCCACTCCCCTGAAAGTGGGATCAGCCAACAAGGCCTGGGGATGCCACACCCCCTGAAAGTGGGGTCAGCTGACATTGCTGGGGGATGCCCAGCCCCCCTGAAAGAATTGGATGTACCCTTGACATTCATAGTTCTACAATGTATTACTATACAGTAATTGTCTTTTGCCTTTCATAGCATAGTTTCCCTCTTTTAGTCATTCTCTGGTTATGTCAAGACCGGTTCTCAATGGTCTCCGAGAGGGTCCGAGGGCAGAGGAGGCTTAGAGCGAAAGTCCGGGTAGTCGGAGTTTAGCGTACAACTTAGTACACTTCTTCCTGCCGAGTCCCAGAGGTCGGAGCTATCCAGAAACTATCTGGAGTCGAGTGAGATCGATGAGTATCTTATTCGATATTCGAACTGACGTGCTACGATGTATGTACAAAGCTTTTATAGTACAGAGAAAAGTATAAAGCAATGTCCGGGGTGTAGCGACTACCGGAGCGCAGTACGGATGAGTAACAATATTAGTGAGCTTATTAGTAAGGTGAGTCGGTAGTCGCCGGATAGCCGGATGGTACGGGGATTAGTAAGACGTACGGGTACGGTAGTGTAGCAAGTCACTTAGAAGCGCGAGAGAAACATACTAAATATGGAAACAGAAGTAGAAATAGACCGTAAGTCAAACCAGAGACGGAACGGAGTTTCACGACGGAAGCCCGTAGGGCTGGAACGACACCTCAGATGGTCGGACTACGGCCCGGACCTTACGCGCGCGTCACGGATGTGACAGGTTAGGGCTACACAGCTGCTCACTTAAACACTTACCTTAGTCATCTTTTGCTGCATTAACTCAGCATGTTTGCTGTAGCCAATGGTGTCTATCTCTCTTTGTTTGGTTTGTTCTACAATGTTCCTTGGTACAAACACTCTAATTAGTATACATACTGTAGTTACACAGGGGGGAACAGCCTACATAGACATGGATAAGCTGTGGTGACACAATGCAGTCAGTTCACTTGTAATAATGCAGGAGGAGGGTCAACAGCTTACCTGGAAGTTGGTTAAGGTGGTGGTGACATGACACAGTCAGTACACATGTAGTTAAATGGGGGAATAGCCTACATAGACTTGGATAGGCTGTTGTGACATGATAGAGTCAGTTCATATGTAGTAAACACAGGGGAGGGGGGGAGAAACAGCTTAGCTTGAAGCTGGGTGGAGTGGAGACATGACAGAGTCAGTTCACATGTAGTTACACAGAGAGGGATGGCCTACATAGATGTGGCTAGGCTGTGGTGACATGACAAGACATTGTCATATGCATGTATTTAGGTCGACCTACTGGTAAGTACACTACCAGTAGTTGTCTATTTTCCAGTAGTAGTGCATGTGAACTCTGGACTGGTGTCCACCCCTGGACCCTCTAGTCTGAGTCTTTGTTCTCTGTTTAGTCTAGCATTACCACATTCCTTAGTACAGTTAATTATTACTGTGCATTTGTCAGACCTGTGTCTACTACTGGTAGACAGGTTCCTGGACTTTCCTTAGTCACTCACTTACTAATGTTCATACATAGCCTCTTAGTTATTATCAAGACTACCAGAACACCAGTAGTGCCCCCTCTGGACTAGTAGTATAAATACTTAGTTAGATCTGTACTGTAGGGGCAGTCAGATAATCAACCTAGAACCCAGAGTATTCAGTATCTAGACCACTACCTGGACCTGTCCAAGGGCACAGCACATGAGCTGAGGCTGATTTGGGTGGTGGACGCCTACCAAGCAGGCCTGGGCTTTGACCCCCACAGGCCACGTGCCACCCAACCCTGGCTCTTACGAGCTCTGGCACAGTAGCCCAGCTCCAGACATGCTGGAACTACAAAGCCCAGCTCAACCTGACTTCAGAAGAAATGTTCTTAACAGTATTATCTGACTCAACTTGGACAGGTCTCCAAAAACAAATGAAGTACCTCCTCCAGAATTTCAGCTCCATGGACCAAAAGTCTGAATCACACTCTTTTACCCTATTCCCTGTATCTTCCCTGGAATCTTTGAAAGGCTTCCTAGGCAATTTTTTAGGTGTTGCCACCAACTCCATGCCTCTTTTGGCACCCCACCTGGCAGCATCACTCCAGCAATGTTTATTGCACCCTTGTTTGGGTTCCCCAGCACAGCATGTACCTGGATCACCACTAGCTCTTCCACTGCGATCCATTGATCGATTGGAAACTGAGTAGTAACCATTTCTGGCCTGCTTTGTCAGGAATGCCAACCCCTAGGCCTCTATGTTCCACACTGGGACATCTCCAGCTCGATTATTTGCCTTTTGAGCATCTGTTTTTCTGTCTGATCTGCCAGACAACTTTAATGACACACCTACTTTCCCACCTGCCAGCCTTCGTAGGATCCAGCCAGACTTCACCAGTACTCAGTTCCAGACCTTTGCACTCCCTAGCCACATGACACTCCCACTCATTCTTCACCTTTTTTTCCACAACTTCAGTTTCTCTGGCCTCTGGAACTCCACCAGCCCTGCCTGCTGATGAGGTGTTGATCACCAAGGCTTGTTTAGGGGCATTACCCTTCTTGGGAAGGTTGAAAACAAGGGTCTACTCAAGAAGTTGTCTTTTTCATTTATGTTCTCAGTAAACAGAGACATCTTCTCTCAAAAGAGTAAAACCATTACCCTTGACATCACCCTCTTGAACCACCTATGTCTCCTTCTACTCCTTCCCTTCCTACTCCTCCTCCTCCAGTGGCATTTCACCCAGAGCATCACCCTACTCCCCTACCAACATCTCCACCATCATCTTCATTTCCCCCCAGGTCCCCTCTCCCCTGGGCACTCCCTGACCCCACCCCCCTCCAGGTACTCTCCAGAGCCTTCAGGGATGCCCCACTCCCTACAGTCCAGGTCCTCTTCATGACCCTGGCTGTACTAGGGGCTGCCTGCTATGTCATTGGCAAAATGGTAACAAGGGCTTAACCAGCACTACCAGCCGGAACTTGACCTCCAGCCTCTTCCAGCTTTCATCCTCTGGCTGCTCTTGGCCTTCATTCTGCTACCCTAATCAGGTAGTACCTCTGTACAAGCTGTACATATCCAATCTTCCCACACCCTTCATGCCCTTGTACAAGCTCCCCTGACTCCCAACACTACTGACCATTTCCGGTGTATGGGTCCTCGAGGGCTCAGACCTTAGAAAGGGGGATGGACCAGTCACAGGACCACCCACCCCTCATGACCTTTTGGTAAAATACACCCCTGGTAGTACTCCATATTTTCTCTCAACACTGGTATTTCCAGCTTTGAATATGTTCTCACCTACCTTGTTACTACTCACAATACCTTCATTTTAGACTCTGGCTGGTCACTTCTGGTACATATGTATACTTCCAGCTTGTCTCTTCGCAACACCAGTACCTTATACTTAGCAATGTCCCCTGTGTTGTTTTGCCTTTCTGCATTGTCTCATTTTTCTCACAATACTCACCCTCACTTTTGAAACTCGGACTGGTACCTCTGGACTTCTGGATAACCCATTCTCACTCACTGTTTATGCACAGACAAGGGCACTCATAGACTAAAGAAGGAAGTGGAAAAAGGAAATTAGCTTCATTTCCAGCCCAGTTTGTCCAAAGCCTTGGCCTCTTTGCTCTCCTCACTACCTGACTCAGCAGGCAACTCCAGCTCTGGATATGTCATCTCTTGCAAAAGCTCTGCCATGCTTTCGATCATGTGACTGTGTGAGCTGCCAAGTGTCTTGACCATTTGCTGGAGCTGCACCATCTCCTTGGTATGTCAGTCTATTGCAGCAGCAATAGTGTATAGACCACTGGTAATGGAAGTGTCACATGTGACACTCTTGCCTTTCTCGGCCTGCGAGCTCCCACCCACCACTTCCACTTCCAGACTCTTAGCCCATGCATGCTTCTTTTTCTCACTGGCTCTTGGTGACATACTCTCTGCTGGCACTACATGCTTCCAGACCTTCTTTGTACTGGCTGGCACACATTGCTCCTTCATTGATGAACATTGGTCAATTCTGCTAGTCGAAGACTCTCCTGTTGGTTTAACGTTCCACAGTGATACCTGGAAGGACTGCCACTCGTCTGCTGGTACTGACTGTACCTTATGAAATCCTGATCCTCCTCTCTCTGCTGCAGCAGCCACCTGGCATAGGACATCCAGACCAGTTCCTCCGGGTCCACCAGATGTCAAGCGACGAAAGCAGTTGGTGACAACAGGGCCAAGATCTTGATGGAGAAGTTGGATGATGTCAAATTGAACTTCGCCCATAGCAGAAATGGCAGCACGGAGGGTATTCTCCAGGAAGGTGGCACTACTGGTGGAGTTGGCAGTTTTGACAGTGACATCAAGGAACTTAGGAACATAGGAGGCTACTACATCTGATCCTCGGAAGATCTGACACAGCAGCCATAAACGTTGCTCCTGTTCTCGTGTGACCCCAACAAGTGGGTCCCCTGGGTTGTACTTCGTAAGCAGCCAACAATAGTCAAAGAACTGTGCCGTCATGGGTTCCACAATGATGACTGGGGCTGTTGACTCGGAGGGAGGGACAGAAGGCCCAGAACCTGCTGGTAGGTGCTGGCATGGAACAGGCTTGGCAAGGGGTAGAGTGGGTAATGGTTGGCCATCATCTTGTTTTTGTCCACCGAAAGGTTCATCATCGTAGGGCACAGCTGAGAGTCGATCAATGAGGGGGATCGAGGGCATTGGTGTCAGGGGTTGGTGTCTGGCTTTGCCCTTGTTGGGCTTTGTGTGGCATAGCATGAGGCTGCCGAGCGGGCAGAAGCTGGAGGTGTCAGAAACGGGTTCACATGAGGTGGAAGTCTCATTGTCAGTTGATGTACTCTTTCCAGCGAATGGATAGCTGAGTAGTTCATGTGGGAGGGGAAATGAACTGGAGGGGGAGTATGGGGGAGAGGTTGAGGAGACCTCCATGTAGTCGTTGATGAGCTTGGAGGCAAGGGTAGTGTCGTCATAGTCAAACTAGTCGGAACTGGGGTTTTCAGTGTTGACAGAGCAGGGGCTAGCCATTAATTCAGACAATGGGCAAGTTTGTACTGTTCGAGCACCTCTTCTGTGTGCTCTTTTATATTCTCCTCTGGCTCCCACATGTTAGAGGAATGAGGGAAACCGACCCACTTAACAAGGTACTCGCAACCCTTTCTGTGCCCCTTGCTGCAGTGATTGAGTATCGTCTCCACTTCCCATTTGACTTCATTGTCTACCAGATCCGGAAGAGGAGGTGGGGGCACATTTCCATACTTGGCAGTTTTGGTGAACAGGTAGATCTGAGAAGTATGAAAGACTGGGTGTACCTTCCAGGTGGGCAGTAGTCCCAACCTGACAGCGACTGGTGATATTACCTCAACAATGGGAAATGGACCCAAATGTCTGGGTTCTATTTTTGACGACTGTCACATCCGTGACATGCGCGTAAGGTCCGGACTGCAGTCCGACCATCTGAGGTGTCGTTCTAGCCCTACGGGCTCCTGTCATGAAACTCCATTCCACCTCTAGTTTGACTTACGATCTATTCCTGCTTCTGTTTCCATATTTAGTATGTTTCTCTCACGCCTTTAAGTGACTTGCTACACTTCCGTACCCGTATGTCTTACTAATCCCCGTACCATCCAGCTATCTGGCGACTACCGACTTACCTTACTAATGGCTCACTAATATTGTTACTCATCCGTACTGTGCTCCGGTAGTCGCTACACCCCAGACATTGCTTTATACTTTTCTCTGTACTATAAAAGCTTTGTACATATGTCGTAGCACATCAGTTCAAATATCGAATAAGATACTCATCGATCTCACTCGACTCCAGATAGTTTCTGGATAGCCCCGACCTCTAGGGGCTCGGCAGGAAAAAAGTGTACTAAGTTGTACGCTGAAACTCTGACTACCCGGACTTTCGCTCTAGACACCCCCTGCCCTCGGACCCTCTCGGAGACTGTTGAGAACCGGTCTTGACAGTATATTCGAACTCAATTCCTGCACGAGTCCACCAAAAACCCCACGCCATGACCATGACTACCCGACTCCGTTCCCGCTCCATGGCTGTTGAAGCTTCGGAACAAGCTGCGATTGACAATATGCACGAATCAAGTGCACGTATCGCACTAGCAAGCCACCGACGCCCTCCACCGTTGGTGAGCCAATTTCGAAGTTTCTCCGCCAGGGGAGAACCCCTTGCTACCCCGACACCTAGAACTGGCTCTTCGAATAGATGTTCCTCATCCACGGCACGACCAACCCCAGACCTCTTCGGAGGCGATGACCCCAGAGATGACGGTCTGGGAGATGACGGTCCTGGAGATGACGACAACAACGACGATGATGACGATGACAACGGTAACCCTTTCGTCGACGCCCCAGAACAGTTAGACCCCCAGCTGGCGGTCTTGCAAAATTTGGCAACAGCCATTGACCATCTGTCACGTTCAACCCGTTGCTCCGACGACACCTCATCCTCACACGCTAAAGTCCGAGAGCCGGACACTTTCGATGGAACCGACCCAAAGAAACTCTGGACGTTCCTGGTTCAGTGCGAACTATGTTTCCAAGATCGTCCCAAGGCGTTTCGTCTTGATAGGAACAAGGTTACCTTCGCCCAGTCGTATCTCAAAGGAATGGCTCTCGAATGGTTCGAGCCAGACCTTCTAAACTCCGGAGATCCGGCAGACCGTCCACTCTGGATGGACAGCTGGCCGGACTTTGTGGCGGACCTTCAAACAACCTTCGGACCACATGATCTGGTCGCAGACGCTGAACACCAGCTCGATCACCTCCATATGAAAGAAACACGTCGTGTGAATCGTTACGTGGTCGACTTTAACAGGTTGGCGTCGCAGGTCCGAGGTTACGGGGATGGCGCTCTCCACCACCTGTTCTACACCGGACTCCCAGATCGCATCAAAGACGAAATCAGTAGGGTTGGGAAGCCCACTACTCTATATGGGTTGCGCGCGCTAGCCCAAGAAATTGACGCGCGCTACTGGGAGCGCAAGGACGAGATCTCTCGTCAAGCAAAGTCCTCCAGCAACAACTCTGGAAATAACTCCGGAGGTAAGGCCAACTCGAATAAGGGGGACAAGCAGAAACCTGGCAACGCCAACCCCCAATCTGGTGGAAACCAGCAAACTCCGTCTACTTCAAACCCCAAGCCTCCGAACAACCAGAACTCCGGAGCACTGTCCGCATTATCTAACAAGCTCGGTAAAGATGGCAAGTTGACACCTGCCGAGCGAAAGAGACGTTTCGAGCAGAATTTGTGTATGTTCTGCGGAAACTCCAGACACAAGGCCAAAGAGTGCCCTAGATCTACATCTCGCGCAGCTAAGGCTCACGCAACCATGGTTACTGAGTCGGAAGCCAAACCGACTGCCTCCTCCGAGGCAAAAAAATAGAGTGCAACTCTCAGAACTCCGCACAGCCTGGGAGTTGCGTTGATACCGACTGTGCACCCTCGGAGGCACGCCTCAACGCATCTGCTCTTTCAAATCCAAATTCATTGAAACCTTCTGTCACACTCGACTCGTATAATATTCCGGACTTTCCAGCATTAATAGATTTGGGCTCGACCCATTGTTTTGTAGATTCTACTTTCGTCAATGATCACGGTCTTTCAACTTATTCTGTCCCACCTCTCGTCCTCCATCTGTTCGACGGTGTGACAACGACATCGATCAGTAAAGCCTCAAACCTCTCAGTCCGTTTCCCCTCTGGAGATATCACTGACATGACCTTCTATGTAACTCCATTGGATTCTGAGTGTAAGATAGTTCTCGGACATAACTGGCTCACCTGCTACAATCCGTCGATTGATTGGGTACTGAGCAGTATTAAATTCCGAAACCTTACATCTCGTTTGCCAGCGCTGACGTCGCCCTCTGACTCGGAGTCAATTCCGAGAAATTCTGTAGATGCCCCCCTGGGCTTTCCGGACACCATACTCCCCGAGTCGGTTGATAACTCCTCTCCACCCAACACCCGAGCACCGAACATCTCCCTTGTCAATGCAGCGGCCTTCGTCCGTGCTTGCAAGCTAGATGGCTCAACCCAGTTCTCCCTCCAGGTCCGACCTCAGGATGGTATGAAACTCCGGGCTGCTACCATACAGGATACCCCGGACTTGTCGTTGGTACCCCCGGACTATCACGGCTTTGCTGATGTGTTCAGCAAGGCCAAGGCATCTATGCTTGCGCCTCACCGGGAGTTCGACCTCAAGATAGAATTGGAGGAAGGAACTACTCCGCCGTTGGGAACCCTCTACTCGCTTTCGTCCATTGAGCTTGCTGCTCTCCGGACCTTCATTGACGAAAATCTCACTACCGGCTTTATTCGTCCAACTTCATCCCCATATGCTGCACCTGTCCTTTTTGTTAAAAAGAAGGACGGATCACTTCGTCTTTGTGTTGACTTTAGGGGCCTCAATAAGATTACCAAGAAGGACTGTTATCCGTTACCTCTCATTTCGGACTTACTCGACTCACCTAGTCGGGCTAAGGTATATACTAAGATCGATCTGTGCCACGCTTACCACCTGGTGCGGATCACTGAAGGAGATGAATGGAAAACGGCTTTCAGGACCCGTTACGGATCTTACGAGTGGCTCGTGATGCCATTCGGACTTACCAATGCCCCTGCAGCGTTCCAACGCTTCGTCAACTCCGTCTTCGCGGACCTGCTGGATGTATGCATCGTTGTCTACCTAGACGACATCCTTATTTATTCCGATAACATCGAAAACCACAAAAAACATGTTTGTGAGGTACTCCGCAGACTCTGGGAGCATGGCTTGTATGCCAAACCAGAGAAATGCGAATTCCACTCCGAGTCCGTGGAATACCTCGGTTTTTTCTTATCCCCCGACGGTTTATCAATGTCCGAGGATAAGGTAAAGGCCATCCATGACTGGCCTGAACCCCGTAAGGTGAAGGACATCCAGTCCTTCCTCGGCTTTGCAAATTTCTACCGTCGTTTTATCTTCAATTACTCGGACATTGTGGTCCCACTGACACGTCTCACACAGAAGGGGGCACCTTGGAATTTCTCCGAGGATTGTCGCTGGTCCTTTAATCGTCTCAAAGAGGCGTTCTCCACAGCCCCAATATTGACTCACTTCAAGCCCGGACTTCCCATCACGGTCGAAACAGATGCTTTGGACTATGCTATCGCCGGCATTCTGTCCGTCACCTGCCCGGATGGTGAGGTACAACCGGTAGCATTCTACTCCCAGACCTTGACCGCCCCGGAGTTGAACTATGACACACACGACAAGGAGCTGTTGGCAATCCATGAAGCCTTCCGGACCTGGCGCCATTACCTTGAAGGCCCCGCACACCCCATCGACGTTGTTACCAACCACAAAAACCTCGAGTATTTCTCCACCTCGAAAGTGCTCACCAGGCGCCAAGCGCGTTGGTCTGAGTACCTTTCTCAATTTAACATGGTCATTCGTTTCCACCCCGGTAAGCTCAGAGCAAAGCCCGACGCCTTGACTAGACGATGGGATGTCTACCCCAAAGAGGGGGATAGGGGCTACGCCCAAGCCAACCCACAGAACCTCCGACCGGTGTTCACCACCGAACAACTATCCAATTCGTTACGGGCAACCTACTTAGAAAGCCCGGTACTACGTGCTAGTATAATCATGGACGTTGAGAAACTCCATGAAGATATCAAGTCCGCCCTAACATCCGACCCACTCGATCAACTCCATCTCTCTGACCCATCTAACCCCCATTGGCGGGTAGATGAATCCAGACTCTTACGTCTGGATGATCGTATATATGTCCCCGAAGCAAATGACCTCAGGCTTCACATACTCCATTACAAGCATGACCACCCCTTGGCCGGTCATTTCGGACAAAACAGAACACTCGAACTCGTCCATCGAGAGTATGTCTGGCCAAATGCTCGGACTTTTATCAAAGAATACGTCAAGTCTTGCACTGCTTGTGCGCGTGCTAAAACCCCGAGACACAAACCATACGGTATGTTGAAGCAACTACCGATACCGGAGAGACCTTGGAACTCCATCTCAATGGATTTCATCGAACAACTACCCAACTCCGGAAACCATACCACTATACTGGTCGTTGTAGACCGTCTCTCGAAACAAGCTATATTCATCCCCACCGAGGATACAATTACCTCTCCACAACTCGCTAGATTGTTCCTACTCCATGTCTTCTCAAAGCACAGAGTTCCCTCACACGTAACCTCCGACAGAGGCACGGAGTTCGTGTCTCACTTCTTCCGGTCATTAGGCAAAGCACTGGATATGAAACTCCATTTCACCTCCAGATATCACCCTGAAGGCGACGGTCAAACCGAACAAACTAACCAGACGTTGGAGCAGTACCTATGGGTCTACTGTAATTACCAACAGGATAACTGGTCTGAGTTGCTACCACTCGCAGAGTTTGCGTACAACAACGCTCCCAGTGCTACAACTGGAGTTTCACCGTTTTTCGCCAATAAGGGCTATCACCCTAATGTCACTGTACACCCAGAGAGAGAATTAATGTCTTCTCGAGCTAGAGACTATGCAGTGGACTTAGACTCCCTGCATATGTTCCTACGAGAAGAAATGAAGGAAGCTCAGCAGAGATACCAAGGTCCGGCGGATGCTAAGAGATCTCCGCCTCCGGACTTCCAGATTGGAGATTTGGTATACGTCAAAGCAAAGTACTTCAGGTCCACGCGACCTTCAAAGAAGCTCTCAGAGAAGAACCTAGGCCCGTACCCTATTATCGCCCGTGTTGGATCGTTATCCTTCACTATCCGACTACCTGACGCTATGAAGTCCGTACACCCCATTTTCCACGTCTCGCAACTAGAACTGGCAACTCCGAACACTGTCCCCAACCGTGTCCAACCTCCACCTCCACCCGTTGAAATCGACGGAGAACCAGAATATGAAATAGAACAAATCCTGGACTCTAAACTGGACTACCGTAGGCGATGTCTGCTGCAGTACCTAGTCAGATGGGCTGGCTACAAAGGCACGGACGAAGAAACGTCCTGGCTCATAGCTACCGAATTAAGCAATGCCCCTGACTTAGTTGCGGATTTCCACAGAGCGTACCCCCACAAGGATGGTCCGTTGAGCGCCGTCCCACCCCGGAAATAAGTGGACTTTTTGGAGTCTACTCCGTGTACGCTATGAAGGCTCACGCTCACTCAATTCTAACACGGACACAACGGGAAATATATTTCAAAAAAAAAAAAAAAGAAAAGAAAGAGGAGGGGGGGAACAGGAATCTCAAAGTACGCTACGGACATGGATAAAACTAAGAAAAATAACGACTAAATGTCGTCATCGTTCATCGCCCGGTTGACGAGAGAGGTCGTTGTGGTCTTCAGAACCTCGAAGGATTCTTCCAAAACCCCGGAGAGGTCCCGGACCTCCCTCGACATCGTCTCAACAGCCGTTGTGTTCCTCTCAATCGCCTTGACAATTTCTCCGAGCTGCCTGTCCAAGACCTCTGCCAAAGGGTCTTGTCGCGGAGCTTGTACGCGGGGGGCACAGGGTTTTGAAATGACTTCGACATCCGGCATATCATCCAGGTCTTCATCGTCGGCCGGCTCTCCGAAATGGGCAGACTTCCTCCGTTTTCTTTTTTCTCCACCCCAGGGAGATGTCGCCGTCGATACCGGTTTCTCGGGCTCCGGCGCCTTCGGATTCAAGTTGCATTTTCCTTTTGTTTTCTGGCACCGGACGCACGACTTGCTACGACCAGTGCCCGGCACGCATGGTTCACCGGCCTTGGTGCAGGCAGAGCAAGCTTTCGCCTGCTCTGCGAGCCTCCCGCTGACCGATGCAACGCGCTGAGACTGTCACGGACTTGTCAGTATGGATTTTTAGAACGATAAATATTGTTATGCACCGATGAACCCTCCGCCTGCTGCGCCCGGCGTGTTTCCTCCTCAAGACACTTCTTCTCCGCTTCCAACTCACGGAGTTTTCTCTCCTCGGCTGCTTTCCGCTGTGCAGCCTCCTCGGCTTTCCTATGCTCCTCAGTCTTGCGACATTCTTCGGCCTCCTTCGCTTTCCGGATTTCCTCAGCTTGCCGGCGTTCCTCTTCTTCAATTGCTGCCTGCATGGCAGCACGTTGACGATGCTGTCGTTCATCGAACTTGGCCATTTTCATAGCCGGCGGGTCATCCGGATACTCTTGAAGCAGTCCGTCGTCGAGGAACTCCCAGGCAATGCCTGCGGGGTTGAGCAAAGACTTAAGGCGTTGGGTAGGAGCCATAGCATAGAGAAAGTGAGAATGGGCGTCTGGACTTTGACAAAACCCCATCGAGCTCTTTTTTACCGTGAAACTTTTCGGACTCCGACAATGCGGACTTCCAAACTCCGAAGCGACACTTGAGCACAGTAAGTGCCTCGAGGGCTCGGCCCTAAGAGGGGGATACTGTCACATCTGTGACACGCGCATAAGGTCCGGACTGCAGTCTGACCATCTGAGGTGTCGTTCTAGCCCTACGGGCTCCCGTCGTGAAACTCCGTTCCGCCTCTAGTTTGACTTACGATCTATTCCTACTTCTGTTTCCATATTTAGTATGTTTCTCTCGCGCCTTTAAGTGACTTGCTACACTTCCGTACCCGTATGTCTTACTAATCCCCATACCATCCGGCTATCCGGCGACTACCGACTTACCTTACTAATGGCTCACTAATATTGTTACTCATCCGTACTGCGCTCCGGTAGTCGCTACACCCCGGACATTGCTTTATACTTTTCTCTGTACTATAAAAGCTTTGTACATACGTCGTAGCACATCAGTTCAAATATCAAATAAGATACTCATTGATCTCACTCGACTCCAGATAGTTTCTGGATAGCCCTGACCTCTAGGGGCTTGGCAGGAAAAAAGTGTACTAAGTTGTACGCTGAAACTCCGACTACCCGGACTTTCGCTCTAGACACCCCCTGCCCTCGGACCCTCTCAGAGACCGTTGAGAACCGGTCTTGACAACAACCGTCCTTGAGTGCGGAGGTTCCCTGAATCTAGCCATACTCAGTCTCCTTCTTTGGGCTCAGTGTATGTTCCCTTTGATCTTGACCGCATCATGTCCTGTGCCCATTTGTGGCTAAGCTGAGCGATGTCGCGGTTGATCGCAAGGGATTGCAGCCGATCATCAACTGATGGAGCAGCTGTGATGTGGACGACTGGATAGGGAGAAGGATCAAATCTGTAAAGCAGTGAGAATGGGGTCTGCCCATGTACCAAATGGACATGTGAGTTATGGGTGAACTCAGCATCTGGAAGTTTACAGGCCCATGAATTGGGCAACTCGGTGCAGTAGCACTGCAAATACGTTTCGAGTTCTTGATTGACACATTCACTTTCTCCATTCATCTGAGGGTGATATGTGGAGGACAGCTTGCACTGCAAGCATTTCACAATTTTTCTCCAGAAAATATGCTGAAAAAATACAGGGAAGAGATACTCTTTTATTTTAGATGTTGGGAAAGAAAAAATGCAGAAAATATGTTCTGTTTTCTGCCAGAAAACATGAATTGATCCTAATGCCCATTAGAGTAGAAGCTAATGGTCATTACCATCAATCTATATTTCTGCATAGAGAAGATAATGTTATATTTGGATTTTTTCTGACACATCATCCAAAATAAAAGAGTATCTCTTCTCTCTATTTTTTCAACATGTTTTCTGAAGAAAAATTGTGGAATGCTTGCAGTGTTGCTTTTGATACTGAGGGACTTGTAAAGCTCTTTTGTAAAGGCCGAGGCGAACTGTGGACCACGATCAGATATGACCGATTCTGGAAGTCCATACTGTTGATAGATATATTGCTGAAACAAGCAGGCAAGGCCCACTGAATCAACAGTTTCGTTCGTCAGGACGAACACAGCTGCCTTGGTGAGTCCTTGATCCACTATTGTCAAGACTGAGTCATAGCCTTCCAATTCTGGAAGGTCAGTAACAAGGTCCATTGATATCCGTTGGAACGGCAGTGGATTCTTAGGCATATTGTTTGGTGTAATGGGTGGCATGATCGGATGAGTTACAACCTTGTTTGCCTGACAAACAGGACAGCCTTTGACGTAGTCATGTATTGATTTCCACATTCTGGGCCACCAGACCTCCTTGACCATTTTCTTCATCATTGCTTTTACTCCAGGGTGTCTGGCTGCCGGGTGGTCATGGTAATCGTGTAGACATTGTTTTCGAGTCTTGGGCAGTATATAGAGTCTTTGTTTGTAGCGCCTTGTTCCATCTGAAGCCGTACATACATCCGGATTTTCTTCAGAGAGGGTAGTATCCTTTGGTGTTTCACTTGTAGCACGATCATACACCTCCTTTGATATAATGTAAATCCCCTTTTGGTGACAGTCAACCTTTTTCACATCCGTTGTGTGGCATTGATCCGAGGCCATGTTGGCAGTTTGAGTTTGATCAGGAATGGAAGGTGGAGTTTTGTCAGAATTCACCCCCCCCTCAAGCCACATGGCATCAGGAAGGGCAGCAGCTGTGACAGCAGGTTCTTCACCATAGTCAGGCCATCGAGATAAAGTGTCAGGGGCTCCCATGAGTTTACTGGGCGTGTGCGAAAAGAGGACAGGGTAGCCCTGGAGCATATCAAGCCATTGAGCTTGCCGAGGGGTTAACTTCTGCAGGTGGTGCCAATAGGTAAGGTTCTTGTGATCCGTGAAGATCACCATGGGTTCTACTGGCAATATCAGGTAATGCTGGAAGGCGTCCAATATGTGGATGACAGCAAGCATTTCCAAGTCAAAGACCTGGTAACATTGTTCAGCTCCTTTTAATGATTCGGAAAGGAAGTGGCAAGGATGCCACTCATCGTCGGGTCCCCTTTGTGCTAGTACGGCACTGGTTCCAACTTTCGAGGCATCCGTAAACAGGGTGAACGGTTTATGATGGTCCAGGATTTGAAGTACAGGTGCCAAGCATAAAAGCAACTTGATTTTCTCAAAGGCACCATTTTCTTCTTGGTTCCATCGCCACTTCATATCCTTCTTCGACAGGTTATGTAGAGGTCTCGTGATTTGCAAGAAAGAGGGGATGAACCTGCAATAGAAGTTACAAAAGCCCAGGAATGACCTCACATCCTTTAAGTTGTGCAGAGTAGGCCAGCTTTCAATGGCATCGGTTTTGACCGACACGGTTTGAACATTTCCCTTGGAGATTTTCATCCCCAAGAACTCGACTTCTTTGGCTTCGAAGACACATTTTGAGATCTTTAGGCATAGCCGTTCCTTTTTACATATGTCTAGAAACTCCCTAACATACTTTCGAAGTTCGGGGATGGTCTTGGCATGGACTATGATGTCGTCCATATACCCACATTGCTGTCTTTTATGAAGTTGTTCAGCAAATGTGGTATCCATGAAACATTGGAAGGTGGGCAGAGAGTTACACTGCCTGAAGAACATCACTGTGGGCTCGAAGAGACCTCTTGGCATTAGAAATGTGGCCTTCCACTGATCTTCTGGCTTTACCCTGACATTTGTAAACCCCCATCATATGTCAAACTTGGTGAAATACTTGGATTCACACAGCTCATCCACCATTTGTGGGATATTTGGCAGCCGGTACGAATCATGAATTGTATGGGAGTTGAGGTACTGGTAGTCTTGTACCAGACGTTTCTTTCCATCCTTTTTTGCTATGAAAAATACCAGGGCCGAAACAGGTGAATCCAAAGGTATTATTTTGCTGCACTGCAAATTTTTGTCAATGAACTCATCCAGGATTTTGAGTTCTTCGGGCGACATCAGATATAGCATTGCCTTCTTGATCATCTTCTTATTGTCTTTCCGAAATTCTTCCTCTGTTTTAATTTCATGGTCAAGCCCCTTACAAAAGTGAGGGAGCGGAATATTGGTTTCAGAGAAGACTTCGGCAAACTCAGCATACTCTGATGGGAGATCTGGGACCTCATGCGGCCCCGCATTCATCTCGAGTTGGGTCGAGATCGTTGTGCAATTTACAGAGGTGTTCTTGTCCTCATGTGTATTGTCTTCTGTTTTCTTCAGTGGTTTCTCACTCGGGGAACCACCCCATCCAACCACTCTATGTGTTCGCCAATTTACAACTGGCATTTCCTTCTTGAGCCATGGCATTCCTAAGATCAAGTGATCCTTTTCCATTGGGCCAACATAACAGAGAACCTGAAACTCATGTACCGGTTTTACTATATTTCGGCACTTCAAAAAGACCTTCTTCCTGATGGTATACCAAACCTGTCCATCAAAGGCCGTAATATCCCAAGTCCTCTTGACTGGGTGGGTTCAAAGTTTCAGCTTGGCCACAAGTCTGGCTCCTATAAGGTTTACTTTGGCACCACTGTCAATTGTGGCAGGTATCCTCGCATTTCTGTAGTTGAGAAGCTCAAGAGTTCCATAGATAGATCAGGTGCACATTTCAGATTCATCCGCGATACTATTACAAGAAACTCAAGCACTCAAAATGTTTTTAGATTTGGGCAAACTGTACAAGGAAAATTCAGAATGCCCCTTTAAAAACCCTTCTCTTTGGAAGGTCTAGACTCCTCTTCTTCTTCCACATCTACTTCCTTAACGTTCTTCTTCCTGGGCTTCGGGCAGTCCTTGCTGAAGCGCCCCTCTTCGGCACAATTAAAACAGCGCACCAATCGAACATGGCTCCTGCCACCCTTGTTATTCTGGCGTCTCTTGTTGATGTCTATAGTGTTAGGATCCCTAGAGGGACGAGATGGGTAATGATAGCATGGGGATGGGTGAGTTTCTCCAGCTTTCTTCGTATTGAGGGTCTTCTTCTGTTCGATCTTGCTGATGGCTTGTCCAGCATAGGCAATCCAATCTGAAACAGTACAAGGTTCCTTATGGTCGAGAACCCAGTCGTGGATTTCTTTCTTCAGTCCTTGTCCAAAGAATATAGCACCATTAAAGTTGTCATCATTGTAGCTGGTGTGATTAAAGATGGAAAGGAACCAAGAAACATAAGTTTTGAAGGGATCGCTTCCTTGTGTAAGCATTACAAGTTTGATCTGGGCCTTGTGCTCCAGGTTACCGGAGACGAAAGTTGCATGAAGGTGTGCTTCAAACTGGTCCCAGTCATCCTTGTATTCAAGCTGGTGGCTTTGGTCATGTTTGTTAATGTAGACCTCAGCGAAGGCGGTGGCAGATCCTTCTGTCATAAAAGACAGGGTCAACCTGATCCGAAGATGATTGGAAGTGTACACATGCTGATTAATCTGGAGATAGCCTTTTACCTGCGTGATCCAAGTAAAGAAGAGGTCGTGATTGCCGTTATATGTACGTGGCTTATTGAGATTAAATTATCGACCTCCATTAGGCTTTGTCACATGAACATCGATAAAGGTGGATGCGGCAAATTTAGCACAGAGTTCTTCGATTTCTCTAGCAGTCGGTTTGTGATTAAACAATGGTGTTTGATCAGAAGAGGGCTTCGCAGCTTCCTGCCCAGATCTGGATCCTGATCCAAGATTCAATCCTTCAGTAACATGAGACATGATGTGGATAAGATTCTCTTTGTCAACATCTGGAACGTGAGTGTCTCCAACAATAGATCCTAAGTCGGACTTATCGTCGAAGGTTAATGGTTCAACATCGGTTTCTGACTCCGCCTCGTTTTCTTGGTAAGCACCCAAGATAGCTGGGTTGCAAAGGGAGGATGGAGGAGTCACGGGTCGAGGTTGATCGGGGTAACAATACTCGTACTGACTTCCGGTAGGTTTATGCAGAGTGTACTTGTGTGTCGCATGGCGATGACTGATAACGCACTGTTCCAAGGTGCAGGTCGACGTGCACTTATAGATCACCTTGTGGCTAACCTGAACCTGAGGGAGGGAATAGGCAAGGTAGTAGCACCGGGCCTCTTCCAGATGTAACAAGTCTTGATGCGAAGTTAATTGAAGCAAGGGTCATCAGGGACACCCTTTCTATCCTTGACAGTCGATAGGTGAAACCTTGTACACAAGGGTGGAATTATGTACCAAGAGGTACAACCAGAGTCTCGCCAAGAGATCGAGTATCAAACAGAGGTAGAGGAGAATTTATAGAGCTTAGATAGCTCAACCTTTACCAGGGAGGGTAGTAGGTAGAGTAAAGTACAAGGAGACTGGTCTGCACCTGGAGGGTCTTTTATACCCCATGGGCAGACAGCTCATGTAAGTATGATACTACTGCTACAGGTAAAGGTAGAGAGTCACTGTTAGGATGTACATGTAAACAAAGGATGTCTCAGTGATGAAAGTGGTCTTTGATGCATCGAGTCACAATGACTGAATGTGAATCAAAGATGGACTCCATCTTACATTGTATGGCATGATGCGACGTGTTAGGTCATGTGTGGGAGAAGTAAAACAGGTAAAGTAAAGAAGGCGATGATCTCGATCGAGATCTCGCTTCGCAACAGAGAAAGGCAAATCCGAAAAAGGAAATATATGGTAAGCGTACCGTCATGTCATATAGTAAAGGTCCACAGGCTTGTCCCTCAGGGGACAGAGGCCAGTAAGTGAGATGCTATCGAAGCATGGGAAAGGGAATGACGGGGTGGTTGCGAGGGCATGAGACGGCGACAGGAGACATGAAAGGCAAAAAGGTGGTAGCAGCGCGACATTGCGAGGTAAAGGTTGTGGGGGAACTTGATGCTTGCCTTTGCCTAGTGAAAAGGGACTTGAAGATTCAGGAGGCAGTGGTGGAGGTGGTCTTGAAGACACCTTGGGCAAACAATATGGTGAGCTTGAAAAGGTAGAGGGATAGATCGACAAACTGCCAAAAAGGCAGAAGTCAGTCTAGGGTGAGATAGGGTTGCCAGATATTAAGCCCACAGATGTGGTAATCCAGCGAAACAGCAGATGTGCGAGAAGCTACAGATTCCAACGAGTTGGCAATCCTAAAAAAGGTTAGTTCGTTAAATGGAATGATGTAAGACACTAGTCCTTCAGGCTAAATATAATAGCCAGACCAGCAAAGACACAGTTCTGAGATGGAGAGGGAATAGCAGTTGTCATGTCCAAAGAATGGTCACAGCTGCAAATTGAACTTTTTGCTTTTGTTGTGCTGCAGGTTGCTGGAAGCACCTAATAAAAGTGTGGCAACATAAGAGCGGTATAATAAACACCAAGTCACATATTGCTCGAAGCACCGAATAATGGTGTAGCGAAAGTCAACGACTTAGCAGGGTACCTCGGTGCATGATGACTTTGAGCACCCTTGGTCGACACACTCATATTCCCAAAGAATGGAAATAAATGTGAGGAGTTGCAAGGTAGTGAAAAGTTAAGGAGATACAGCGATACAGTAGTGGTATATATACTGTAGCTGCCTAGGCAATATAGCCATAACGGAAACGTGTCCATGGCCCACTAAGAATGGGCATGTAGCATGTACAGTAAGATGGGACATGGTCACAACACAATTAAGGTAAATGGGCACAGACTTTAAGGTACACACAGAACTACGAACCAATGAGAGCGAGTGCACAGAGTGGGCTCGTGACAGGAAGGCAACAATGTGCAGCAATGTGCAGCTATAGTACAATGGGCATGGAACAAGAATGAGTCATGGAAGAGAAATGGGACACGAACACAAAGTGGAGACATAGGCCCATTGAAGGGCACATGACACATCCAGATATAGAGTTGGGGTTATGCCCAATGGAAGGAAGACGACAGGCGACCGATCGGAGATCGATCACCAGAGATAGAGTCCAGCGGGCTGGTGTTTAAGAATAACCTGGACGCTGATGAGGATAGTGACAATGCTGCAGCCGATGACAACAAAGATGGCAGGACCAAAGGTGTGTATCCATAGCTCCAGCCCGGAAATAGAAGGAGCCAGGTCGAAGTGTAACAGTGCTGTCGAACTCACCACTGAGTCATGTGACTGTGACCCTCCACCCTCAACCTGACTAGCTGCCCATGCCTGCACCTCCTGCTCTCAGCATTCATTTGCCTCCCTCTCCCAGCGCTCGTTTTCTTCCTTCTCCTGGCACTCATTCTCCTCTCTCTCCTGGCACTCAGCTTCCTCCTGCCTATGCAACTCCACCACCTCTCTCTCCTGGCGCTTGGCCTCTGCCCTCTCCCAGGCCACAGCCTCCTCTGCCACCTTTTGATCTTTTTGTGCCTTCTTCCAGTGCTGCCTCTCGTTGTATTTGGCTTTAGCGACAGCCTCATCATCATTGCTGTTGGATTGAATAGCAGAGTCCAGGACTGCCAACCAGTCCTGGACAGTGGTGGCTGATGGAGTAGGAATGAGCGACAAGGGTTGAGACATGAAGGGTAAGGTTTGATGGCAGACTATGAAAGTTGGTTGCTCCCTTTTTGAAGACCAGTACACATGTGTGCTGCTTGATTAGCCAGCCATGTGTCATGGCCTAGACATATCCCTCACTTGGTCCTTGAGGGCTCGGCCCTAAGAGGGGGATACTGTCATATGCATGTATTTAGGTCGACCTACTGGTAAGTACACTACCAGTAGTTGTCTATTTTCTGGTAGTAGTGCATGCAAACTCCAGACCAGTGTCCACCCCCAGACCCTCTAGTCCAAGTCTTTGTTCTCTGTTTAGTCTAGCATTACCATGTTCCTTAGTACAGTTAGTTGTTACTGTGCATTTGTCAGACCTGTGTCTACTACCAGTAGACAGGTTCCTGGACTTTCCTTAGTCACTCACTTACTAACATTTGTACATAGCCTCTTAGTTATTATCAAGACTACCGGAACACCAGTAGTGCCCCCTCCAGACTAGTAGTATAAATACTTAGTTAGATCTGTACTGTAGGGGCAGTCAGATAATCAACCTAGAACCCAGAGTATTCAGTATCTAGACCACTACCCGGACCTGTCCAAGGGCACAGCACATGAGCTGAGGCTGATTTGGGTGGTGGACCCCTACCAAGCCTGGGCTTCGACCCCCACAGGCCACGTGCCACCCAACCCCAGCTCTTATGAGCTCCAGCACAGTAGCCCAGCTCTGGACATGCCAGAACTATGAAGCCCAGCTCAACCCGACTTCGGAAGAAATGTTCTTAACAGACATGGTCAGTACACATTTAGTTACATGGGGGAACAGCCTACACAGACCTGGATTAGATAGGCTGTGGTGACATGATAGAGTCAGTTCATGTGTAGTAAACACAGGGGAGGGGGGGAAGCAATGGCTTACCTGGAAGTTGGGTGGGGTGGAGACACAATATGGTCAGTTCACCTGAAGTTACAAGGGGCAGGGGGGGTGAATGGTTTACCTGGAAGTTGAATGGGAGGTTACTGAAATTTGAGTGTGTTAGTCTTGAAGCAGACATGCAGGGTGGTATGACTTACCTGGTAAGATTTTTTTTTGGAGACAATGAAGGGAAAAAATGGTGCTCTGACAACACAAGGTAATAATAATTTGCCACCATTGCATTTGCATGTGAACTTTACAGCAACATGTTGAGCTGATTTGCTCTGCATACCCACATGTATGTCAAACAGAGCCAAAGTTGCCACACACCTACAAGATGTGAGCCAAATTATTTTTGCAGTCACATGTGCATCAAACATAGCCAAACACAAAAATTATATCAACACCTTGCTTTCCCATTTTGTCTTGCCTTTGCTTTTCTTCCTCTCTCACATCCATTGTCATCATTGGCATGGCCCTCATCACAGCACCAATGGGCATTGCATGATCATCATATGTTTTTTTTTTCTTCATTTCATTATTACCATGATGACTTAACCACAACTCACAGCAACAGACACAGCAACTACTTGTTGCCATCAGGCATTGTACATCACCACCATTGTGGAATGTCAAGTATGCTGTAGGTTGTGGTCAGGTAAGCCATTGCCCCCCTGTGTTCACTACATGCAAACTCACTCTATTGTTTCACCACAGCCTATCCAAGGCTATGTAGGCTGTTCCCCCCTGTGTAACTACAGCTGAACTGACTGTGTCATGTCTCCACTGCTCCTGACTTCAAGGTAAGCCATTCCTCCCCCCTCCCCTGTGTTTATACTGTACATGTGAACTGACTCTATCATGTCACCACAGCTTATCCATGTCTATGTAGGCCATTCCCCCCCCATGTAACTTCATGTCAACTGACCATGTCATGTCTCCACCCCACCCAACTCCCAGGCAAGCCATTGCCCCCTCCCACAAATTTACTACATGCAAACTGACTCTATCATATCACCACAGCCTATCCAGGTCTATGTAGGACATTCCCCCCATGTAACTACATGTGTAATGACCACATCCTGTCTCCACTCCACCTGACTTCAAGGTAAGCCATCACTCCCCCCCCTCCCCCATGTTTACTATGTGCAAACTGACTCTATCACCTGACTTCCAGGTAAGCTGTTGCCCCCTCCACCATATTTACTACACATGAACTGACTCTATCATGTCACCACAGCCTATCCAAGTCTATGTAGGTCATTCCCCCCATGTAACTACATGTGTACTGACTGCATCTTGTCATGTCACCACAGCCTAGCCATGTCTATGTAGGCCATTCCCCCCATGTAACTACATGTGTACTGGCTACATCATGTCTCTACTCCACACTTGACTTCAAGGTAAGCCATTTCTCCCCCCCTCCCCACATTATTACATGTGAACCCACTGCATCATGTCACCCCCACCCTAGCCAACTACCAGGTAAGCTGTTGACCTTCCCTCTGTCTTACTATATGTTAACTGACTGTCTCATGCCACCACCACCCTATCTGCTCCCAGGTCTGCTGTCCTGCTCCCCCTGTGTTTACTTTATGCAAACTGACTTTGTTGTGCCACCTTATCCTCTGCCAAGTAAGGTGTCATCCCACCTCTGTTCACTACAGATGGATTGACTGTGTTGTGTCACCACACTGTCCCCACTTCAGCTGGCCTTTGTCATCACTAACCCTTGATACACAGGCACCATCATGGCTCTGTGCAGTCTGCAGCTGCACATGCCTGCATGGTGACCCTTCATCCACACTGTACTTGGCCAGTACATGTGTTGATATGTACTGTATGAGGGGTAGGTTAGTTACGGTGACTCCAAAAACCCTTTCCATGATTGACCTCACAGCAGTGTTTGAAGAATACTGCCAGACACATGAAAATTCACACTAGGCTTTGGTGGAGTCATAAATAGTACATACTCTTGGCTACAAGATTGCCCTATAGGTAATGTGATTTTGTTCACACAGTCCTAAGATATGGGCATATTAAACAGAAAGTCCATGGAAAGGGTTTTTTCACTTTTGAATTTACAAGGGTATTAGGATATTATCAGTACTTGGTATAGCCACCTTTTGCTCTAATCACTGCCTCAACCCTTCTAGGCATACTTGAAATCAGTTTCTGACACTCCTCCACTGGTATCCCCTCACACTCCACCTGAACTCTCCCATAGCTCATGAGTCCAACTAGGGGGGTTTTCATGGCTTGCAAGCCTTCTTTTCAGGCAACCCCAGAGATGTTCAATGGGGTTAAGGTCAGGAGATTGTGCAGGCCATACCATGGTCCCAAAATCCTGCTCTTCTAGCCAATCTCTAACCTTTTTGCAAGTATGCTTGGGATCATTGTCTTGCTGAAAGATTGTTTCAGATGGATTGAGACCATAATACTCCAATGTTTGTTGAAGTTCATCCTTCAAAAGCTGAAGGTAAAGGTCCACATCCATCCTACCATCAATCTTTGCAGCATAGCCAACTCCCTCCCAAGTCATACAACCCCACATCATCAAGGAATCCCCCCTCCAAACTTGAGAGTTCGCTGTACCAGCCTATCACTGAGCCCCTCACCTGCCTTTTTACAAGCCCACTTGCATCTATCTGACCCCAGGTGATTGATTTTGGTCTCATCAGACCATACAACCCTCTTCCAGTCCTCTATAGTCCAGTCCTTGTGGGTATAGGCAAAATCCAAGCAGGCCTTGTGATGTTTAGCAGAAAGAATAGGGCATTTGGTCTTGACTACAGCCTTCATACCAGACTTCTTCAAGTGAAGATGAACAGTAATGGCAGAGAGAGGCTGGTTAATGATATTGGAAAGGGATTTGGTGACTTGAACTGCATTTTCAGCCTTGTCAGAGGTGATAAGGTGTTGAGCATGGTGAACATTGGCAGGAGAAAGCTTGAAAGGATGCCCTCCAATGGCCTTAGGAAGTGGGGAATGCATCTTGGAATGAAATTTGGATACAGCAGAGGGGCTAATACAAATTTGCTTGGAAACAGCTTCACCAGAATGGCCAGAATCCAGCAAGGAGAGAATGGTGTTCTGTTGGGTAAGAGAAAGGGATCTGACCATAATGGTCATAGAAAGCACATATTTTTAAATGTGTCTTGGCTTGTATCAACAAACAATAGCAATTATAGCATGTTTTCCATGAGATCCTAGGTACCAATTCAAAAGTGAAAAAACCCTTTCCATGGACTTGCTGTTTTAAAATGCCCATATCTCAGGACTGTGGGAACAAAATCAGATGACCTATAGGGCAATCTTGTAGCCAAGAGTATGTACTATTTATGACTCCACCAAAGCATAGTGTGAATTTTCATGTGTCTGGTGGTATACTTCAAACACAGCTGTGAGGTCAATCATGGAAAGGGTTTTTGGAGTCATTGTAATCTCATAGTGTAGGGTAGTAATAGTCCATACTTGCTAGTGCAAGTTGGCTTATTATTTTGATGTCTGTGCTCACTAGTGTGGGCCAGTAATTATTTGTCTGTGATGTGGTCCATGCTTACAAGTGTAGGCTGTGTTAAGTCTGGGCCTATTCTGATGATCCCCAATGCTCAGAGGCTGGGGGATATGTATGAAGGTAGACCAATGTTGGCTGACAGTTGCCTGACAAGGTCCAATGGAAAGCAATGCTGGCTGGGGGGTGGCCAAGTGTCACAACAGAGGTTCAGGAGAGGGTGTTGGGTTCAGCTCATGTGCTGCCCCCTTGTATGAGCCCAGCCCTAAGATTTCAGAGAGAGAGGGTAGTCAGGGAGAGTCCAACATAAGACAGAGAGGCTGGTCAAAGACCACAGAGGAGGTGAACTAAGTTGGTATTTGTGCTGAAGAGACATTGCTGAGTGTGGCAGGCTTATATACAGTGGATGTGCCATCAAGACAGTACAGTATCAGAAGGTCAGAACTAACATACAGAGTACAGTAAAATTTCAAGGGGCAGGAATGTCAGAAAACTTCAGTCAGAGTATGAGCATGGGTACTGTATATGGTCACAGAGTGACAACTGGACTTATGAGTCATGGGTCCCTTTTGGGGCACCCAACTTGTTCCATTTTTCTGCTGCCCTCCCAGCTTCTGCTTTCCTCTCATCAGAAACAGACTCCTACCACTGTTGGGTGATCCTGTTCCTCTGCCCTATGGTCTTTGGGTCCTTGGTGTCCCTCCTTTCCCTATCATAGGCATCCATTTCATCCTTGAAGATCCTCTGTGTAGCAGTAGAAGGGGTAAAGGCCTTTTTGTAGTCCCCAGCCTTTGTGGGGTGAGCCTTCTCCTCCCTGGCATCCTCACCATCACAACCATCTTCCCAGCTCTTTCTAGTGACAGCCAGGATGTGCTGCATGATGGCTATTTCATCATCCTGATCCTCAGGATCCAGATGGGGAAAAAATACCATCCTGGTTGCCTAGACAAACTTCAGACATGTCCCACTTGATTGAAAAATTTGTCTCACCACTCTCAACTGCTGGGAAAAGCCACAGAATCCTCAGGTTCATGTTGAAGGATCTCCAACTTCACCTCAGCAAGGATCTCATTCCTGGGCTGAGAGTTCCCCCTTGCTTCTTTATACCTTCCCACATAGGAGGAGAGGATTTGATTGTAGACTTGCTTCCAGTCAGACATTGGATAGTAGATGAATGGGTGGAGGTGTATAGCAGCAGAGATTTTGTTGTTGAAGGTGGAAGACAGAAGACAAAAATTTATCAGCCCTTACCAATTTTGGCAGGTGGTTGACAGAATGTCAGCCATCCCTCTTTTAGGCATTGCCCATTTTGTTTGCACATGTTTTCCATTCACTCCAGTTCCACACCAAGTCCTCAACCAAATGTATTCCCACACACACACCATATATATCTGCTCCCATTCTAAATACCATCCATTTGTTTACCTTGGAACATCAGACTTGCCTTGTTTTCAAAGTCACTCCACAGTACCATCTGCTTCCTAGCATATGCCTCTTTCCCTGGCTCTGTCAACTGCAGAGCCCTTTGCTCCCACATGTTCTTGTGGTACTCAAACCACAGCCTAGTCCAAAGCATCTCATGCCTCACTAGTGACACTTCTTCTTTCCATCTGTCCCTTCTTGCCCTTGCTTTGAGCCAGTTGATTCTGTAAACTGTACAAAACTTTTAGCAAGATATATGGAATGAGAATACACTTACATTCTTCCATCAAGCACCCAGCCTCCATATTCAACTGGCTCTTCCCACCATCCATCACCCAAAACCAGGCTAGTTTACTGGTCCCCTGTCCAACCCTGTTCTCCTCTGTCACCTCCTTACTCACCACAAGGTCCTCTGGCAGGATTTCTTGATACCTTTCTGCCATGTTAACGTCAGGGTCCAGCCTGAGAATGGCCTGTCTGGCCTTTTGATACATAACTTCCAACATGTTTGTTTACCCTAGCCACCACCTTTTGGATTTCCTTCTTAGTCCTGGCACCCTCCTTGGTGGAATTTGCAGCCCTGAAGTTTTGTTGGTATAACATGGCCTTGTTTCCAAGGTCTGCCCTCAGTTGGTCCAGACAATCATTGGCTTGTCCAATCCTCAGTTTCCTTTCCTCCTTGAGAAGGTTATGTAGGCCCAGCTCTGTCAGTTTGGCAGCTCCAATGGAAGAGGGTATCCATATACTCATGAGCTCTGAAGCCAGCCCCTTGACCTCTTCTTCTGGAGCTTCCCAGTCCCCATCATCATCCCAAAACTCCCTATCCTCATGTTCTGCTTCATCTGTCCCACAGAATGCAGGATCATCCTGGGGAGTGAAATTGTCATCTATCTCCAAACCTTTGCAAAATGCTTGACCATTGCTATGGAATTTCAATCCTGGAAGAAAGTCTCTGCTTCTTCTCAGAGATTTTGACTTCTTGCCTAGTTGACATAGGATTGGGAAGTTGTCAGATTTCAGATCTCAGCTGATCCCTGCAACTTCAGCTCCACAGGGACCTCACTGCGAGTCCTCAGTGCCAATTCCTTCTGCAAGCCAGGCCACTGAACCAACATTTCCAGAGGGGAACTTGGGTTCTTTTGTGAGCTGCAACCACACCTCATGAAAGGTTGGGGCTAAAAAAATATCAGATCAAGTCATTGACCCATCCATAACACCAACCTTTGTCCCCTTTCAACAGATAGATATCTAGGGCTTCCTCCCTATCTGCCTCTGCCCTAAGAGCATCCAATTCCCACCAAGCAACCTTGTCAGGTTCCAGCACAGCAGTCAACTGCTCATAAGCCTGATTCATTTCCTCCAGACACCTGCTGGAATTCTTATATTTCTTGAGTGAGGAGAGGACTGTGATGTTGGCATAAATTTACTTCCCCCCCCCTCCCCCCCCCAAAAAAAGAGGAAAAAACTCACCTATTTCCACAAGCTTCTTCCAGTTAGAGTCCCTCATATGATCATAACACACCTCTTGCCTGTGTGCCTGAGTCATAGACCTGGCAGTGGGGGAGATCTTATTGAATGGAGCCCACAATGTCTCCAGAATTTCTCCATCCAAGTGGCCAGCACCCTCTATGAAGTTGAGGCTTTCCCTGAGAAAGCAAGAGAGCTTGTGTGCAGCCAAATGGAACTTGCCCACAGCAGGCACAATCTCCAGAGCTGGGGGAAGGAGAGATGGACTGTTATTCACCCTGCTCCTGAAGTTGACACTCCACTGGCACCCTACATCATAAATTACCAGGGCTTTTGTGATGCTCTCAGAATGATATCCAAGAGCATTACAAATGGAGTAGTCTGCATTCATATACCTGGTCTCAAATGAGCTCCAAATACACCAATCTCAATCAAGGGGGTCCATTCACCTCACCCCTTTCTGAAAATCTACCAGAGTGGGGGACAAAGCAGCCATGCCAAGCACAAGGTTGGATTTGTTGATGTTTGCAGCATTGATAGCCCTGTGATTGCTGCAGGTGGATCTCTAACTGACTAGTCAGTAAACAAACTCCAAGACCTGTAGACACTCACCTCCTTGCTATCCAAAGACTGTTTTGGATGACTCTGATAGGGCACCTCAGCAACCATAAACCCTTTTCCATCAGACAAGGCCACATCCAACTCTGGCTTGCTCATTTGCATATGCTGAGCAGTGAAGTGGCCATCTATGTGATATCACCTCATGACAGTATCCCTGAAGGATGTCAGACTCCCAATTGAAATGGATCACACTCTCTTACCTGTCATACCAGACTTTCCAGTCTGCAGGCAAATTAACACCTGGTTGGGGGCAGGCAGGACAGAAGATGGCAAGTCCTCCATCCCCAGGATCATGTCCCATATCATGCCCAAATCCAAACCATTTTCTATGTTTCAAATCCCTCCACAGTCAAGAAACCCTCATCAACTCCCTGTATCTATCCCAACCAGCAAAGAAAAATAAATATTAACATTAGCCAAGTGAATGGAAAATGGTGCTCAACTGGTACCCTCTCTGGAAATGCATTGTTGAACCTTTTCAGCTTCTGATAGAAACTCATTGCAGAGGTCTTGCACTCCAGAGCATCTATCAGAGAGTGATCCAGGACATCAAAGGTGAAGGCAGTTTTGGGCTTGGAGATGCCTGGCTGGGAACAGTCTTTTTCTAAGCAAGTCCAGGTGCCAGTCACTAGAATCAGACCCAGGGCAGCTACACACTGAAACCTCATGAGAAAAAATCCCATCTGTGTGCACAATGGTCATCTGGAAGCAGGGAGGCCTCCTGATGGCCAGGACATCAGAATACCTCTCCAATAAAATGCCACTGACCTGTGATTGGGAAGTTCCTCTCTAGTCATATAGCCTGCCTCATCTGGATCAGCGTCTGACCAGTTTTGAGGGCAGAGATCACCCCTATGGCCTATGTGCAAGAAGAAGCCCAGTTCCATCAAGGAGGTAGGCTGGTAATGGGTACCATTCCACCTTTGGGCCTTGTGAAAGGGCAGGTTCCTTTGAGCTTTGACAGTACAGGGGCCACACCAGGCATGGACTCCAGTGCAGGCCATGCACCAGACACTTCCTTCTGCCTCACAGCACTGCTCAACCATTCCCCCCTTGGCCAGTTGCTCCCCCTCCAAAATGACATTGAGATACTCTGCTCTCCAAGGCAGCCACTCTCTGATAAAGTCATTTTGACTCTGGAAGGAATTTTTTAATGGCAGACCAGACCAGAATCAGAGTACAGACCTTTGTGTGCCTTCTGGATTGGGGGGAACCTTCTACATCATTCCAGTCAGAGTTAGGGATGTCAAAAGAGTTGGGGAAGTCTGAGAAGTTGGGATTTTGGGAGGATCCCATGGTTCTTGGAGTACAGGGAGTGGAAGGCCAACTGCTAGATGGGAGGTAGAGGTACCTAGCATCCACTTCTTTGTGGGTGAGCTTTCCCCTTTGGTCTTGGTGGGCTGGAAAGTGTACAGAGCACCCCCCCCCCCAGAGGGTTTTCACAGGACTTTTGACCTTCTCTGATGCATGCTCAACAGGATTGATACAAATCACAGGGAATGCTCTGGATGTACAATTTTCACTTGGAAACTCTGATTGACATTGGCTAAGGCTAAGGAGCTCAGCTAGTCATCTACAGTGAGTCTGTAAAAATTTCCCCAAGACATGCTTCTGTTGGGTGAAAGGTGGCCTGGGCAGTCCAAATCTGTTATGGACAGCATCCTTCATGTAGTGAGCAAGTGCTATCCTTTCCCCTTTCCCCCACTTTGGGACAGAGTGGGTGAGAACTTTGCCAGCAAGGTAAATCATGGTGCCTGGCTTGTAATCAAATATGGTGCCTATTTCTGATATATGAATGCAGGCACCACAAGTTCCCAAGCTGATTACCAAGTCCAGAAGAGATGGTGCAGAAACCTGGTCCAGGTGGGGAGGAGTCTCTTGGTTGACTATGACATCTATGGCAAGATAGATGGAAGGCCAAGGAATGGGGGAGGGTGGTTGGGAGATGACTCAGTCCCCCTTGACAGAGATAGCATCCTTGCCAACTTGGGCAAGATCAGGCAGGACAACTTCAGCAATTTTGTTCCAGAACTCCTCTGCATAAGAAATATCCTGGAGCCATTGCCTTACCACCCCTTTTCTGAGAGAGGAACTTTGATAGACCCCATCCTCCAATCTCTGAGGGTCAATCAGCCTCCTGAAATGCTCCAGAGGACAAAGGGATCACTGTATGAGCCTGCTGGAATGTGGCTGGAGAGTTCATAAGCCTGCCATGACCAAAAATCTCACTGCCATCAGCCTATGGCACATGTCTATGGCCAAACCTCCTTTTGGACTGACCACCAGTCTTGGAGCATTTTACCAGGCTGTCTTTCAAAGGGAGATGGATCTTGTTGAGATGTTCCTACTGATGAATCAATACAAGATGGGTGGAGGGAGAAGAGACAGGATCACCACTCTTGCAAGAGGCATGATACCTGGGAGATACCATGCCAAGACCCTGTGATGGACATCCAGAACAGTGGCAGGGTCAGAGATTTGTCCCCACTGGGGATATGGGAAATATTTTGCCTTGTCTGTGACATTCTTCATGGGTTCAGAAAACCTATCAATGTCCCATTCTGTAACATCTTCCACTGGACTTCAGGCTCCAGAGTTCTACTTCCCATCAGTGAGGACACTCACAAGGGTTGAGGATTGCAAAGGCAATGACAAGGGCAGACAACTGGAGTTCCAAGGAGGCAGTGGATTCAGGGGAAAGGACTTCCTCTGCCAAGGACCTCTGGAGGTTGGTCAACTGGGACCTAACTCTGAGCCTATCATAGGATGTCAAGGAGGGTGTCCCAACACCATGGGAATAGTTGCCCATTACCTTGGCTTCTGGAGGTCAGATCTCTGCAACACAGAGGATGCAGTGAGTCTGGAGTTCCTGGGTACAGATGTTAGAGCACAGTCCACCAAGGCTGAAATTGCTTGATCAGGTGGGGAACAATTCATCAGACTCTGGAGTGATGGGTGAGGGCACAGATGACAGAAGATCTTCCACTCCAGATAAAATTTTAAGCCATGAAACTTGGTGGCTCACTAATCACACATGCTGCTTAGGGTTAGGGTTAGGCTCCCTCACCAACAAAAAAAGATGGTCCAACAAAGAATGCAGATTACATTTTCAGGTAAAATCAACAGCTGCCAAACTCCTGTACTACAAATTATAGCAAGTACTAACAAAGAACAAATGTCCTGGGCAGGATGAGTCCTTATCATGCACTAGGGTGGGCCCCTCCCAGTAACATGACAGGTACTCCAGAGAAAACAAAAAACTCAAATGCAACCAAACAAACCCCTAAAGATGTCACCTACTTCAGCCTGAGTGAAGGTTAATATCTATAACATGGGAAATAGAGCACATACCAACTCAGAATTTTGAAAGTCTAGAAACAATACACCAAATATATCTGACTCCCCAGAATTCAACCAAAATACAACAGTGTCTAAGTATAACTGGATCCATAAGTATCTGAATGAAATGTGATCATTGACATACTGGATACCATGCAACACAGAATCAATCACAAAGTTAACAAATAAAATACAAGGGGAAAACTCATGTATGAAGTGACACATGCAGACAACCTGTACAAAAGTCCATGAACCATCATAACATGCAGACCTGAACACCAGGTACTGACAAAATGATCCCCCAAACCATCCTAACATGCTGACCTGAACATCAGGTACAGACAACATAATCCCCTGAACCATCATAAGATGCTGACCTGAACATCAGGTACAGATACAATTATCCCCTGAACCATCATAAGATGCTGACCTGAATGTCAGGTACAGACAAAATTATTGCCCAAACTATGATAAGACACTGACCTGAACATCAGGTACAGACAAAATTATTTCCAAACACCATCATAAGATGCTGACCTGAACTTCAGGCACAGACAAGAACAGTATGTATATACTGGCTAATTACCCCCAACACTGACAAAGTATTGGCCAGGTACTATGTGGCTGAGGGCTCACTATGTGACATCGTGCAGCTGCAGTCTACATGCAATCAACATAGTGCCTGTGGTCAAAGGTCAGGAAAACAGTCATACCCATTGTATTGCAGATAGCTGGTTGTTGGCAAGAATAGATTATATGTTAGAAACAGTGGACACATATACAAACTTATCTGAGGTCACAACAGGGACAAATGTATGGATGATGAGGATGGGTGTTTCTCAGACCAACAAGGGCAGGGGTACAGCAAACAAGTCACCTAGTGAAAGGCAGAGACTATGAGAAAAATAAATGAATATAACAAATGGTGATGTGGCAGCAACAGTCAGAAAGAAGACTCACAGCAGCAAAGATAAAGTCACCTGGCAGTGCAGCAGGACAGGTCAGAAAGGAGACAAATCAGCAAGAGTAAGCAAATGCCTCACCAATGACACATGGAAGAGGGTACCAGTGCCTTCTCATTATGTCTCACAGATGGTGCCTTGTGATTATGCCTTGCACAGATAGTGCCTCATGATTACACCTCACAAAGAGCAAGAAGTCCTACATATCATGACCCTCACTGACCCATTAGACTAGTATTAAACATAGTTTATACACCAATAGTGAATTGCAAAAACATTTCTAAAGTTTGCTTACCTTATTGCCTCAGGGGGCGAAAGGTTAAAGGGGGGTCAACCAATGCCAGACATAAATAGAGGGAAGAAGATGGAAACAAAATTGCTCAAGTCTATTTGGGCAGTTATATATACAGTTCCTCAAAAAGGTATTGCACACCTGAATAAGTTGGATATCTCAATGGTAACAGAATATTTCCCAAAGGTGTTAGTGTATGAAATATAGCTATATGAATTCTTTACAAGATTTTCTAGTTACTAAAGTAAAATGGTTGAGTGTGCTTATGATATGGCAAAAATATGATAGGGGTGTTATTTCAGCCCCTGAAAATAATTACTTTGGATCTCAGTCAATTCAGAAGAAATATAGTTTTGACCAATCTAAACAAGGGACAAAAAGAATAAGGAGCATTTCATGTCTTGTTGCTGAGATGCAAGGCTCACAAGTTGGCAATTTTGAGCTACATAATTTTCTATGAGTCCCCTATAATCATGTGAACTGTAAGCCCCATATCTCATCAACAAGACATGCAATTCTCCCAATTCTTTTTGTCCCTTGTTTAGATTAGTTAGGACTACATTTCTGCATAAATGACCAAAATGAAAAGTGATTATTTTCAGGCACTAAAATATGACCCCTGTTGTATTTCTGCCATATCATGAGCCCATTCAACTATATTATTTTAGTCACTAGCACATCTTGTAGAGAGTTTAACAGCCTTGGGAAATATTCTGCTTCCATTGAGATATCCAACTTTTTCAGGTGTGCAATACTTTTTTGAGGAACTGTAATGAGGTATTTGTTTATGTTTGCACCTGCTCGTGACTTCCCGATGTGTCAGCTCACATTTGTACTGGCCACATGATTCAGAATGAACTTCCAGAAAATATCCACATATATTATTAGTTCAACAGGTATGGCAGAGTTGTTATTGGTCACATGATGAACCAGAATGAACTTCCAGAAAATATCTGCATATATTATTAGTTTACAGGTATGGTGTAGTTGTGTGGAAGCTCATTAAATTGTATTTGTGCATGTTTACTCTTGCATGTGCACTGGCATGATTGGTTCCACACATTCTGGCTCACACAAGCCCAATGAATGTAGGGAAGGGTGACACACATATTAGTAGCCACAATAATAGATAAGATTATAAAATTAATTAATTGGGCACAAGGTACTTGTGCAACTTGAAGTCAATAGGAGAAGTTGTCAGCATTGTAGGGAGTGGGTGCTCCCCTAGTAGGAGATTGGGTGGTGAAAGAGGTGTTGAGGATTTATTTTATTTTTCTAAGGGGCATGATCCCCATTTTGTACTTGGGATTGAGACTTAGTTGCAAAGTGAGAAGTTGATTAGTAAGCATGGTTCAGACTTGTTTTTGAGTTGTACTAGTTACAAAAAAAGAAAGAAAGAGGAACCACTATAGAGGCTGGAGATCACAGACTGGTGAGACCAGTCTGTGGCAGTCTCTTACTGCTACAGTCCTTGAGAGTGAGATCTGGGTGGCCTTAGGGCAGTCCTAAGGTGGTGGTACAGAGTTTTCAAGTTGAGTTGTCCAGCTAAGTGTTTGGTTTCATTTTCTGTTTTATTTCATCTACTAATTCTTCTCTTCAGCAGGGTTCCCTATAGGGTCTGACAAACCTTTTAGATCGTATTCCTGTGATATTCCTATCTTTTCTCTTCAGCATGCCAAGTACACTGAAAGCAAGATATGAGTTTGCTTAGCACTAAAAAAATCTGTATTGATCACAACATGACAGATGCTGGTTGTCACTGACATCTGGCAAGGTTGTACTTGACATCCCCATGCATAGGTGACACACATATCAGCAGCCATGATGCATGATGATGGACAAAATTATAGAGAAAATTATAAATTTAATTAATGACATTGGTACAAACTGACTATGTCTGTGCAACTTGAAGTCAATAGGAGAAATTCTGAGTGTGCTGAGCATGCTGCGAGTGAGAGTTTCCTTAGCCCCCCAGAAAAATTATTGATCATGACATGACAGGACCCAGTTGTTGCCAACATCTGGTGAGATCACACATGATATCCCCATGTGCTTGGTACTACTGCCATTCACCCTCCTGCCTCTGCACACCCATCATGCACCTCTCTCCCCTCTCCTCATCTTCTCTGTCAATAGGTAAGCCCCAGCAGGTAAGTTACACTGTCACCTCTGACTAAATCTGTGCAACTTGAAGACCATAGGAGAAATTCTGAGTGTGCCAAGTATGCTACAAGCAAGAATTAAGTTCACTTAGCACCAAAAAAAAACTATTGATCATGACATGCCAGGAACCAGTTGTTGCAGACACCCATCATGCAGTTGTACTTGACATCTCCATATGCATGGTACTACTGCCATTCACCCTTGCTGCCTCTGCATGCTCATCATGCTCTTCTCCCCCCTCTCACCTCCCTCCTCACCCATTCCCTCATCTCATCTCTCAACAGGTAAGTATTTCCCTCAAAAAGTTTAGCATCACACACTCATCCCTAATGCCAAACCAATGTACACCAGACACTCCCTCTCCCTTGTGGCCTGTGCCCCAGCCAGGTAAGTTACACCATGGCACACCCATCCATTCATTACCAACCCCACCCCACCCATCATCTCCCAACAGGTAAGCTTTTCCCTCAAAAAATTCAGCATCATATGCTCATCCCTCACTCCAAACCCATGTACACCAGACACTCCCTCTCCCTTGCAGCCTGTGCCCCAGCCAGGTAAGTTACACCATGGCATGCCCATCCATTCATTACCAACCCCACCCCACCCATCATCTCCCAACAGGTAAGCTTTTCCCTCAAAAAATTCAGCATCACATGCTCATCCCTCACCCCAAACCCTTGTACACCAGATGCTTCTAGAGTCTCCCTCATACCCTGTGTCCCACAGGTAAGTTACACCATCATGTGCCCATCCATCCATTACCAACCTTGCCCCTCCCCTTGTCTCCCACTCCAAACAGGTAAGTTTTTCCCTCCAAAAATTCAGCACTGCATGCTGATCCCTAACACCAAACCATTTCACACCAGATACTCCCTCTCCCCTTGTGGCCTGTGCCCCAGCAGGTAAGTTAAACCATCACACACCCATCCATCCATCAGCACTGCACACTCACCTCCCCCTTCCCTCATCCCCCAACAGGTAAGGTTTTTCCTCCAAAAATTCAGTATTGCACACTGATCCCTAACACCAAACCATTTTACACCAGATGCTCCCACTACCTTGTTCCCTGTGCCCCTAGCAGGCAGGTTACACCTTTGTGTGCCCATCCATCCATCAGCACCAGATGCTCACCTCTCCCAACCCCTTGTCTCCTTCATCAGCCCCTCCCCCTGTTTGTAGGTTTTCAATGTCACCCATTATGCCTTACTGCCCACTGATGTATTGATCTTTCATTTTATTTCTTTGTTTTGTCCCACCTATTTGTATTTACATTGCTGCTGTTTATGCTTACTGTTTGCTGGCAATAGGCCACATACCTTACTGTATGGCCAGAACTAAGCAAACTACTAGGAGGGTTACTGGGGGCCATGCTCCAAGAGTGAAATTGGAGATCCTCCAGAAGAAGAGAGGCAAGGCTAGGCTTGCTGCCCAGAAGCTTGCTGCCCAACAGCCTTCCAAACCTTCCCCTAAGACAGAGTCTACTACAAACTCTGTAGGTATTGTATTACATTTCATACATCTGCTTACATGTTTCCCAGTTCTGTGTCATGTGCAGAGATGGAGGTAATCTTTGGGTCTGTGATGAACAAGGTTGTGGTAGAGTGGTTTGCTATAGGTGCTTGGTAGTACCTGAGGACTCTATGGACAAAGTACAAGGTGGTGATGTGCAATTCCAGTGTGTAACCTGCCATTGGCAGAAAAATAAAGGTGCTCCCAAGCCATACTTTGTAAGTCCATTTGGTCCACCCCCTTTTTACCATTCTAAACCATGGGTAAAGGCTTTCTACTCCAAAGGAGAACCTCTCCTGCCCAGTTCTCCTCTCCTTATAGGGGGATTCCAACACAGCATGACCTCTCATGTAGCCTACCTCCCAACAGCCCTACTCCACCTCCACCTAGAGGCCCTGGAGGTTGCCCATTCCCAGGTCAACATGTTACATTCCTTCCTGCAGTCTTACTTCCCTTGGGGTAGCTATAACTTCTCTCAGTTGGGTTTCAACCTGGGTACCCCTGAGTCCATGGAACTTTATGAAAAGGCTGCATCTGACTGGGCAAGGACTCTCTCCCATATTCCAGGGTGATCCTGTTCCTGACTACCCATAGTGATGAAGAAAGAGGTGATCTCTTTGCTGGCTTTCTCCATCAGCAACCAGTGGCCTCCAAGGTTCATGAGGTAAGTTGGACCAACTGTTCTGCTTGACCCCCAGTTAACCTTGGGCTGGTGTCTCCAACTCCTTCTCAGCCCCCTAAAAGGATATTATCAAGGGTGCTGACATAATTTTTAATGCCTGTGGGTCTGTGGTTAACATGGAAAAGAGTTTCCATCATGTCAAGATGGCTGCCCAAATGTAAGTTTCTCTGTCTGATGATTACTCCTCCCTGGCATTTTCCAGTTTCAACCCCAGGCCCATGATACTATTTGATGCCCCCCATCTCCAACTGGCTGCTACAGGCCCCTACCTGCACAGCCTCCTTGACAACACCATCATTCAAGGCTATGATGTGTCAAGTGTTGCACTCTTTGCCCTGCATGACTCTGCAATGTTGGGTAGGCATTCCAACATTGTATCAATTTTTTGGAAGTCAGGAGACATGGTAGTGGAAAAATTGGTCTGGACTGACAAGAATATCAGGCCATGGGGTAACTACCTGCCAGTCCAATGTCCACAATGTGGAACCATGCAGAAGTGGATGGGGGGTTCTGCAAATAAGACCCTGTCTTATGAGTGCAAATATGTTGACTGTGGAAAAAATATGGGGCCTGATGGGACATCCCTCCCACCTCAATCTTACACTTTCACAATGCCTAAAGGTGCCCAACAACTTAATCAAGGGAAAAAAGAGGGATCTTCCTAGCTAAAGTTGACATTGTAAAAGACCATCCTACATACATCTGCTCTAAATACCATTGAGATTTGTGCTTGCTCCCATGATGAGTTCCAATGTAAATTGTCACTTCACCCTTATATGTGAATTTTTGGGGATTCAAGGGTTAGCTCACTTCAACTTATCCCCATCCCAATTGGAGGTGAGTGGTGGTCCCTCTGACAGGTTAATTGACCTGACTTTCAGAGTCATTTAGCTGCCCACAACAATCCACTAGCATCTTGTCAAATTTCTCAATGAGCTCTAGTGGTGGGCAGGCAGTAGTCCACCAGACCCTGAGCATTGATACCCTGAGGCTGGTGTAACCTACCTCCAATGAGGGAGGTGACCTGACTTTCAGAGTCACCTAGTTGCCCACAGCAATCTACTAGCATCTTGACAAATCTCTCTGTGTTGGATCAAGCCCCTTTCATGGAGGTCAGTCATCCACTAGCCATGCTGGCTGATCTCCATTTCAGGGAGGTGGGTCACCCACTAGTTGCAATGGCCTATCCCACTTTCAGAGGGGTGGGTCTTCCACCAGCCATGCTGGCCTATCCTACTTTCAGGGGGGTGCCACCAGGCACACTGGCCTATCCTACTTTCAAGGGGGTGGGCCATCCCCCAGCACCCCCAGCCATGTTGGTCTATCCCACTTTCTGGGGGGGTGGGTCATCCTGCAGCCATGTCAAACTATCCCACTTTCAGGGGGGTGGTCATCCACCAGCCAAATTGGCCTACCCTACTTTGGAGTCACCTAGTTGCCCACAGCATTCTACTACCATCTTCACAAACCTCTCTGGATCATCTACCAGCTAGGTCAGCTGATCCCCCTTTCAGGAGCAAGGACCAACCCCCAGCCTTTCAGGGGGGTGGCTCATCCCCTAGCCATGTTGACCTATCCCACTTTCAGGGGGGTGGTCATCCACCAGCCAAATCAACCTACCCTACTTTGGAGTCACCTAGTTGCCCACAGCATTCTACTACCATCTTGACAAACTTCTCTGGGTCATCCACCAGCTAGATTGGCTGATCCCCTTTTCAGGAGCATGGGCCAACCCCCCAGCCATGTCCACCTATCCCACATTCAGGGAGGTGGGTCATCTACCAGCTAGGTCAGCCAATCCCCCTTTCAAGAGCATGGGCCAACCCCCCAGCCATGTCAGGCTACCCCACTTTCATGGGGGTGGGCCATCCCCCACCAAGGTCAGCCTATCCCACTTTCAGGGGTGTTGCCCATCCCCCAGCCAGGTTGGCCTACCCCACTTCTCAGGGGGGTGGGCCATCCCCCACCTAGGTCAGCCTATCCCACTTTCAGGGGGGTGGGCCATCCCCCACCTAGGTTGGCCTACCCCACTTTCAGGGGCATGCACCATTAGCTCCATTGGCCAAACCCATCTCAGGGTTGGTTGGCTGACATTGGCTAGTCCCACTTTTAGGCTAAAATGTACATGTCAGGTATCCCACTTTCAGGACTATGGTTGACTGAACTATGTGCTGTCATGGGGCCCAATGGGGGTTGTGCAGACTCAACAAGGGTGGAGCCAGAAGAGAAGGAAGGTCTGGCACTGCCTTGTAGGTGCTGGCATGATATGGCATGGGAGATGGGTAGAGTGGGTACTGGGTCTGCTTTGTTTGGGTCTGGACCCTTCTTGGGGTCACAGTCATAGGGGGCAGCTGAGAGATGATCAGCAAGGGTGACTCACAGAAGCAGGGTTGGTGGTCTTCTGGCCTTGCCCTTGGAGGGCTTCATGTGCCTAAGCATGAGGCTTTCAAGAGGGAGGAAGCCACAGGCATCTGAAAGGGGTTCAATGAAGGTGGACAATGCTCTTTTTTTTTTTTTTTTTTTTTTTCCTATTAAAGTCCCTTGTTGGGGTGAATTACCCTATGTAGGACTCTACTACCAATAACCCCGGGGGCCCCCTGCCCCCCACGAGTGCTCTGCCTGTTGCAAATGCCCCGGTGCCAGCATGCTGGTGACTGGTCCGCTCCGTTCCCGCCGGCCACGTTTTAGATGCCTGGGGTGAGTCGTGAGTGTTAGGGATTCGTGTTCCTGTTCATACATGTGGCTTTGTAACTGTGGTGTAACATTGGTTGGGCCCGAAGGCCCAGGTATGGGGAGGATAAAATGATGAGAGTTTGTGAAGGGGTTTGGTAGGTTGGCCACTGTGCTCATCCTGGCACGAAGCAACCATGAGGGTGCTCCTCATTGACTCTGCTCCCTCGACCCCTCTCCACTAAGTGACTGTCTCTCGACCTCTCGCCTCACTACTATTTTCCCCAGTGAGGGGGCAGCTGTTCAATTCAGGACATGTTCGTTGAGTGGTCATTCAGTTGAGTTAGTCTGTCGGTGTGGGTCATGGTGCATGTGGAGGTGGGCAGAAACATTTCGTAGTCTTGATGAACCTGAAAAGGTGTGGCTGGGCATCTGGGTGAGACAACAGGTATGAGACCTGTGAGGCTTTTTGACCTAAGTGAGTGTGTAAGATATGACGAGCTCTGTTATGGCAAGGGCAAACTGTTAGGTAGTGGGCGACAGTCTCCCACGGCGCTCCGCAGCAGCATTTTGGAGAGCTGGCTTTTTTGATGTGGTGCAGGTGTTGGTTGAGGCCGATATGTCCAGTGCAGAGGTGTATGTACATTGTTGTCTGTTGTTTTGGTAGCTTGAGGAGATGATTGGCATGTGTGTGAGAGGGGAGGTTGGCATGGAATTTGGAGGCTAGGGTGTGTCTTGGAGAGTCTTGCCAGGCTGAGGACCACCTCTTTTTAGAAGCTTCCCGTTGAGCGTGAATCGCTGCCAACATGCTCCTAGGAAAGCCTGACTTTCGGAGGTATGGTGGGAGATGCTTGACGTGGCTATTTTTGTGGGCACCCTCAGCTGCTGTCTTTGCCTCCACATCTGCCTCCTCATTTCCTGGTATACCCTCGTGCCCTGGGATCCACTGGAGAGTTAGTTTCCACTGGCATGCTGGAGTTGACTTCTTGAGGGTTTCAATGCTTCTGTGAAAACATCTGATAATATGGTGTCCAGACTTGGTTAGGAGTCTCTCACCAGATTGAATTACTGCACAGTTGTCAGCGAAGATGGATATGGGAAACTCTAGTTCCAGCTCAGTGGCTAACAGGTGGGCTGCAAGAGTAAGCCCCACCGCTTCGGCTTCGTACACCATGTGGGTGCTGGGTGGGCCTAGGTGGTATCAGAGCAGCCACTGGGGGTGGCCAGTGTGGAGCATGATGGCAGCTGCACCCACCCCGTCTGCTGTACTGGACCCATCACAGTAGACCCTGATGGGGTCACTGACTGCGTTGTGAGCTGCCTGGGCCTCCTCTTTGGTTGGTGGGATGGTGGTGGAGTAGGGTGACACACTGTTGGGGTTGAGGTCGGCAGGGTCGAGTTTTTCAGTGGAGTTGGGCATGATGTTGAATGCTTGCATGATGTGGTGGAGTGGAGACTTGTGGCGTTTCACCATGCGAGCAGCTGCTCTGCAGACAAGGGGTTGTAGGGGGTGTGAGGTGGGGTGTGAGGCTAGACAGATGGCTGCTTGGTGTCATAGATTCTGTATACAGAGTTCTAGCGGGAGGACGTTAGCATAGATCTCTAGTATGTCTGTGGCAGTTGTGTGGTAGGCGCCCGTGATTGCCAGGAGAGCTTGGTGCTGGACTCTGTTGATCTTCCTGATTGTCCCTATGGACCCTCTTGTTCTGGATGGGAGGTCGTGCGCATACAGGGGGGTGCACCAAACATCTATGGCATAGAGCATTTTGGGGATGGCTACTGCCAGGTAGAGTCGTCTGAGCATGGTGGTGGGGAGGCCTTTGTTGGCTGAGGAGATTTGTTTAATTTGCAGTACATATGCTGTTCCTTTGGACAAGGCGTGGGTGGCATGTGTGTTCCACCATAGAGACTGATCGACAACCACCCCTAAGAACCTGTGTACGTGTGCTGGCATGATGGTGGTGTTACATAGCTTCATTGGTGGGCGGGCAGCGTTGCTTTTGGCATGAAAGTCTATGAGGGCGAACTTCGAAAGCTCGAACTTAGAGTTGTGTTTTTCAGACCAGTCGAAGGCCCCATTCTCATGTTCCATCAGGTTGCGCAGTCTGTCATGCATTTCAGTGAATGTTTTCCCAATTGTAATGATTACCATGTCATCCATGAAGGCCAGAGCCAGTTCCCTCTTGTTGTTGGTTGCCAGGATTTCTGCCAAGTCAGAGCTATATATGACATATAGGAGCATGGAGAGAGGGTCGCCCTGACCGATCCCATTGTTGATTGGGATCCAGTCTGATGTGTATCCGTCAAACTTGAGTTTGGTGCGGCGGTTCCGTAAAAGTCTGTCTACGAACAAGACTAGTGCTGTGGGGATCTTCCTCTTACACATGTTATGAAGGAGCCTGTCTGTGACTGCGTTGGGGAATGCCCCTTCGATATCCAGGAGGAGGGCCGAGGCCACTTGTCCTGACCTCCAAGCATTTTTAACTGTAGATGTCAGCAGGTGTAGGGAGTCAGTGGTAGAGTGTTTTGGGTGGCCGCTGAAGTGTGTGGGTGGGAGGAGGTTATTTGATTCTACTATGTGTGATAGTTGTTCTGTCACAATTGCTGTGAGCAGCTTGCAGGTGGTGTTGAGCAACCCTATTGGCCTGTAGGACTTGGTTAGTGCATAGTTGGACCTGCCCGGCTTCCTTAGGACTACGGTAGTGAACTCCTTCCAGGGGTCGTAGTATGTGCAGAGGGTGAAGACTGCCCAGAAGATGGGAAGGAGGTATGGAATGAGGGCATCCCTACAGTGGATGAAGACACTGTTGCTGATACTGTCTGGGCCGGGTGCTTTGAAGGGGCTGAGCCTGGTGATATTGTTGCAGATGTTCTCCTCGGTGATTTGATCTGGGGTACTCAGGGGCATAGGGTAGTCAGGGTCGGAGGGTATAGAAGGGGAGCAGGGAGGTGGGGGGAAGAAAGTTTCTGCTAGGGCCCGACTCTTGTCTTCATTGGTCAATAGCTGTGTGGGTCTGTCATTGGTCGTGGAGTGGAGCATGGGGATCTTGGCGCATCCACCGTCACCTGGGTCTGAGGATATGTATATGTTAGCCATCCAAATATCATCACCTTCAATCGATTCTAGCCAGTCTGTCCAATGTTTGGCCTTGGTCTTTTTGATTGCCTCTGAGTAGTGGTTGCGTGCTTGCCTCAGCTTCTCATGGATTGGGTGGTGCGGGTGGTGTCTGTGTTTGTACACTTCATGGCTGAGCCGAGACAGACCAGAGCGAAGGGCCAACAGTTCACTATTCCACCAGCATTTTGCATAGGGTGAAGGCCTACATATCCTCAATGGTGGCTAGAACGGTGGGTGGGCTGAGTGCATGGAGCCTGGTTTGGAGTGCTCTGTTGAAGTCCTCCCAGTCTGTGTCGTGAAAGTTGTGGTGGGGTTTGGGAGCTGCCCTCGTCGTGGCCAGATCCAGGATGCTAAGAATGGGGACATGGTCAGTTTTGGGGCCTCTGTTGGGCAGGTCAGTTTCACAGCAGACAAAGAGATCCAGAGTTTGCTCGGTGCAGAAGACGTTGTCTGGTCTTGTCCAGTTTTTCGAGTTCAGGAGCTGGAGGGTTAGGACACCCTTCGGCAGTGCCATGACCATGTTGTGCTCCTCCAGGAGGTCGATCAGCAGCTGCACTTTTGACAGTGCTTCCCTGCTGGACAGCTGTGTGTTAGCGTCATCGTCCCATAGGGGGTGGTGATGGTTGAAATCCCCCATCCATATGACATGGTCATCCAGGGATGGTTGGACTGCCTCTGCCTCAGAGGCCAGGAACCTTGCCAGCGCATCCTCTGTGTCCTGCTTTGTGCAGTCATTGTAAATGTTGATCAGGGTGAGCCTTGTTGATGGTCCTGTGAACTGAACTACTACTACGTCCGGGGATGGGAACAGGATCTGTTTCCAGCTGTTAGTACTAATTGAGGTAGAGATCAACATTACTGCTCTGGTGGTAGTTTCCAGACTGGAGTATCGTGTGGAGGGGTAGACTGTATAAAACTTCAGTGAGGATATTGTATTCTTGTTGGGGTGTATGTGAGGTTCTTGTAGGGCATATATGTCCCAGTCCTTTGCATGGGGGCTGTGTAGGAGAGAGTGTTGGGTTGTGCCTGACCTATTTAGGTTTTACTGCCAGATGTGTATGTGGGAGTCAGGTGTGATGGGGCTGTCAGGCATGGGGTGAGTGGGGGAGTGGGTCTTCAGCTGCTGTGGATGGGGCTGGTGGCAGTGATTGGGTATGTCGGGCCTGGGAGGGGCTGTGGGAGCCTATTGTGGTGTCTGCAGGGGGTTGGGGTGGGTCGGCGAAGGCAAGCGGGTCAACCGGGGGGGAGTAGTCTAAGATATGTGGTGGTACATAGACAGTGGAGGTGCTGACCACCATGGTGGTCTGGGGTTTATGTGCGAAGTTGTCCAGTGTAGTCTGATGGGCTCCCAGGTTAGGTCCTCAGTTGGCAGGGTGATGAGTCTTCGTGTGTTTAGCTGCCGGGGGTCTTGGGGGTTGTGACATGGCCTGTGTGGTGCTTGTGGATTGTGATGGGGGAGGGGGAGGGCCATCGCAGGGTGTGGTGGAGTGGGGCTCATGGGGGCATTCCTCTGGGGTGTAGTCATTAGGGAGGTCGGCTTGAGTCCACCTCTCCATGGTGGGGAAATAGGGGAGGAGGTTGTCCAGGTGTTTTGCGTTAAGGGTGTCACATCTTTTCCTGAACTCTGCACATGTGCAGCTGTTACTGGAGTGGTCGCTGGCATTGCAGCTGACGCAATACTTGCGTTGGGGGTGGTCACACACAGAGGTTCTGTGGGGGCCACCACAGGTGCTACAAACATCCAGTATGGATGAGCAGTCCCAAGCTATGTGCCCCCAGTGTCGGCATTTGGCGCAGCGCACTGGCTCCTTCCTGTCTTTCTTTGGGAAGAGCTTTGTCCTGTGGACGTACATGCCTTCGCTGAGGAGGGTGTTGGCTACTTGGGCATCCCTGACCAGCAACAGGGCATGTGCCACCTTCTGGCCTGGCTTGCGTCGCTCTGGGCTCTTGACCCACTTGAGGGAGCAGAGGGAGCTGGCAGGTATCTCGTTCTCGTTCTCAACATCCGTCAGTAGGGTGGGGTCAGTGAGGTCAGTGAGGATGGGGAAGAATGGTATTATGATGGGGAAAGTTTGCTCCTTCATTACAGCATCTATGCCTAGGTCATTCGAGAATGCTGTTCTGACTGGGTCGGAGCATAGCCAATTGGCTGCCTGGGCTGATGAGAGTTCGAGCAGTAGATTGCCATTGTTGAGGCATATGACAGACTTGACATTGATGTAAGGCGAGTGTTCATCCTGCAAAGTTAGGACATGGGTTAGGATATCCGAGGCGATGGCGTTGGGGTCTGAGTCCCTGTTGTACAGCGTCTGGCCAGGGGAGGGGGTGTAGAGAACCTGTCTGGTTTGTAATTCTGCTTTTGCGAGGGCGGAAGCTGTGAGTTGAGATGGCAGCGGGGCAGACTTTACTGCTTCACTGTATGAGCAAGCAGCAGGGGTTGCATCCCTTGCTCCTTGTGGCTGGGGATGCGGATTGGTATAGTCATGGAGAGAGTTGATCTGAGACTGGGCAGTGTCAAGGGAGGGGAGGAGGGTATCGATGGCATTTGCCACTAGTGTCAGGCCAAGGTTGACCTCGTCCACAAGCAGGTCAGTTCTCTCGAGGGCAGCATTGAGGCTGGCTGGGGGTCTCCTGTCTGTAGCGGTGGTGGGGTGCTTGTGGGTGGTCTCGAGGTGGGTTACCGTTTCGTGGATTTTGTCGATTGTGGTGTGGATGGAGGAGATGTGGGGTAGGATCGCCCCTATCACCTGGTTGGCTACCCGGTCAGAGGGGTTAGAGTCCGATGACCGGTCACCAGGTTGGGAGGGAGAGGGCGTGGTGCTGAGCTTGTGGGCTGAGTCTTGCAGGGAGGCGACATGTGGGGAGATTGAGGCTATTACGTGGTTGGCTATAGTTTCGCTTAGTGAGGGGGATAGAGAGTTCTGGACTTCGGCGATCAGGGAGGGTATCTTTGCAGATTCGAGGAGGTAGGCGATGGCTCTGATGCCATCGATGGTAGGGGCTGGGGTATTTGGGAATTGAGCGACCTGGAATAGAGCTGTAGTTAGCCTGTGAAGGGTGGCCTCGACTCCTATGGGGAGGAGTTCTATTTTTTGGAGGAAACGTAGGCCGGAAGCATGGTCAGTTACAGTGCTGATCTGCATAGTGAGGGGGTCTTTGAAAGTTGCTGTGGTGTTAGAGTGGGTATTGACACATGTCGCAGGTATTTTGGGCCTGGCAGTGCCAGGGGGGTTGTCCATTGGTGGCATGTCATCTATGCCCTGGCTGAGTAGTGTATCCTATTTCTATAAAAACTGGTTTTTTATTGTGGTGAGGGGATGAATCAGTGTGGTTAATGGGGAATACTGTTTAACATCTCTATTACTGCGGAGACAGGCTTGGTCCATGGGGGTCGAGGGTCCAAAGAATTTGAGAACTTGAAAATTTCTTCAGGGTCCTAGTCGGGGTGCCAGGTGGAGCAGAGACAAGAAAGTTTTTACACAATGCTCTGTTCAAAGATAAGGTGGCTGCAAAGAGCGGAGTGGTGAGCAGTTCACATGGGAGGGGAATGGAGGCAGTTGGAGTGGCAAACATCAGGGAGATGTCCATGAAGGAGTGGTTGGAGGTGACAAAACCAGATTCATCATATTCAAAATAGTCAGATCCTGGGTTTTTGGTATTGACAGAGCTGGGGGAGGCCATCAAGCAAGGCAGTGGGCAAGCTTGTATTCATACAGGACCTCATCTGCATGGTTGCTTATATTCTCCTCCAGTTCCCAGGTGTTTGACAAATGCAGGAACCCTTTCCATTGACCAGATACTCATGACCCTTGGAACATCCTTTGTTACAGTGATTCAGGATAGCCTCAACCTCCCATTCAACCTCATCATCAACAAGATCAAGTAATGGTGGTGTGGGTGCAGCTCCATATTCATCAGTTTCAACATAGGGGTGAGCCTGGGATGTGTGGAAGACCAGGTGTACCTTCCAGGTTGTCAGAAGCTCAAGTCTAATGGTGATGGGCAAAATTACTGCAGTGATTCTAAAAGGTCCAAGTCTTTGGGGTTCCACCTTTGATGATTGCCCTTGTGTTTGGAGATTGCCAGAGTCCAGCCACACCTGATCACTGAGCTTTGGCTCCAAATATGTCCCTTTTGATTGCATCAGATCCTGTGCCATGTCACAATTAAAGGCAAGAGACCATATACATTCATCAACTGATGGTGTGGCCATGGTGCAAGCAATGGGATAGGGAGCCAGATCAAAACCATAAAGCAGTGAGAACAGAGTCTGACCATGTACAGAGTGGACTCAGGAATTGTGAGCAAACTCTGCATCAGGTAGCTTATGAGCCCAGGAATTGGGCAGCTCCACACAATAACAGCATAGGTAGGTTTCCAACTCCTGGTTAACATGTTTGCTCTCCTCATTAGTTTGAAGATGATATGTGGAGGACAGCTTTGACTTGATACTGAGGGCTTTGTACAGCTCCTTGGTAAATGCAACAGCAAACTGGGGGCCACAATCAGATATCATGCTTTCCAGCAGGCCATACCATTGATAGACATATTGCTGGAATAGCCTTGCCAGTCTGACTGAGTCAACTGTTTTGTTAGTTGGGACAAACCACTTCAGTCACCCCCTCTCGAGGACCTATTAGGTTGACATATTTCTACAGATGTTTATACCTAATAGGTATCAACTTCTTGAGTATTCCCACATGCCACTGGCATAGGCAGGGCTTGGAAATTTCCCAGGAGCTCACATGACAAGGGAGGGAAAGTCCATTTGCCCCATCACCATACAGGGTGCCTGGGGTCCCAAAGGGACTTTCCCCACCAAGCCTGACAATTTGGGGATTTCCCAGGTGAAAATAGACCACTTCCAAGGGAAGTTTGGGGATTTCCCAGGGTAAAATCAACCACTTCCAATTGGGGACAGTTTGGGGATTTCCCAGGTGAAAATGGACCACTTCCAAGGGAAGTTTGGGGATTTCCCAGGATAAAATAGACCACTTCCAAGGGGAGTTTGGGGATTTCCCAGGATAAAATAGCCCACTTCCAAGGGGGAATTTGGGGATTTCCCAGGTGAAAATGGACCACTTCCAAGGGAAGTTTGGGGATTTCCCAGGTGAAAATAGACCACTTCCAAGGGAAGCTTGGGGATTTCCCAGGGTAAAATCAACCACTTCCAAGGGAGGGTTTGGGGACTTCCCAGGTTAAAATAGACCACTGCCAAGGGAAGGTTTGGAGATTTCCCAGGGTAAAATGGACCACTTCCAAGGGGGGATTTGGAGATTTCCCAGGGTAAAATAGACCACTTCCATGGGTATGTTTGGGTATTGTCCAGGGTAAATAGACTGCTTCCAAGGGTGTGGGATTCCCTAAATGAGAGGTTGGTAATTCCCCCTGGTGGTGGGGATTCCCTAAATTTGAGATCAGGCATTCTCCAAAGGTGAAATTGGGAATTCCCCAAGATGGTGGGGATTCTGCACATGTCAGATTGGGATTCCCCATGGTGGTGGAGATTCTCCCAAGGTGGTGGGGATTCCTTAAATGCAAGATTGGGAATTCCCCCATGGTGGTGGGAATTCCCTAAGTGCAATGGTGAAGAATCTGAAAATGAAATGCTGAGGATGGGTGAGAGAACTGAAGGGGTGAGGTCTTCCAAAGGGGCCTCTATAGCCCAGAAGAGAGCACCATCTGAGGAAGGACATCTGAGGCAGTCTGAGATCTGTCTGAACACAGCAGAAGGCAACTCAAGGCCTTCTCTAACTTGAACTCAAACTTGTAACTCAGAACTTTGCTATTATTCTGTGTAAGTAGTTAAAGTGGAGAGTAAGTGCACACGGGCTTACTTAAGCCACATCATGTGTCTACTCTCGAAGCTAAGTAAAGTCTAAAGTAAATGAACAAAAATAAAAGTAAAAGAAAGTAAAAGCAGTAAAGTAGAAGTAAAAGTAAAAACTATAAAATAAAAGAAATATCTTAGTGGGGAGTACTCACTCCCTACATCCATGGGTCACTTGAGAATTCAACCGTCCTCGGTTGCAAACTGAGAGTATGAGCTCGAAGGTGCCAATGGGGAAGGGTAGCGGACGGGCTCGCCGAAGGACGATGGCTACGCGAAACTTCATGAGACTCTAGGAGATGGCAAAGGGGAGTGTAGGGAAGGTGTAGGAAAAGAAACTGAATGAATACGCGCACCCCGTCCCGAGATATCAGCAAAACCGGCTCGAGACACCACTGCACATGAAATTCCAGATTTCTCAACAAGGGCTGCATGAACCGTGACACGAGGTATACCATTCGAAAGCACTGGTCGAGTAGTACTATATACCAAAAAGGCAAAAGGCGAGGTGAAGAACCGAGGGAGATATGATGTAGACAGTGTGTAGGCCAGCATAAGGGGTGGGAAGAGGAGGCTGCTGCGCAACAACCGCTGAGGCAATCGATATGAAACTGCAGGTAACAGTAGAGGACACCTAGGAAGAGATGGATAAAAAGGAACCAGACCGATTGACCTGCCCAGTCCCGAGATATCCACCAGGTCGCCTCATACCTCCTCCATACACAGAAACTCTCATATCTCCACAACCATCGAGTGCGTAGGAATGAGACAGGTATCACCAGGTATCCATAAGCAATTAGTAGCACCATGCCAAAAAGCGAGAGGCGCAATGCCAAAATGAGTGAGATGTGCGATCCCGACCTCGTCACCCTGCTCAGACACGAAAACCCAAATAACACCGCAACGGCGAATGCGCGTGCTACGTCTCGAATATATTCTGGTAGATGTCGTCTAGGGAATCCACGTCTGAAAGAAGCGAACAATTCGGCGCGGAATTGCATGGGTTACAGCCTAAGCAAGGCAGGGGCTAAGAGGGCGGCATGGCGTCGGTGAGGAACCGCTAGGTGGAAATCTATGAAACTCCGGGAGATGATAGGAACGCTCGAGGAGAGTTGGGAGAATGAGGAATTGTGGGAGAAGGCGCACCCGTTCCCGAGATATTAGCAAAACTGTCTCATACGCCTCTGTACATTAGGAAAACCCATATCTCTACAACCGCTGAGCGCGAAGCCATGAGAAAGGCATCACCAGGTAGCCAGTAACAGGTAGAACCACCGTGCGAGAGAGCGAGAGGCTTGATGCGAAAATGGCCGAGATACGCAAACCCGACCTCGCCACCCTCTCCAAATACAAAAACTCGAATAAGTTCTGAACCGCGAAAGCGCGCGCGACGTCTTATATATCGTCTGGTAGATATCGTCTAGTAGGTTCGCATCTGAGAAAAGCGAGCGATTCGGGGGAGAACTGCGCGAGTTAGGACCTAAATGGGGTAGGGGGTGGGAGGATGGCATCGCGTTGATGGGGAACTGCCAGGTGGAATTCTATGAAACTTCAGGATGTGATAGCGACGTGCGAGGAGAGTTGGGAGAACGCGGAAACAGGGAAAACGGCGCACCCAATCAAGAGATATTCCAGATTTCGTCCTACAGTGCCTTTCTCCAAAGAATGGGAGAGATCTCTGGATGCGCTGAGCCAATTATGACAGAATATATACCGTTTGAAAGGTATCGTCGAGTACATCCAGAATCCCGGTTTGCGAGAGGGACGGATGAGTGGTTGTCGAGATATCGAGTCGGCGAGGTGGGGGATGACAGAGGTGCACAGCGGCCTAACGCTTGGTAAGGGGAAGCTTGAAGAATGATATATTCATGAAAAAAAGAATAAACACAATAAAAAGATCTCAATGGGTTAAAGCAGTCCCCTGTCTACTCAGTACAGCCTGCGCGAAGGCTGAGGTGTGCAGCTGTGGCTGCACCACCTTCTCGGAATCTCGAGTGGGTTGACGCGCGCATCACCAAAATTGCCAAACTCCGCTATTTCCCGATAAGGAATATAGTTCAGAGGGCTGTGCCACCGACACGCCGTGAGTGTGTACACTTGATTAGTATTCAGGGGTAGCCCACAGCCTGGGCCTTCCCCGCATTGTGGCTGTGTCGTACCTTCATTGCCCCACCCTCCTACATCTGAGGGCTCGAGAGCGGGGAGGAATCGACAGGACCCAACAGCGGTGATGACGATGGCGACATTTCCGTTGACGATGCACTCCGCTTTTTTGATTATGTAAGCAAAAAAGCGGTTTCCTGGGCTTCATTTTGGCCTCGCCACACTTCCTCCTTGCATTGTAGCATGCTATAATGTATCTTAATACATCTGGGGCATTTTACCCCTTAGATAGACACACAATTCTGATCCAATTTAGGGCATTACTGTAAATGGGGGTCAAAATACATAGGGGAAAAATGTGAAATCTGCTCCCAATTCTGCAGTTTTTGATATATCACCATAGGAATTTCAGGCCATGCCCCCCTGACATATCTCTACAATCTATCAAAATAACAAATCCCCACAGGCATCCCTTCTTGGGTTATGATTAGTTCTCTCCCTCCCCCTGCTGACTTATATCCTGGTGCTGATGTGAATTCTGAAGTCCTGGAACCAAGGGAGATGCATGGTACACTGTCTCTGTACAGGCATTTGGGTGGTTTAGATGACAGATATGATGTGAGTCTGCTTTTTCACCTTTTTCTTCAGATGGGTACCACACATTATCCACATTATTAACATATCTTAAAATTTCAGGGGAGGTATCCTGCTGTATATATCTACCCACATACAATTTTCCAAGTCCATCCAAAAAGTATTGAAAGTGCTAGAAGGAAGCAGAGTTTCTTGGACCATGGGAAAGTGGCTGAAGAGTTTAGGAGACTTGCAAAACATATCAAAAAGTCATCATAACACACCACAGAGCTGCTCTATTGACCTCATAGTTCAGGAAATTCATATTTGCACATATATGAATACACTTCAATGTTTTAACAAGTTATATTGTTGTCAAAAATGGCAAAAGTGCAAAATACTGATGAGGTGTCTGGCATTGGGTGTCTGCAGGATTGCAGCACACTCATGGTATAGTGTTGGCCTGAACATATTATGGACATATATAGGCTATTTCAATGGTCATAGAGAGTGTAGAATACATGGGGCTTTCTGGATATAATCCTATTTTCATCATTGGGAAGTCCCCAAACCCTCCCTTGGAAGTGGTTGATTTTACCCTGGGAAATCCCCAAGCTTCCCTTGGAAGTGGTCTATTTTCACCTGGGAAATCTCCAAACTTCCCTTGGAAGTGGTCCATTTTCACCTGGGAAATCCCCAAATTCCCCCTTGGAAGTGGGCTATTTTATCCTGGGAAATCCCAAACCCTCCCTTGGAAGTGGTTGATTTTACCCTGGGAAATCCCCAAACTCCCCTTGGAAGTGGTCTATTTTATCCTGGGAAATCCCCAAACTTCCCTTGGAAGTGGTCCATTTTCACCTGGGAAATCCCAAACTGTCCCCAATTGGAAGTGGTTGATTTTACCCTGGGAAATCCCCAAACTTCCCTTGGAAGTGGTCCATTTTACCCTGGGAAATCCCCAAACTTCCCTTGGAAGTGGTCTATTTTCACCTGGGAAATCCCCAAATTGTCAGGCTTGGTGGGGAAAGTCCCTTTGGGACCCCAGGCACCCTGTATGGTGATGGGGCAAATGAACTTTCCCCCCCTTGGCATGTGAGCTCCTGGGAAATCTCCAAGCCCTGCCTATGCCAGTGGCATGTGGGAATACCCAAGAAGTTGATACCTATTAGGTATAAACATCTGTAGAAATATGTCAACCTAATACTGTAGGTCCTTGAGAGGGGGTGACTGAAGTGGACAAACACAGCTGCCTTCATCAGCCCTTGATCTACAATGATAACCCTCTGACTTGGTTAAGTCAGTAATGAGGTCCATTGAAACTTGTCAGAAGGGCGAGGGGTTGGCAGGCATGCCTTTTTTGGAGTGACTGGGGGCATATGTGGATGGGTTATGACCTTGTTGGCTTGGCAGACCAGACATCCCTTTACATAGTCATGGAACAACCTCCACATCCCTGGCCACCACACCTCCTTTACCTTTCCTTGACATTGCTTCTACTCCAGGATGTCCCACACTAGTGTGGTCATGGTAGTCATGAAGACACTGTCTGTGAAGCTTTGGAAGGATATACAACCTTTGTTTGTACTGCTTGGTTGTGTCACTAGCCTTCTGGATATTCAGGTTTTCCTTGGGGAGGCTTGAATCTTTTGATGTTTTGTTTGTAGCACATTCATAAACCTCTTTTGAGATGACATAGACCCCTTTGTGACATTGGTCAACCTTTTGCATGTCCTTCTTGGGGCATTGATCCCAAGTCATGTCAGCTGAAGAGGGCTGATCAAAGACAGAGTTAGTGGACCTAGTGGAATTCACCCCCCCATCAAGCCACATGGCTTTGGGTAGGGCAGTGGCAGTTACCACAGCTTCCTCTCCATAATTGGGATGATGAGACAAGGCATTGGGGACACCCATGAGCTTTCTGGGTTTGTGTGAGAACAGGACTGGTTAGCACTGAAGAGTATTGAGCCAATGAGCTTGTTGTGGCATAAGCTTCTGCGGGTGGCACCAATACATGAGGTCCTTATGATCCATGTAAATCACCATCAGTTTGACTGGGGATATTAGGTAATGATGAAAAGCATCAAGGGAATGTATAACTGCAAGCATTTCAAGATTGAAGACCTGGTAGTGTTGTTCAGCCCCTTAAAGGGACTCGGAAAGGAAGTGGCACAGATGCCATTTGTTGTCAGGCCCTTTCTGGGCCAGAACTGCACCTGTACCAACCTTGGAGGCATCAGTAAACAGGGCAAACAGTTTGTGATGATCAGGTATCTGCAGGACCAGAGCTGAACTAAGGAGCTCCTTTATCTTGAGGAAGGTACCACTTTCAACATCCATCCAATGCCACTTAGTGTCCTTTTTTGAGGGATTATGCAGTGGGCAGGCAATCTGTGAGGATGAACCTCTGGTAGAAGTTACAGAACCCTAAGAATGACCACACATCTTTCAAGTTGGAGGGAGTGGGCCAACTTTCAACCATGTCAGTCTTGACTGACACTGTCTGTACATTTCCTTGGGAAACCTTCATCCCCAGGAACTCTATTTCTTCAGCTTCAAATATGCACCTCACAATCTTCAGGTGTAGCCATTCATTTTGACAAACTTCAAGAAACTCTCAAATGTCTTGATGCAACTCAGGTAACATTTTGGTGTGAACCACCATGTCATCCATGTACTGGCACTGCTGCTTCTTATGCAGCTGCTGGGTGAAAGTGGTGTCCATGAGCCTTTGAAAGGTGGGCAGTAAGTTGCACTTTCCAAAGAACATTACTGTGGGTTCAAACAACCCTTTAGGGGTTAAGAATGCTGCTTTCCACTGATCTTCCATCTTCACCCTCACATTGGTGAAACCCCACCTTATATCAAACTTTGTGAACTACTTGGATTCACATAGTTCATTGATCATTTGCAGGATACTGGGTAGCAGGTATGAGTCATGGATAGTGTGCAAATTCAGATAACAGTAGTCCTGGACCAGTCACTTTTTGCTGTCTTGCTTCACTACAAAGAACACCAGAGCTGATGCTGGGGATTCAGAAGGTACTATCTTGCCACAGGCTAGATTCTTGTCAATGAACTTGTCAAGAGCCTTCAGCTCATCTGGGGACATCAGATATATGGTAGCCTTCTTCATCAGTTTCTTGTTGTCCTTCCTAAAGTCTTCCTGTTGTTGCATACAGGTTTTCTGTCTTCAACCTAACTTACATTGGTAATATCTTACATGATCATGGACTTGTTTAGGCAGAATGTTTTTCACTCCACCCCTCAGTCTTCTATGGAGGGGGGCCTGAGGTGAGATTAATTATTTTGTATCTACACTCATTATACTGATTACCAGTAGTCCTTCCTTTGGTTAGCCTCACCTTTGTCAGTCTTACAACAAAAGGTTATGAGCCTCAAGCAGCTCTAACCACCTCAAGCTCAAAGACTTCATATTCAAGTCCAACTAAGCTACTCCAAAGATGTCCAACCCTTCTGTCTCTACAGCTCCTAAAGCAGGCCCCTCTACCATGACCACAGTTTTATCCTCCAGCAAAGTAGCTACTGCCTCAAGCTGCTTATAGGACATACCATCTCTCACAGATGGTGGTTCAAACTACCAGTGTGGAAGTTCCAGATCCAGAAAGTCTTACAGGTCTGAGGCCTTTGGGAGGTCATTGGTGGCAGTGACACCACTGCACCAAATGCAGCCAACTTACAAGATGAGCATGCTGAGTGGTCAGCCAAGGATCAAGAAGCCTGTGCACAGATCACCTTGACACTCAAGGATGAACCCTTAAGTGGAGTCATTTATGTGCAAACAGCAGCAGAGACCTGGAGAAACCCAGTGAATGCTATGAAGGAAAAGGGAAGCAAACTATTGCCTACCTGATTGGAGAGCTATTCCACAGCACCCTGGTGGATGACAGCCCCATGGAAACCCAACTAAATGCAATGCAACAAAAATCCCTCATTTTGAGCTCACTTGGTCAACCCCTTGACAAGTCTTTAGTCACAATTGCAATGGTCATATCCATATACCAATCATGCTCAACTCTGCACTATCCTGATGTCAACAAGTGACAAACTGACCATTGACTCCATGGTCTCTCAAGTCCTAATCAAGGAATGAACACACCAAACCTCTCAGTCATGATCTGCACTTGCAGCTATAAGGCTACTGGAAAAAATGCTAAGTCTAAGGGTAAAGGGAAAGGCAAGGGGAAGTCAAAAATCACCTGCTATGGCTGCAAAGAGACCAGACATATGAAGGACAAGTGTCCCAACAAGAAGGCTGAAGGCATGAAGGCTTCACCAGAATCTGAAAAGGCAAGGAAGGACAAACCAGTGGACAAGGCAGACCTCTCAGCCAAGCTTGCACAGATGGACAACAACTCCAAACTATGCATGTTCATGGCATGCACTGGCCTAGGAATGTCCTCCACTGAGTGGATAGCAGACTCAGGTGCCTCCACACACATGTCTTGCCAGAGAGGCTGGTTCACCTCATTTAGGACCTTGGAACCATCAGAACCTGTGGTTGTCAGGGATGGGAGGTCCATCTTGGCAGTCAGTGAAGGGCAGATTGAGCTTGACATGCATGGCACCTGCAGCAATTGAAGTCAGACCATACTGCAAAATGTCTACTATGTCCCAGATTTGGATACAAACCTTGTATCAGTACCATGCCTCACAGCAAAAGGTCTTCAAGTAACCTTCAAGTCAAGCACCTGCAAGATAATTATAGGAACTAAGGTCAAGGCCATTGCAGCAAAGTGCAAGTCTCTATACATTTTGGAGATGATTGTCATATCTGGAAATAACTCTGCATACATCATCCATGACCCTCATGAAGTCAATGCATCAGAGCCACTCACTGCTCTCACTATCCATACAGTTACTTCAAAGGCATCCCTAAATAGCTGGCATCACCACCTTGGACATGCAACAAGCAGGAACATCCTAAAGCTACTCAACCAGGACATGGTAGTTGGGATGGAAGTAACTGGCCCACAAAGCCAAGAAACTCACAGTTGCAAAAATTGCCTTGAAGGGAAACAACACTGCAATGTAATAGTCAAGAAGTCAGATTCTGAGTGCCCCCACATATTATACCAAACTTACTCAGATGTCTGTGGCCCAATGCAAACCCTCAGTGGCTCTGGGCACTGATACTTCATAACCTTCATTGATGGCAAGTCACACCACCTCATCATCAAACTCCTGAAAACAAAGGATGGGGTCCTTGCTGCAACAAAAGAGTACTTTGCACAAGCAGAAGCAGAGTCAGGTGAATGTACAGACTATTTTCATACAGACAGTGGTGGTGAGTACTGCTCACAAGAATTTGATGCCCACCCAAAGTCAAAGGGTATACATCACAAGAGGACAGATGCATACACCCCTTCAGTCACTTGTTGACTGAGGGTACAGCAGTGGTTCCTATGACTGAGTAAGGTGCAGGGTTGAATCCATAAAGCAAGGAGAAGGGGGTTTGGCTGTGTACCAAGTGGATGCAAGAGTTGTGTGCAAACTTGGCATTGGGAAGTTTGCAGGCCCACAAATTGGGTAACTCAGCACAATAACATCATAGATAGGTCTCCAACTCTTGGTTCATGCATTTGCTTTCCCCATTAGTCTGAGGGTGGTAAACTGAGGACAGCCTCATGCATCCAACCAAATCAACTGTTTTGTTGGTTGGCATGAACACAACTGCTTTAGTCAATCCTTGATCAATGATTGTCAGGACAGAGTCATAGCCTTCTGATTCGGGCAGATCAGTGACAAGGTCCATTGAGATTTGCTGGAACAGCATGGAGTTGACAGGTGTTGTAACACCAACAACAAATGTTGTATCATGGTTACTCCAAGAACTGATAGAGAACTCAAGGGGAAAGAGTTATTGTGTGACAAGCAACAAATGAATTTGATTGGAGTGCACTATGACAAGAGAGCCCAGTATTTATACTACTAGAGCTGTTTGTACCAAGGAACATTGTAGAACAGACCAAACAAAGAGAGATAAATGTGATTGGCTACAACAAACATGCTGAGTCAATGCAGCAAAAGATGACTAAGTAAAGCATCTATGTGAGCATCTTAGTAACCCTAACCAGAGAGTGACTATAAAAGGAAAACTATGCTATGAAAAGTTAAAGACCATTACACTATCCCCTCCCAAGGCTCAACTTCCAGGCAAGACCAAACAGGTTTTACAGCAGTAATGGGATCAGGTATAGCAGAGAAAAGAAGGTCCAAAGTGGAGAGAAGACAGAGCTTTCTAGGGGCACCAGGGTGAAGCTTGTAGAAGTTGTCTATCACCTCCTGGGCATTCTTGAGAGCATAAGCCAGCTCCCAAGTGTGATCTTCATCTGGATAGCCCCTCCAGTGGACTAAAAACTGCAGGCCCCCATGCTTCAAGTGTGAATCTACCACCTTTTCTACTTCAAACTCTACATCTCCTTCATTGGTCACTCACTGAGGACTGGGTCTAGTAACAGGCTGCCCATCAAGGGCACCAAGATAAGGTTTCACCCATGAAACATTCACAACTGGGTGAATCCACATATTTCAGGGCAGTTTTAACTTAACAGCATTCAGGAGAACCTCCATAATCTCATATGGGCCAATCCACTTTTTGGTCAACTTCTGGCTCTGCTGGTCTTTTAACAAGAGATGGTCTGTAGCTAGCCAGACCTGAGAACCAATGGAGTATGTAGGGGAAGGGGAGCAATGTTTATCTGCCTGAGTTTTCTGTCACTGCCTAGCTTTCCCAAGCGAGTCACATACATCCTGGAACACCTGGAACCAGTTTCTAGTGGTCTCCTCAGCTGCTTCTACCTTAGAAGTTGTTGGCTCAATGCCCATTTGTGGTGTATATGAATGAGTAACTTCAAAGGGGCACTTGCCAGTAGAACCAGATTTGGAGTTGTTATATGCAAACTGCACTAGCAGCAGCCAATCCTCCCATCTTTCCTGCTGATGGTTTATGTACATATGAAGGTACTGCTGAATCTCACAGTTCAACTGCTCAGTTTGACCATCTGTTTGTGGGTGGAACACTGTAGAGAGCTTCTGCTCAACTCCCAACTTTTTAAATAACTCATGAGAAAACTGCAAGGTGAACTGTGGTCCACAATCTGAGACAACAGATAGAGGGAGTCTGTGATGCTTCCAAATGTGTGATAAATAAAGCCACACCATACTAGTGGCAGTTTCTTCACCAGTACACAGTATGAACTCAGCCTCTTTAGAGAAATGATCAACAATGACCAGTACATGGGACTTTCCAGAGGCAGACTTGACACCTATGTCCATGAAATTGGTAGTGAGATCCTGCCAAGGTCCACTAGGGATCAGAAAAGGCTTCAGTTCTCCAGCTGGTGGCTTGTTACTAGACTTGCTAGTCTGACACACCTGACAGTGTCTTACATACTCTTCTACATTGGGTTTCAAGGTAGGCCACATGATCCAGTGTGTGACCAACTCCTGGGTTCCTTTAACACCATGATGACCCACTAGGGGTGAATTGTGAAGAGCAGCAAGAACTCTGTTACAAAGTCCTTTGGGTACAAGGACCTTATCTCCATCATAAAGAAGTCCATTTCTAGGAGTGAGCTCACTAGCATCAGCTCCAACTGAGGCAGCATGAAGTTCTTCCAGAGAAGATTCCAAGCAAACTGAATGGAGCTGTTTGGGTTTGATAAATAGGGACTCTTCCATTTTTGCATTTTCTTTATTTTCTACTAAGTCCTTGTGACAAGAGAGAGCATCTGGTCATCCCATAGAAACACCAGGTTTGTGGATGATAACACAGTTAAAATGACTAAAATACTGTGCCCACTGTGCCTGATGGGGTTGAAGCCTCTGAGATGTCATGAACCACTTTAAGTTATGATGGTCCATCCAAATTTCAAACTGGTCTGGGGTGGCTTCAAGGTAGTGATGCCACTACTCCAATGTGTGGATGATGGCTAGCATCTCTTTGTTGTGAACTGTATAATTTAGCTCTGCTCCAGATAATGAGTGACTAGAATAAGTGACAGGCCTCCAGAGGCCATCTTCACACTCTACCAACAACATGGCTGCAGTTGCATAATCTGAAGCATTGATTTCTAGATGGAATCTCTGATCCTGATCAGGGAACATAAGAATAGGGGCCAAGGTAAAAGCTTCTTTAAGTGTATCAAACACTAACTGACACTTGTCAGTCCACCAGAATGGAACATCCTTCTTCATAAGATCATTAAGGGGATGTGCCACCTGGGTGAAGTCCTTGATAAAACATTGGTAAAAGTTCACAAGGCTGAGGAAGCTGTGAACTCCACAAACAGTAGTAGGAATGGGCCAATTCTGCACAGCAGTGACTTTGGTGGGATCCATTCTAACTCTGTTAATGCCAACAATCATCCCAAGGAAGTTAACTTCCTGCTTCTTAAAAAGGCATTTTTCCAGTTTTACAAACAGGTCATTCTCTTTCAACCTCCTAAGCACCTCTAGCATGATCTTGTCATGCTCCTTTTCATCATCCATTTTTTTGAATATCATAAGATCATCAATATATACTACCATGACATCCTCCATGTCTCCAAAGATATTGTTCATCATATTTTGAAACATGGGAGGGGAGTTACAGAGTCTGAAAAACATAACCAGCAGCTCAAAAGCACCACAGTGACAGATGAAAGCAGCTTTCCACTTGTCTCCTTCCTTGATGTGAATGTTGTTGTATCCCCACCTAAGGTCCATTTTTGTAAATAATTTACATCCCTTCAACTTGTCAACAAGTTGTGAGATAAGGGGGAGTGGGTATGAGTTCTTGACTGTATGCTCATTTAAATATCAGTAATCCTGTACCATGCACTTCTTTCCATCCCTTTTAGGGACAAAGAACACAGGGGATGTCTGCAGAGATTTGCTAGGCTGGATGTAACCCTTCTTGGGTTGTCTGTCAATGAAGCTACTAACTTCAGCCTGTTTGTCAGGGGAGAGAGGGATCAACCTTCCCTTTTTAGGCACAAACAAATCCTTTAGTTCTACTGTGTGGTCCCATGGTTTCCTAGGTGGCATGCATTCAGATTCCTGGACAGAGAAGACAGATAAATACTTGTGATATTCCTTCAGAACAAGTTCCTCAGGGGTTTTGTCAGTTTTCTTTACTTCCTCCTGCTTGGTGGAAGCAACAGCATCTTACAAAGGCTGGCTTAGGCACAAGTTTCCTACAACTGTAGGGGCATCTCCTCATCGAGATTTCACCAGTTTTCCAGTTGACATCGGGGTTATGAGTGGCAAGCCATATATGACCCAATATCATGTCATGAGATCCCAGATCTGTGACATCAGCTACTAACTCTTCAAAGTGATTCCCAAACTGAACATGAAGTGGTACCTGATGAGTAATCCTTCCTGCAGAATTTCAGGTACCATCAACATTAAATACATCAACTGCCCTAGGTAAAGCAAGCTTCAGGAGTTGCTTTTGTTCAATGAATTTTGAGTCCAAAAAGATGCTGGTGGCACCACTGTCCAAGAGAGCCTGCACAGCAAGTGCATCTCCTTTGCAAGAGTGAATAATTATGGGAACCAAAATATGATCCTTCAAGTTCAGCAAATGAATTTGGGGTTTCGGTGGTACTGTTGCCTCTTTGTTGTTTTCCTTTTTGGGAGCTACCATATGAGAAGAAGAAACATTTTTTGTGGTTTTATAGGCAGAGAAATTAAGTGAACCACATTTTATGTCCAGTTCCAAGCCCAACTGGGACCCCACTGCAGACAGTACATCAGAGTCCATACCTAAGTCCATACTATCTACAGAAAGAGGAGAGAACCTATTTACAGATACAAAGTCCAAGAAAGAGACCTTTTTTTGTGTTTTTACATTTTCTATTTTTGTATTTTTATTTTTAAGTGAAGAGGGACAACATGAGGAAGAAAAATGTCCAGTGCTAGAAGAGTCTGCAGGACCCAACTTCACTGCAGCTCTGACTCTTTTAACTGACTTATATGAGTGATGATCTGGTCAAAGCTCATCCCCTCCATTGCCTTAAGGTGGGGGTCAACACCTTTGGAATGTACCTGCCATCCCTTTCCTTTGTTTTGCCCATTCAGGCACTGAGGTCTTATGTAAGATTGTTCTTAGGCTTCTGTAACTTTTATTGCAGGTTCATCCCCTTGTTCTTGCAAATCACTCGCCTGCTACATAACCTGTCAAAAAAGGATATGAAATGGCAGTGGACCAAGGAGGAAGACAGGGCCTTTGAACAGATCAAGTTGCTGTTGTGTTTGGCCCCTGTCCTTCAGATCCCTGATCATCATAAGCCATTTGCCCTGTTCACTGATGCCTCCAAGGTAGGCACCAGAGCTGTCCTACCACAGAAAGGTCTGGATGATGAGTGGCACCTGTTTCACTTCCTGTTGGAGTTGTTAAAAGGCACTGAACAGCAGTATCAGGTTTTCAACCTGGAAATGTTAGCCATTCTTCATGCACTTGATGCCTTCCAGCATTACTTAATCTCACCAGTGGAACTGATGGTGATCTACATGGATCACAAGAATTTAACTTATTGGCAACATCCACAGGAGTTAACTCCACAACAGGCATGCTGGCTTGACACTCTTCAAGGATATCCAGTCCTGTTTTTGCACAAGCCCAGCAAGTTGATGGGCATACCTGACACCCTGTCCCACTGCCCTGATTATGGAGAGGAACCCACCATCACCACTGCAGCCCTACCTGAAGCCATGTGGCTTGAGGGGGGGGTGAACTCCAACTTCCCAAAGCTTCTCCCATTCCTGTTTCCAACCAAACCCAAAAAGCTGACATGACTTCAGACCAACACCTCAAGAAGGATGAACCAAAGGTTGGCCATCATCAAAAAGGGGTCTACATTATTTCCAAAGAGGTCTATGATCATGCCACAAGCAAAACACCAAAGGATCAGACCTTGGCCAAAGAAAACCCTGATGTCCAAATGGCTTCTGACAGAATGAAACACTACAAGCAAAGGCTGTATATACCCCTGAAAACTAGGAAGCAGTACCTTCATGATTACCATGACCACCCAAGCATGGGCCATCCCAGAGTAAAAGCAATGATGAAGAAAATGATCAAAGAGGTTTGGTGGCCTGGAATGTGGAAGTTGATATGCAAATATGTAAAGGGCTGCCCAATTTGCCAAGCAAACAAGGTTGTAACTCACCTGGTCATGCCACCCATAGTGCCCAATGATATGCCCAAGAATCTGCTTTCTTTTCAACAGATATCAATGGACCTTGTCACTGACCTCCCTGAATCAGAAGGATATGACTCAGTCCTAACAATTGTGGATCAAGGCCTCACCAAAGCAGCAGTGTTCATACCAACCAACAAAACCATTGACTCAGTCGGCTTGGCATGCCTTTCTCAGCAATATGTCTACCAGCAATATGGGTTGCCTGAAGCAGTCATATCTGATCATGGCCCCCAGTTCACCTCCACTTTTATGAAAGAACTCTACAAGGCCCTCAGCATTTGGTCCAAACTCTCCTCAGCTTACCATCCACAAATGAATGGTGAAAGCAAATGTGTCAACCAGGAACTCAAGACATATCTTAGGTGCTACTGCACTGAGTTGCCCAACTTGTGGGCTTGTAAACTTCCCAATGCCAAGTTTGCACATAATTCCCATGTACATTCTGTCCATGGTCAAACCCCCTTCTCCCTCTTGTACAGTTTCAATCCCTCTCCCTACCCAGTCACTCACACAACCACCATGCCATCAGTCAATGATTGGCTTCGGTCCCTCACAATCAATCGAAGCATTGCCCAGTTGTCCCACAAATGGGCACAGGACATGATGTGATCAAGATTGAAAGGGACATACACTGAGCCCAAGAAGGGTGACCAAGTATGGTTAGACTCAGGTAACCTTTGCACCCAGGGCCAATCTTCAAAAAATAGAACCTCAACATTTGGGTCTGTTCCCCATCATTGAGGTAATATTCCCTGTGGCTGTCAGGTTGGGACTACTGCCCACCTGGAGGGTACACCTGGTGTTTCATACATCATGGATCTTCCCATTCTCTGAGACTGATGAATATGGAAATGTGCCCCTGCCTCCTCTTCCAGATTTGGTAGATGATGAAATTGAATGGGAAGTGGAGACAATACTCAACCACCACAGCAAGGGGCACAGAAAGGGCTGCAAGTACCTTGTGAAGTGGGCCAGGTTCCCTCACTTGTCTAACACATGGGAACCTGAGGACAACTTAAAAGAGCACACTGAGGAAGCCCTCAAACAGTACAAACTCATGTGATGCATCCACTGAATGGCTTCCCCCCACTCTGTTAATACTGAGAATCCTGGTTCTGACTACTTTGACTATGACAACACTACCCTTGCCTCTGACTTTGCCTCTGACTTCATGGAGGTCTCTGCAACCTCTCCTGCTCCAACCTCCTCCATTCCCCTCCCATGTGAATTACTCAGCCATCCACTCTCTGGAGAGAACTTATCAACCAATGGAGCAATGTCCACCTCCATTGAACCCCTTTCTGACACCTCCAGCTTCTGTCCTCTTGGGAGCCTCATGCTCCACTGCACTGCCAAGAGCAAAGGAAAGGCCCAAATTAGACTGCCAACACCTATGCCATCCATCCCCCTCATTGATTGACTCTCAGCCATGCCCTATGAACATGACACTTCTGCCACCACTCAAACAGATCACTGACCCCTACCCACTCTACCCATCACTGAGCCCATTCTTTGCCAGCACCTACCAGAAGGTACTGGGCCCACAGTATCTGCACCCAGGTTTGACTCTGTCATGGAACCCATGACAGCACAGTTCTTTGACTACCATTAGCTGCTTATGAAATACAACCAGGGGACCCACTTGTTGGGGGCACATGAGAACAAGAGCAATGTCTATGGATGCTGTGTCAGATCTTCTGAGGATCAGACATAGTCACTTCTTACATGCCTAAGTTCCTCAACATCATGATCAAGGTACCCAAATCTGAAGGCAATGCCACCTTCCTCAAGAACACCCTCTGTGCTGCTATCTCCACTATGGGCAAGGTCCAATATGATCTTGTCCAGATCTTACATCAAGATCTTGGTCCAGTCATCACTAACTCCTTTTGTCACTCAACATCTGATTGACCCAGATGCACTGGTCTGGATGTCCTATGCCAGGTGGCTGCTGCTGCAGAGAGAGGAGGATCAGGCTTTCATCATGTACAGCCAGAGGAAACAAATGATTGGAGGGAGTTCCAGGCATCAGTCTGGAATGCTGACCCCAGAGGAAGATCTATGACTATGGGAGTTGACTCTACAAGGCTATCCATCCCTGTGGTTAAGGTGGAAATGCCTCCTCTGACCCTGGAATCAGAAGAACAAATGAAACAAAGGGTCTTCCAACAAGCCACCACTGTCCTAGCCTGGTATTCAACCACTGGAGCCACCATCCATGACCGGGAAGTCTTTCTCAATAAGGTGTTTGAAAGTGCTTGGGGCATAGCTGACCAAAAACCTTATAACACCATCCACACCCTCAACATTTTCCTGCCATCCCCTTTTATCATCCTAGAACTTGAGGACAAGCTTCACTTTTATCTCAGTGGTCATATCCAGGTCCCATCTGACCATCCTCTTCGACTCTATATGTGCTATGACTGCAGCTACTTAGGTCACTGGTCTTGTGGTCATGGGGCAGGTTCTTGCTGGTTGGGTCCTGAACATGCAGCCACTGTCTGCCTGTATGGCCCACCTGACTCCTCCCCTTCTGTAATGGTCTTTAACTTTTCATAGCATAGTTTTCCTCTTTTAGCTACTCTCTGGTTAGGGTTGCACAAATGCTCACTTAGATGCTTTGTTTAGTCAGCTGTTGCCACATTGACTCAGCATGTTCACTGTAGCCAATCGCATTTATCCCTTTTTGTTTGGTTTGTTCTATGATGTTCCTTGGTACAAATGACTCTAGTAGTATAAATACTGGGCTCTCTTGTCATAGTACACTCCAATCGAGTTCATTTGTTGCTTGTTGCTCAATAACTCCTTTCACTCTAAAGTCTATATCAGTTCTTGGAGTAACCATGATACAGCATTGTCTGTCAGTGTTACACTTGAACTCGATTACCAATATCACCCTTACTCCACTAGCTCCCAGGCATATAGGGAAACCCATACCTGGACTCCAGGGTCAAGGAGCTTCATTTTCTTCCTTTCTCTTCTTTACAAGGCAATGCCTTTAGTCTCATCCTCCTTTTGGCTGGAGGTTGTGCCAAAGAAGAACTGTAGTCAGTAGTCCCACTATCCATCAAGGGTAGTGCAAAGGTGTAACCCAATTAGGGGGTGGAAACACATAGGATAAAGTAGTGCCCCAGCACTCAGGAGGTAGAAAGCATACTACCATATATCTAGTAGCACTACGGTAGCCCTACAGTAGTTAGCAACAGAGTACTGGCATGGAGGCCAGGGAAAATTGCTGAAGATTTTCAAAATTCCACCAGTCAAGAAACAGGAGTCAGCATCTCCTATAGTACTGTGTTTCTCACTGTATATCAAACAAGAGTCACCTGCCCCTCAATTCCCTTCTCCCAAGGAAGAAGACCACAATCTCCTTGGCTTCATCTTACCTGTTTTGTACAACTTATGGAACAGACAAACCCTTCATCCCCCAACTTGCTGCCCCATCCTAGTTGCCAACAATGGACCCCCACAACTTGACAGAAGACATGCTGCAGTTTATGCAACAGCTCTCAGTAATGGTGGGGCAACAGGTCACTGCCACCATCACTGCCCAGCAGCAAGGGCAACCTAGGGGTGCAGGAGTAGGTGCCCCTGTCAACCCCACAAAATGGGGCATAGCAGACCCAGGCCAGTTCAATGGTTCAATTTCAAAATTTGAGGGTTGGTGGTTGAAGATGTGGGCCTTCATGGCCTTGGCAGAGTTCAAAACCCACTGAGAGGATGCACTGGCAGTCTGGTCACAGATGACTGGATCAATAGCAGGGGCTTATGCCAGGGCCTGAATTGACACATGTCTCACAGCAGAAAGGTGGCCAACTCATGTTGAGGTACAGGCCAAGGCAGAAACTGGGTTCTGCCCTTTTCACAATGCAGACTGGGCCAAGCAACAGTTGGCCAATATTCATCAAGGAAATGCCAGAACCAAGGAGTTCTTGGCAAAGTTTAACACACTAAGGACTGCATCTGGGGTATCCAATGACTATGCAATTTGGATGCTGGAAAGAGCCATGCATCCTGAAATCCTCCAACAAATCTATATCCAGGGCAGGAGGAAAAACACATGGAAGGACTTTGAGCCCAAAGTCCAAGCAATGGGTGTGGCTATGGAGACCATAAAACTCCAAACTTCCCAGTCTGGCAGTTGCTGGACTCAAAACTTTAGCCAGCCTTCAACTGGCATTACCTCAGGCAGTGGCATGCCCATGGACATTGGCACTGCAAGCAGGTCAAGAGGAAAGGACTTCTCTAGCTACAAGTGTTATGGCTGTGGCCAGACTGGTCACATAAGGCCTCAGTACCCCAAGGGGCAAAACAAAGGAAAGGGATGGCAGGTATGTTCTAAAGGCATCAACCCCTGCCTTAAAGCAATGGAAGGGATGAGCTTCAATCAGATTGTCACTCATGTTAGTCAGTTAAAAGAGTTGGAGCTGCAGTGAAGTCAGGTCCTGCAGACTCCTCTAGTACTGGACAGTTTTCTTCCTCATCTTGTTCCTCTTCCCTTAAAAATAAAAATACAAAAGTAGAAAATCTTAAAACACAAAAAAAGGTTTCTTTCTCTGACTTTGTATCTGTAAATACATAGGTTTTCTCCACTCTCTGTAAATAGTGTGGACTTAGATACAAACTCTGATGTTCTGTCTGTGGTGGGGTCCCAGTTGGGCTTGGAACTGGACATTAAATGTGGTTCACTTAATTCCTCTGCCTATAAAATTACAAAAAATGTTTCTTCTTCTTCTCATATGGTAGTTCCCAAAAAGGAAAGCAACAAAGAGGCAACAGTACCACTGAAACCCCAAATTCATTTGCTGAACTTGAAGGACCATGTTTCTGTTCCTGTAGCTATTAGGTCTCAGAAGGGAGATGCACATGCCATGCAGGCCCTTTTGGACAGTGGCACCACTGGCATCTTTTTGGACTCTAAGTTCATTGAACAAAAGAAACTCCCAAAGCTTGCTTTGCCTAGGGGAGTTGATGTATTTAATGTTGATGGTACTCACAACTCTGCTGGAAGGATTATGCATCAGGTACCACTGTGCATACAGTTTGGGAATCACTTTGAAGAGTTAGTAGCTGACATCATGGATCTGGGATCTCATGACATGATATTGGGTCACATGTGGCTTGCCACTCACAATCCTGATGTCAATTGGAAAACCAGCAAAATCTTGATGAGGAGATGCCCATACAGTTGTAGGAAGCCTGTGCCTAAGCCAGCCTTTGTAAGATGCATAGAGAGGTTTGAAGCTGTAGTGCAGGACACTTTTCTCACCACTATCGCTTCCACAAAGCAGGAGGAAGTGAAGAAAACCAACAAAACCCCCAAAGAACTTGTTCCTAAGGAATATCACAAATATCTATCTGTCTTCTCTGTCCAGCAATCCAAATGCATGCTGCTTAGGAAGCCTTGGGACCATGCTATAGAACTTAAGGACTCATTTGTGCCTAAAAAGGGAAGGTTGATCCCTCTCTCCCCTGATGAGCAGGCTGAAGTTAGTAGCTTCATTGACAGACAACTCAAGAAGGGTTATATCTGGCCTAGCAAGTCTCCACAGATGTCTCCAGTGTTCTTTGTCCCTAAGAAGGATGGAAAGAAACACATGGTACAGGATTACCAGTATTTAAATGAGCATACAGTCAAGAACTTGTATCTGCTCCCACTCATCTCTCAGCTTGTTGACAAGTTGAAAGGATGTAAATTATTCACAAAGATGGACCTTAGGTGGGGATACAACAACATTTGTATCAAAGAAGGTGACAAGTGGAAAGCTGCTTTTGTCTGTCACCATGGTGCTTTTGAGCTGCTGGTTATGTTTTTTGGACTCTGCAATTCCCCCACCATGTTCCAGAATATGATGAAAAATATCTTCAGTGACATGGAGGATGTTGTGGTAGTGTATATTGATGATCTTATGATATTCATGAAAATGGATGATGAAAAGGAGCATGACAGGATTGTACTAGAGGTGCTTAGAAGGTTAAAGGAGAATGACCTGTTTGTTAAACCAGAAAAATGCCTCTTCAAGAAGCAGCAAGTTGACTTCCTTGGGATGATCATTGGCATTAATGGAGTTAGAATGGACCCCACCAAGGTCACTGCTGTGCTGAGTTGGCCTGTCCCTACTACCATTTGCAGAGTTTGTGGCTTCCTTGGCCTTGCAAACTTTTACTGGCATTTCATCAAAGACTTTGCCCAGGTGGCACATCCCCTTAATGATCTTATGAAGAAGGACATTCTGTTCCAGTGGAGTGGCAGGTGTCAATTGGCATTTGATATGCTTAAAGAAGCTTTTACCTTGGCCCCTATCCTTATGTTTCCCAATCAGGATCAGAGGTTCCATTTAGAAACCAATGCCTTGGATTATGCAACTGGAGCCATGCTCTTGGTAGAGTGCAAAGATGGTCTCTGGAGACCTGTTGCTTATTCCAGTCACTCATTATCTGAAGCAGAGGTAAATTATATGGTCCATGACAAAGAGATGCTAGCCATCATCTGCACATTAGAGCAATGGCATCATTACTTGGAAGCCACTCCATACCAGTTTGAAATTTGGATGGACCATCACAACTTAAAGTGGTTCATGACATCACAAAAGCTCCAACCCCATCAGGCATGGTGGGCACAGTACTTCAGTCATTTTAACTGTATTATCATCCACAAACCTGGTGTTTCTATGGGATGACTGGATGCTCTTTCTCATCAAGAGGACTTGGTAGAAAACAAAGAAAATGCAAAAACAGAAGAGTCATTGTTTATTAAACCCAAACAGCTTTGTTCAGTTTGCCTAGAATCTTCTCTGGAAGAAGAGCTTCATCTTGCTTCAGTGGGAGTTGATGCTAGCAAGCTCACTCCTAAGAATGGACTTCTTTATGATGGAGACAGGGTCTTTGTACCCAAAGGACTTCATAACAAGGTTCTTGCTGCTCTTCACAATTCATCCCTAGAAGGTCATTGCAGTGTTAAAGGAACTCAGGAGTTGGTCACATGCTGGTTCATGTGGCCTACCTTGAAGACCGATGTAGAAGAGTATGTAGAACACTGTCAGGCATGTCAGACTAGCAAGTCTAGTAATAAGCTGCCAGCTGGAGAACTCAAACCTTTGCCTATCCCTAGTGGACCTTGGCAAGATCTTACTACCAATTTCATGGATGTAGGCATCAAGACCACCTCTGGTAAATCCCATGTGTTGGTTGTGGTTGATCACTTCTCTAAGGAAGCTGAGTTTATCCCATGTACTGGTGAAGAAACTGCTGCTAGCACAGCAAGGCTTTATTTATCACATGTCTGGAAGCATCACAGACTCCCCTTGTCTATTGTCTTGGATCGCAGACCACAGTTCTCTTCACAGTTTTCTCACAAATTATTTAAAATGTTGGGAGTAGAGCAGAAACTCTCCACAGTGTTTCATCCACAAACAGATGGTCAAACTGAGTGGTTGAACCACAAGATTCAGCAGTACCTTTGGATGTATGTAAACCATCAGCAGGAAAGATGGGAGGATTGGCTGCCCCTAGCACACTTTGCATATAATAACTCCAAGTCTGGTTCTACTGGCAAGTGCCCCTTTGAAGTTACTTGTTCATATACACCACAAATGGGCATCAAGCCAATGACTTCTAAGGTAGAAGCAGCTGAGGAGACTGCTAGAAACTGGTTCCAGGTGTTCCATTCCCCTGTGTACTCCATTGGGTCTCAGGTCTGGCTAGCTACAGACCTCTCATTGAAAGACTGGCAGAGCCAGAAGTTAACTGAAAAGTGGATTGGCCCATATGAGGTCATAGAGGTGCTCCCAAATGCTGTTAAATTAAAGTTACCCCGAAGTATGCAAATTCACCTGGTTGTGAATGTCTTGTGGGTAAAACCCTATCTCGGTGCCCTCAATGGGCAACCTGTTACTAGACCTGGTCCTCAGCAAGTGACAGATGAAGGAGATGTAGAGTTTGAGGTCGAGAAGGTGGTAGATTTGCACTTGAAATGTGGGGGCCTACAGTTTTTAGTCCACTGGAGGGGCTACCCTGATGAAGATTGCACTTGGGAGCTGGCTTATGCCCTTAAGAATGCCCAGGAGGCAATAGACAACTTCTACAAACTTCACCCCAGTGCCCCTAGAAAGCTCTGCCTTGCCAGTACCTCTGGTCTCCTTTTCTCTTCTGTACCTGAACCCATCACTACTGTACAACCCATATGGTCTTGCCTGGAAGTCAAGCCTTGGGAGGGGATAGTGTAACAGCCTTTAACTTTTCATAGCATAGTTTTCCTCTTTTAGCTACTCTCTGGTTAGGGTCGCACAAATGCTCACTTAGACAATTTGTTTAGTCAGCTGTTGCTGCATTGACTCAGCATGTTCACTGTAACCAATTGTGTTTATCCCTTTTTGTTTGGTTTGTTCTATGATGTTCCTTGGTACAAATGACTCTAGTAGTATAAATACCAAGCTCTCTTGTCATAGTACACTCCAATTGAGTTCATTTGTTGCTTGTCACTCAATAACTCCTTTCCCTCTAAAGTCTATCAGTTCTTGGAGTAACCATGATACAGCATTGTCTGTTGGTGTTACACCTTCCTTGTCTCCCATTGTGACCTCCTCCCACCATAAATCAGCCTTGCCATGTACCCACCAAACTTGTCAACCAGGAGCTTGCCACCCTTGAGGGGGGGATGATGTTATGCCTTGACCCAGCTCCTTCCATTTCTGGACTGGAGCTATGGGTATGTGCCTTCAGCCCTGCCATCTTCATCATTGTTGGCTGCACCATTGTTGCTTTCCTTATCAGCCGTCAGGTAATTCTTTGTAACCAACTGGCCAGACTCTATCTGTGGTGACTTGATCTTTAACCAGTCACAGTTCTGTTGGGTGCAACCCCAACCCTTCTTCTGGATATGCTTCAAGCCCTTCAACAGGCTCTTGTCCTGGTTATACATTTGTGTCCTGTTTCTATTTCTCTGACTTGTTGTTCACTTCATGCCCATTGTACTATAGCTGCACCCCTGCTGCACATTGTTGCTTCTCCAACCCTAGCCCACTTTGTGTGCTAGCTCATTGGCTCATTGTTTGGTCTGTACTTGTGTCCTTTGCCTGTTTTACTGTACATGCCTCATAGCCCATTTACCATGGGCCATGGACCCATTTCCTGTAGGGCTCCATGCCCATACAGCTTGTACTATATAGACCCTATGGTACTCACTGTATTTCCTTAACTTTTCACTACCTTGCATATATGCTCATATATTTCCATTCTTTGGGAATACATGTGATTGTACCAAGGGAGCTCAAAGTATCTGGTAATGCTCTGAGGTATTGTCATACCACTGACATTGGTAGCTGCACCATTATTTGGCACTTCTCACTACCAGCAGCATAACATCTGGGAGCAAGTCAGTATACCAACAGGACAGGTTGGACCTGAGGTAAAGGTAATGAACCCACCAAAGCCTGGCAAGTATGGAGGTCAAGATGACCTAGATAAATTTGATGACTGGCTGGGCCAGATTCTAAAGTACTTTCATATATTCAAGGTCACTGGACCTGATCATGGTGAAGATCACATACTGTACACTGGGTTGTACCTAGAAGGCTTGGCCTCCCGGTGGTATGATCAAGAAGTCAATTCACCAAGTCAACAGATACAACACTGGACTTTCAAAGCACTAATCTGTGGACTATTCAAATGATTCATCCACAAAGCACTGGCACAGAATGCAGCTGACAAATATGATCAGACAAAATTTGAATATGACAAGGGGGCCCTTGTGTACTATAATGACCTAAAACATTGTGTGCACTGAATGGTGCAGCTCCCTGACAATTACTTGTTTAGAAGGAAGTTCCTGCAGGGACTACTGCACTCTATAATAAAGCCTATATTCAAAGCTTGTGGCATTTCCACAGAACTTTCAATAATTGAGGAAATCCTTGAGGAAGTGCAGTGCATGGAAACAGTGCAAAAGGCAGTGAACATGCATATGAGAATGAGCCACATTGGCTCTGGAGGGAAGACCTCCTAAGGACAAAAGTGGCTCACAACCACATGGTAATAAGAGCATGGGAATCATTGGAATGATGCCAATTAATAGAAGAACAATTCAATAACATGATCAACAACCTCCAGCTTCAAGGCATGCCACATGGTATGTTGTGATCTACCCCAACACCATCATGGTGGACACCCCATGGGGAACAGTTTGGATTAATCAAGATGACTTGATAGAGCATTGCCCAATTACAATGTGAGACACAGAGGGACCCCTATGGAGCACATCCCTCAGAGTGATGGATGATGATATGGACTTCCAAATGGAAGACCCTATAGAGGTAGACAGATTGTCTACACAAAACAGATGGATGGGGTCATCCATCTATGGTGCTATTCATGAGGATGTATCATGCCCAGAATGTGCCCAAAGAATTGAACATGTTGCCAAACAGCAATAGAGGGGGATACTATGTCAGACATAGCACTACAATATCCCTCACAACTGGCATGGAGAGAATATGATCATGGCTGGGACAATTGTGACAGGGCACCAATGGAAGGATATAGACTGAATATTGACCATACATGTAGTGTGATATGAATAATGGCAGACTGTCTATGGTCCTTGGAAGCCAACAGACTCCAAAATTTGTCAGACATATGCACAATGAGGTCAATGCCTTGGGAAAGTCATGACAATATGAGGATACATCATGGTCTATGAACCATAGAGGTGTGCCTTCAGCACTCAGGCAAGGAAAACACCTCTGTCAGGATATACCCTGATGATATAATAGTGGAAACACCACATGGTGATTTAATTATAACTAATGATGACTGACTGGATTGTCAAAGGATACAAATGGCAGCAATAAATGTCACTGTGAAGGTTGAACCAAATACAAAGTCCCTGGTCCAATCATTCAGGTATGCTATGCATACAAACAATTCAGTGGGATCTCATCCCAAAATAAGCATGGAGCTATGAACATGTGCAGCATTGCAGACCATGATTAATGGCTGTAAAGCTTACATGATGCTGGATACTGGAAGTATGGGAAACTTCATCAGCCCAGCATTTGTTAAAGTCATGAACATGAGGGTATTTCCCCTTGAACAGCAGCTGACACTGCAACTAGGCTGCATAGGCAGCTGTTCAAAAATCACTCATGGTGAAGTGTCAAGATACAGGTTGGGAACTACAAAGTCAAAACATACTTCAATGTGGCAAATATCAATCACTATGACTGTAGCATAGGAATTCCCCACTGGAAGATGTGGCAATTTGAAACTCCACCTGAATCTACTCCCTGTGCATCCCAAACTCACTCACATGCATGACATTTAGTCAGCCAACTCACCTTGGACTTGAAGGGACTCCAACAATACACAAGATACTACAAGTCAAGGTACAGGGTAATTTAAGTGTCAATTCTTCCCCTTCAGCCCTGCTATCAGTGGCTTTAAAGCTTATATTGAATGAGTGATACATATGGTATGAGGCAACAACTGTGACATATGTATTGGTCTGATTAGGGTACATACATTGACAGAACAAAGAAAGGGGGATATGTAGAGAGACAGTAGGGGCATATGTGTGTATAGCACACTGTGAAAATCTACAAATTTACTGTACCTATGAACTATTACAACATGTCAGTAAGCAGGATACTGTCAAATGTAAGTGTGCTTACCCTCAGTACTAAGTAGAATGTGAACAAGTGAGGGTGCCATATACATTGTACTAATGCTCCAGGGGATCAGTGAACAGCCTGAACTTGCACTCAAGTCAATGGACACAGGGGTAAATTACAGTTTCCAATACACATATGTGCATGACCTTGACCTAGAAGTGGGGTAAGTTGACAGCCCATGAAGGTGGGTGGGCCACAGTATGCCAATGAGCATGTAGGGGGATGGACTTCCTCCCATAAGTGGGATCAACAGGCCATACCAGGGGGCAGACAAGTTCCATCCTGAAAGTGGAGTCAATAGAGTACATATGGTGTGGGATGGATGTCCATTCTGGAAGTGGGTTCAGTGGACTATGGTGGGTGATAGACATCCATCCATTCTGGAAGTGGGGTCAATGGACCATGCTGGGGGATTGAGGATGGCTTTCCACCCAGACTCTGAAAGTGGGATTGGTGGACTGTACCTGGCAATGGACACCCATCCTGGAAGTGGGGACATCTCTTCTGAAAGTAGTGTCAGTGTGCCATGGTGGGGGATGGACTTCCTTCCTGAAAGTGAGGTCAGTGGATCATGGTGGAGGAATTCCCCTCTGAAGATGGGGTCACTGAATCATGGGAGGGAGGACTTCCCCCTTGAAATGGGGTTAGTGGACCATAGTGAAGGAGGCTTCCCCCCTGAAAATGGGGTTAGTGGACCATAGCAAAGGAGGCTTCCCCCCTGAAAATGGGGTTAGTGGACTATAGTGAGGGAGGATTTCCATCCACATCACAAAAGTAGGATCAGTGCACTATCCCAGGGACAGACTCCATCCTTGATGCCTTCCCTCCTGAAAGTAGGGTCAGTGGGCTATGGTCAGGGATGGACTTCCTTCCTGAAAGTGGGGTTAGTGGACCATGGTGGGGGAGGACCTTCCACCCCAAACATTGAGTCAGTGGTCCAAAGTGATAGAGGACTTCCCCTCTGAAAATGGGGTTAGTTGGCCAAGGCAAAGGAGGACATTCCCCTGAAAATGAGGTTGGTGGACTCAGGACCTCAGTGAGGGAGGATTTCCTTCCTGGGTGTGACATCAGCAGACCACACTGGGGGACAGACTTCCATCCTGGAAGTGGGTATCAGCAAACCATGCCAAGTTTCCATTCTGGAAGTGGAGTCCATGGACCATGCTTGGAGATATGTAAATTCTTATCCTGGGAGTGGTGCAAGCTAACAAGTCTGATGGGATCAGTGGTCCATGGTAGGGTAGGACTTCCCCTCTGAACATGGGGTCAGTGGGCCATGGGAGAACTTTCCCCTGAATATGGGGTTGGTAGAACATGGTGAGGGAGGACTTCCCCCTGAAATTGGGGCCAGTAGAACATAGGATCAGTGGGCCATGGGAGAAATTTCCCCTGAAAATGGGGTTGGTAGAACATGGTGAGGGAGGACTTCCCCCTGAAATTGGGGCCAGTAGAACATAGGATCAGTGGGCCATGGACATGGGAGGACCTCCCCCCTGAAATGAGGAATGGTGGGCTGTAGCAGGGGAGGACTTCTGTCCCAAAAATAGGGTCATGCACCATGGTGGGGGATGGACATCCCTCCTGGAAGTGGGGTCAGTGGAGCATGCTTGGAGATAAACTCTTATCTTGGGAGTGTGGCAAGTTAACAGCTCTGAGTAGATGACTGGAATCTTGATGTTACTCCCATTAAATATGTTTTTGAAATGTACTCTATTATATGAACTGTGATAACACACTCAATGTGGTGTTCCATGACATACAAAATGGCTCAGAGTTGAATTGGTCATTGGGTTTGGGTTGTATACAGTACAGTGTCACTCATCATCATGTCCACTATCAACATCACTGCCTATACTGTAAGCAGATTCTTGCAATGTGTTCCATGTAACATCTCTGACAGTGATCATGATTATCTATACAATTTGTAATATATTCACACAATCCCTTTGGACAGATTTCTGAAATGTGTAATACTGTAACATCTCTGATCACAGATTTTGTACTACAATGACTCAAAAAACCCTTTCAATGTTTTGCCATTTTACATTGATGGTGATGTGAAAAATCAAAAAACAAAGATTCATAAAATTGTGAAAGTATTCATATAGATAGTCCTTGGTCCTGGCTTCAAAAGGGTAGTTCAATCAAGTTGTTTGACTTTGTTTTGGCTGAGATATCACAATTTTAATCAGGGCAACTCATTGAAAGGGTTTTTTTTGCCAATGAAATTGCAGCATCTACATGGCATTTGGACAGGATTTTTTGTAGCTTATTTTGCTTACATCAGCAGGAGGGCCATGTGGCTACTGAAAATTTCCAAAATATACTTTTTTTCACCCCACTATCACCATGAGAAGTCTCTCTTCTGCCAGAACCAGTGAAATCCTCTCTCTCCTTGATTCTGTGCTCTCTGGCAATGAGATATCATCCCAGACTGGTGTATCCATCACCACCATCTCCATATTATGCTCTAGACACTGCCCTTACCTCACAAAATCTCCTGGAGGCTGCCCAAAAAAGCTTTCTGATGGCAATATTTGACATGCTCTTCATCTTGTTGGATCTGGCAAGGCTGAAAATGCTGTCCAAGTCACCAGGGAGCTCAGAGATATCATTGATGAGCCTCTCTCTGCTCAGACAGTTAGGAATGGGATGAAGAAAGCTGGGTTAAAAGCTGTGGTGAAGAAGAAAAGGCCACTCCTTACCAAGCATCACAGGAGGGAGAGGTTGGACTTTGCTCTGAGACATAGGGATTGGACTATTGAGGACTGGAAAAAGGTGGTTTGGTCAGATGAGACCAAAATCAATTATCTATGGTCAGATGGGAAGAAATGGTTGTGGAAAAAGAGTGGGGAGGTTCTGAATGATAGGCAAGTGCAGGGGACTCTCAAGTTTGGGGGTGGATCCTTGATGATGTGGGGATGTATGCTGTGGGAGGGGCCTGGATACTCCTGCAAGATCAATGGGAGGATGGATGGTGATCTGTATGTGCAGATCTTGAAGGATGAACTGCAGCAATCCCTTCAGTATTATGGCAAGACTACTGAAGACATTATCTTCCAGCAAGATAATGACCCCAAACATACCTGCAAGAAGGCTTCCACCTGGTTCAGTGATCATGGCTATTAGGTGCTCTCATGGCCAGCCCAATCTCCAGACCTCAACCCTATTGAACATCTGTGGAATCATCTCAAGAGAAGGCTAGCAGAGTATGAGGAGCCACCCAAAGGGATGTTGGAGTTATGGGAGAGAACACAGGATGAATGGAACAAGATAAGGCCAGAGGTGTGTCAGGAGTTGATCAAGAGTATGCCTAGAAGGGTAGAGGCAGTTATCAAGGCAAAGGGAGGCTATACAAAGTTCCGAATAGCATACAACTTCATCAGCAAAAAAACCCTTTCAATGAGTTGCCCTGATTAAAATTGTGATATCTCAGCCAAAATAAAGTCAAACAACTTGATTGAACTACCATTTTGAAGCCAGGACTAAGGGCTATCTATATGAATACTTTCATGATTTTATGAAATTTTCTTGATTTTTCACATTACCATCAATGCAAAATGGCAAAACATTGAAAGGGTTTTTTGAGTCACTGTATATCAACACAACAACACTGTATACAATATGCATGACAAACAGAAATTGTGACTACTCCATGGCAGGTCATGGGTTAGGTTGATGCATTATAAGGGAGTCAACTGTATGAGCAAAAAATGGTAGTAGCATTAGCAAAAACACATAGTAAAACTAAGGACAGAGGTGGTGGGCTGGGATTCTGGGAACTCTGGAACCCTGTCTGGCCAGACCTGGCCAGAGGGGGACCTTTCTGGGAGAACTGGGAGTCTGGCCAGGTGATGTCTAGTTTGCTGATGAAGGGGGAGGAGAGTGGGCCACTGAACAACAATTATGGGACCAGTGGATACAAAACTTGGTGAGGTGATTATACATGAATGGTGGAGCTCAGTGCAAAAGGAAACTCACTGATTGGACTGTCTGAACCCATGTTATAGCTGAAACTGTCTTGTAGCACTCCAGATCCAGGCCTGGCTGTATCTCAGGAATGGCTTTGCAGAATTCCACAAAAGAGCATTCAACAGAAGTGGATCTGTGAGGAGGATTCAGGTACAAACTTGCAAGAGGGTGGGTGAGAAAACAAGGGAGATATGATGCCAGGAATGACTGCCAGTAGGCCTGGACACAAAGGTAAATATCTTGAGAACCACTCAGAATGTTGCCATAGAAAAGGTATCACCAGATAGCTGTGACATAGCAGTATCACCCTGCAAAAACTGAGAGGCATGGCATGCAAATGAGTGAGATACACTATCCTGACCTCCCCACCCTGTTCAAACTCAAAAACTCAAATAACTCAGGAACCCCAAATGCACATGTGACATCTCATATATTGTCTTGTAGGTTTCATCTAGGAGATCCACATCTGAAATAAGTGAACAGTTCAGTATGGAAATGCATGACTTGCACTCCAAACATGGTAGGGGTAGGAGGATGGTGTCATGTTGGTGAGGAACCACTAGGCCAAATTCTATGATGCTTCTGGATGTAGTAGAGGGGCATGTGCGGAGTCAGGAGAATGAAGAAATAAGAAAAACAGCACACACAATCCCCAGTTATTCCAAATATTCATCTTACAGTGCCTTTCTCCAGAAAATGCAGAATACCCCTGGAAGTACTGGAGCAATAGAGACAAGAAATATACTGTTGGGAAGCTCTTGGAAAGCGGAACACAAATGCTGATTTGCAAAAGGGACAGATAAGTGGCAGTCGAGATACTGCATCAACAGCATCAGGGTGTACACCTGCTGACACTCAGCCAGGGCCAGTCAGCCACACCCGTGCTATCCCTTACTCATACTGACCTGTATGCCAACTCTCACAACACAAATATGAAACACTGCCTGGAACCACTCAGATATGCTCTAGTATCATGTATAAGATGATCTACAGATAACCTCTGGCACACATGCACAAGGGAGTAGCCGCCTTGCAGGCAGTGAAAACTCACATCATAACTCGTCCCTCAGGTTATGGGATTCTTCTTCATCTTCTTCGTCACGCGCATTAACTCCCTCGCTGCCTGCCTCCACATCGTCCCTCACATCGAAACCCGCTTTTCTCAGAGCATCCGTCAACTGCGAATACGCTTCGGAGGACATTTCATTCCGGGTAACCCCAGCTCCTGAACCATCCATAGGTATTTCCTCCAGGATCTCGATGATAATTTCGCCGTCCTCTCCACGATTTAGGTACGCCTGCTGATTTCCACTAGTGACGGTGGAAGTTTTGATTTCGGGATGCTTCATCAAGGCTTCCATGGTTTGTCTGAGAAGGTCGTTGAAGGGGTCATCCTTTACGTCCAGACCAGGCCCGATAGAGCCCTGTGCGGGTGATGGAGGTGGTATGGGGAAGAGAGACTGTCGATTCGAAAGGCTACGAGGGAAGTCAGACTGGCCCACATTGTCACCTTGCCTTTCTTCAAGTTGTGTCGACTCCTCCGCGGGGGTTGCGGAGACAGTTGGAAGATCGATTATTTGACGACATCGAATGAGCAACTCGTCACGATTCTGCAAGCGAGATTTGAAGCCCGGTTCACCGCACAGACGAGGTGTCTGCACTACTAATACATAGGAACAGGTCTTGGCCTCCCGCACAAAAAGAATAGAATCGGTCATTGTCATGGAACAATGGAACTAAAAAAAGGTAGCAAAGGAAACAAGTCAAACCTATTACAGCTTGTGAGCGGGATGACAATCTGGCACCGACCTGTACTTCGACTTCGCGTGGTTTACCAGTTTTGTCACAAAAGGTACCGTCACCCCATCGCTGGACAAGATAACGTGTGCCAGGACCGTGACCAACTTCCAAATTTGCAGTACGCGGGAACTGGTCGGCAACTACGACATCTGCACCAGCGTCTGACGCGGTAGGGGCACGGCCCAAGGTGAAGGCTTCCCACTTCAGAGCTTAGAGCACGAGGGCATGAAAGACACGCACAAATGCTTACCTCGGGATCTTCCGCAGGCTCGTAAGAACCTGAAGGTGTATCAATACCATGTGTGAAAGAAATACATTTTGACATACCCTGAGCATGGGCATGATTGGGAGGAAGTTCCTTGAATTGTCTGATTTCACGGTTATGACAATAAGAATATGTAAACCACGTTTGTCTGTGCTGCGAATGAGATAAGTCGGAGGCAAAAATTCCAAATAAAGAATGCCGCACATATAAGCACTTTCCAGTTAAGGGTTGCAGTAGCGACCAGCCATTTCGAATTGCTTCACTTCTATCGAGTTCTTCTGGTACAGGGGAACTATCACGTGGTGGTGGAATGAGGCAAAGGAAGTCAGTGTCGGGCCCCATCTTCATGCGTTCAAGGGTGTGGTTGCTAGTACCCAGCTGTGCTAGAGCTCGGCGGTTAAATAGACCCAATTACAGACGGCGTGTGCCACAGTCAAAGACGCACGATCTTGTGGTAAAGGTTGGAAGCTATCAAGCTCAGAACCGCCGATTTCCCCGACTAACGCTCGCGGATGCCAGGCACCGGTCTCCGAATCGTCCAAGAACTCACGTTCCCCCCTCTTCAACCCCTCCTTCAGCCAGCGACGAGCCGTCTCGTTGGAAACTGGAAAGCCATTGAGGAAGGTGACACGGCTTTTAGGGAACGCGTAGAGGTCTTCAGGGCCCGAATAAAGTAATCTGGCTCGAGCAAGCCACCCTGAGGACAGAAGGAAGACGACGGCTTGGAGTGGATGCATTGCCTGCCAGCAGTGGCTGTTGAGAGAGAGAGTATCTTGTCCGGGTTACCAATCGCGTGTGAAACACCTTACTAATTTGGATTGCCGCTCGAAGGAGACGCACAAGGGAACTCCGCGGCCGGCCGAGACAGGACCAACACTTGAGATTGGTACGGTCGACGTTCATTGAGAATAATAATCATTGTGCCCATATGTCATCTTCACTCTTTGCTGTTGGCTGCACGCGGGCTGGTAGACTCAAGGCCCTCGCGAGGCATCCTTCGTGCAACCGCAAATCGCCGATTGACTGCTTGAAGGGGAGCACTCCCTGCTCTAGTCACCGGTGCATTTTTACGAGTTACGATGATCGCCTGGGCGCACAGTGCTGAATTCGAATCGATTCGCGGCCTGGAGGGACACATGCGCTGTCACATCCGACGGAGGCAATCCGCAATAAATAAAAAACCCGACCGAAGAAAATGGGATTTTTTATTTTTCAAATAAACATAAATATTTTTTTTTCCTCTTGGTTGCCTTGGATTATTATTACGTACGCATCTCCCTGAAAGAACGGAAAATATTATATTTATTCAGGGGTCAAAAACTGCTACCAAACAGCCAGGATTGCCTGGCGATATTAATAAAAACGCAGAATTCCACACGAGGGAAACAAATTACACGTCCGTCCAGCTATATTCGGCAGGGGAGAGATATTCGTTAAAACGAGGACTTGCACCCTTTCCCCGCCTTTTCCTCTCTCCCTCTCCACTCGAGCCTGGCATATCCCGCGTCCTGGTACCTGCGACCAGCTCGACCAGCAACCCCCAACCGGGTTTCCCTTTTGTTCCTTTCCCCGCCATGTCCGCCTCTTCACAACCAGACGATCCCGCCGATAGATACGACGAAGGCAACCCTGAGAACGATCAACAGAACCCCGAGGAAGCGGAGGGTAAGCTGGACATTGTCCCGTCAGTCCCAGCTAGCTGCAGCCCGGCGTGTTGATCATATTTTTATTGCATTTCTCCCCTCCAGGTGCTGCAGAGTCAAGTGAGCCAAAACCCAAACGCGGACGCGGCCGCCCTAAGGGCAGCAAGAATAAGAAGTCAGGAGCTTCAACTTCTTCGGCAGCACAAGCTGTATCCTCCCCCGAGACCCCAATCAAGAAGAAGCGCGGTAGGCCACGCAAGGTATCCGTCTCCTACACAATCACCCTTATGCTCATTCTCACCCCACCGACACAACATCATACTCTGCAGGAGAAGAAGTCCGAAGAAGCAGACCCTGAGGAGCGTCCAGCTAAGCGAAGACGTCGTGGACGGCCTCCCAAACAGAAAGATGATGGCTCTGCCGTCGCTGGTAGTAGTACTGCTCCCCCAGTAGAGACTGCGGGTGAATCAGCTACGAAGAAGAAGCGGGGCCGACCACCGAAAAAGACGTAGCCAAGGGTGACCTCGCCATTGCTATATTCATCGTTGATCGCTTCATCCTTTTTTTCGTTGTCCGGCTCGCGGTATCCACCATCGACGGTATTACTCTTCTGTGTGTGACAGTTCGGATTATCACTGGTTACTACACAGACTGACGACCATATTGACCAATTGTCTCACTAGGTGAATCGTACGTAGACTATAGCATATCATGTAACACCGACCCATCTGCAATCATGCGACGCCTCTTTGCATATTTTTAACTAGCGCCTATGAATGCAGTAGAACAACCCTTCCGTCCTCGCAAAAGCCTACGTGGGCGGGCATGTTTCCAAGCCCTGCTAAATTTCCTCGTGCTCCTAGTCTCCAGTTAATCACCGTCTAGCCCTCCCAGAGACGTAGAATATTAATTCCATCGCCCCCTATACGCCATTATTCTTTCCTCAATTTCGCACACTAAAGCAACGAGGAATTCCCAGGTGGGAGCCGTGCCTGGGCCCACTCATCTTTGAGATGAGGTACTCCGTACTACCCTCAGAGTCCAGTACAAGCCAGTGGCACCTATCAGAACGGCACCGAGCCACCCGACCGTGGTGACAATCTCGGATTGTCTAGCAGCCTTCTTCTTGACCGTCCCATAGCTAATATCAGGTCGGAAGGTTACCATAGTATAGAGGGGAATCCAGCCAGACGGCCTACGCGTCGGGAAAGGAATAGTAGCGATGGAAGCCCGGACGGTTGGTTCCGAAGATGGATTTTGCCACGAGCTGATCGTATACAAGAAGTCGTCAAGCGCCTTTTTAAACAGGTACACTGGCGTGGTCACAGAATGCCGCATTTCGATGCTATATAATTCATATCAATATTAACGGCCACTGATAGTAAGGAAAGAACGAGCGAGAACGGGAGTCACATAAGTCATAAATGTGGAGCGCAAAAATATAGTAGGTGGCAGAGGCAACAAGGGACTCGTGTGGTAGGGATACTTACTAGTTGTACATGGCCAGATCACAGATGGCAACGAGATCCTCATGTCGGGTTTCCGTATACCGGGACAGTGCATTGGACAGCCTTGAGTCCGCAAGGACTTCTTTCCCTAATCCGGGCAGTGCACTACCAGGCGCAACACCGCAGTCCTGGAGGAGAGTTTGCAACACCCTAACATCTTCGAAACCACAGTTGAGCCCTTGTCCGTAAAAGGGCACCATAGCATGGGCTGCGTCGCCGATGATCACACAGCGGTCCTTGTAATGATACGGCTCGGCCTATGTACATAAAAGGTCGTTCAATACACGCCACCAGTGATGCATGGAAGACCACCAGCCTTGATCGTGATAAGTGGACTACGGGGATTGTTTGCAAAGTCATATGAAAGCTTTTCCTCTCCTAAGAGGGCGAGCGCATCTGAAAAGTGGGTCTTAAACCATGATAAAATATCCCGCGCAGTGGCTAAACGATCGAGCTCGCTGGTAGGTGCAAATAGAGTGCATGTGAAGGAGCAGTCCTAGACATCAAATATAACAGCGTCAGGCGAGAATGAACGGAAAAGGTGGAACGAGGACTTTGACTTTGTTTGGAAGAGCGATGAGCATGAAAGAGTGACGAGGCCAGATGTGAAGGTGATTCGGATCAAGCGAGAACGAGGGCTTGCCATGTTCATTGTGGACTGCCGGCATTTTAAGTTCAATATACTCATGCGGGATATATTCTTGTTGGAAGTTCATCCTATGCGGCGTTCGCCATGAGTGTCCCGTTGTCTCGTCGTCGTCAAGGGACATAACAGTCAGCACACAGACACGCAACACACACCTTACGACCCGCATAAGCTGGCGACGAACAATTGAATAAGAGCCATCAGCACCAATGCAGAAGTGAAAGGCTGTCCGCATGTCTTTTTCCAAGTCGAGGTTCCGGATAATCATCGTTCTATCGTCAAAATCGATGGCAAGAACCTTGCGTCTGAAAAACAGGCGAATATTCGGAACCATGGATGCCTCGGAAAGTAGACCCTCATTAAGGAGAGCGCGGTCGATCGAATAGATGCACTAACACAGTGAACAGGGACTCAACCAATGCCATGATAAACCCGGAAGAAAAAAGATAGCGGACAAAAAGATAATCCGTGCACAAGTCAGACAAATGGGAAAAATGAAATACAGCCAACGTCCCCACGACCAACCCACATTTAACGAGACGCACCTGACCGTCCTTATCATACAATTGACTGTGTTGATTTCCCTTGATATCGTGGATCATTCTACCGCGCATGGGAATGGCAGTCTGCAAGAAACGCTCGCTGATGGCCGGGTCAATGGCCTGCAAAGCAGCTATTCCGCGTGACGAGATTGCAAGGTTGATAGAACGCTGCTGTGTGGTTGCCTTGGATGCCGGTAACCGCAAATCTAGAGGAGGCGCCGGACCCTGAGTGTAATCGAAGCCTCACAGGAAATGGGACTGGAGTGACATACCTGGCCTTGCTTCGTAGATGTCCACCTGCCACCCAGCCTTAGCGAGCGATATCGCAGCTAAACAACCCACAGGCCCTGCCCCAACCACGATGGCCCTTCGCACGCTGTCTTCTGCACTGGACACACTCATGGCTCACTACAACGTAAACTCTCGGACGTGGGCGTATGGGATGGAGAGAAAAATATGCTTTATTTGTAGAGTCCATTAGGCGAGCCCAAGATGAATTAGCACGAGACCCAGGGTAGGTTTGAATACACAACACTAATAATAGGTGACAGTGGGCGGACTAAAGAACATCACACGCGTTGAGTGACGACGCCGACAGCCTCTAGACAGAACTCGGAGGACGACGGCTCAAACGATCTCCGCCGCAGCCTTGAAGTCGTCCACGGTTCTCACGGCCGTCGGATCTGAGATAACATTTCCGATTCATTAACTAGCCACTGTGAGTCAGTGGGCTCATTCAACAATCCAATCCATCAACTGAATTGGCGTCTTCCAGTCGTCTACACAAGCTATGGTCTCGGCTGATCATGAAGGCCTAGACGCGGCTGCCCTCGCCGGAGACGAGTTTATTATCCCTACTTACAAAGGTATCGGCGCACAAGTCCCCGAAGAGATCGGTACGTTTCTCCACTGCAGCACTGTCCTCACCCCATCTCATATCCAGTGGTATAGCTAGTCAGCGATGTACTTACCTATGTGGTAATTCACTGGGCCCTTTGGCCAAGAGGTCGCAGTTTTTGATCCAACAAGAACTTTGTGTTTGGGCAACGCGGTGTGTACTTTCTCCGTTCCAGAACCGCTACGGCGAGGCCCGAGATTTATTGTGCTCCCTCCCATGCCAAGAGCCGTAGTGGGCCATTTCAACCACCCACATGGCCGCGAATGGATGAATATTGCCGATACAGTCACGCCCCTGCTGGCAGATCTGGTTGGTGTGTATAACCCACCCGCTCGCGAGCCTTTCTTCCTGTAGTATCTACATTGCATTTTTAGGTGCCAAGGATAAGGAAGTCGCCTGCATGGGAACTCTGACTGCGAACTTGCACCTAATGATGTCCGCATTCTACAAACCCACTCCCAATCGCTACAAGATTCTATGTGAGGGGAAAGCGTTTCCGTCAGATCAGGTGGGTTTCCCCTCTTCGAGCGTGAGGGAAAATATCTCAGCCGACATGATTCAACCGCTGGACGTGGCGCACTATCTACTCGACTACGTGTTATACCACATTGTGCAGTACGCTTTCGCATCACAAGCAGTCTTCCACGGCTATGACCCGAAAGACGCGATAGTCGAAGTCTTTCCCCGTGAGGGCGAGTTTACCCTCAGAAAATCAGATATCCTAGATGTGATCGCTAAGGAGGGCTCATCTGTTGCATTGGTCATCTTCAGTGGCGTACAATATTATACTGGCCAATGGTTTCCCATGAAAGAGATCACCGAAGCTGCCAAGAAACAGGTATGTTGACTGGCACCCTTCATTGTTTTTACGTACACCCGTGGCCTTCTTGCCACGCCCGTTGCTTCGGGGAGACTTCCCGTCTTGGAGGAACTTTTGTTTCATGCCAAAAGCAAAACCTCACAATTAAATACCTTTCAAGGGTTGTGTTTGTGGCTGGGATCTGGCTCATGCGATTGGAAACGTTCCCTTGTCGTTGCACGATTGGGATGTCGATTTCGCCGTATGGTGTTCATATAAATACCTCAACTCGGGACCTGGTGGAATCGGCGGACTTTTTGTACACGAGAAGTGGGAAGCCAACAAAGCGCCACAGTACGCCGTTTCCTTTTTTCTTCTTCCCCCGCAATTACCCGGGAAGAAAATATACAAAGTTTCACGACTAATTTCTGTTCACTGTTCCGTTCAGGTTTGCAGGTTGGTGGGGACACGACCCCGCCACGCGGTTCCAGATGCCTCCCGACTTTTCTCCGACACCTGGTGCACAGGGATTTCAGCAATCAAACCCCTCGGTGCTCACTACTGTTTCGCTGCTCGGCAGCTTGCAGGTGTTCAAACAAGTGGGCATGATGAGACCGCTCCGCGAGCGGTCAGTCTTGCTTACAGCTCATCTGGAAGTGCTGTTGCGTCAAACGGGATTCTATGTAACCCCAGATGAGGCCGCGAAACACACAGCCAACGATCCTCCACGGTTCACGATTATTACACCCGAGGAACGCGAGTCGCGAGGGGCACAGTTGTCACTTCTCTTCCTGCCGCCTAAGTCAGATATCATGGAGAGGATACTCGGCTACCTCGAATCATCGGGTGTCATCGGGGACGAAAGGAGGCCCGACGTAATTCGACTCACACCCGCACCGTTGTATAACACTACGAGGGACTGCGAACGTGCTGCCGAGGTCTTAAGGAGAGCCTTCGAAGCAATAGGCAGATCAACTTAAAGATCATCATTATATTGAATGCTAGAATTAACCGTACGTACGGTCAGAGGTAATTACTCCAGAGCGGAAATGACCCATATGAATCTGCGCAATACGTCTACGTACTGGTCACCTCTGAGAATTTCATTGTGGCCTTCAACGAACTCGTCAAACGACTTGTATACCTGCGCAGACTGGTCCTTGAGGTGATTGTACATTGCTTGACTTTGCTCTTCGTCAACCAGCGTATCGCCCTTCGAGTGTATGATCAACCATTTGATGTGTCCAGAATGATGTCTGGTGGGCGCTTTGATTACGGACACGTCCGCATAAGAATCGCGTCCTCCAAAGGCATCCTCGATGAACCAACTTCTGTAAGTAGGAGAGGTAGAGATGAGAAGATCGAGGTCGTAAATTCCCTCGGACAAGACGAGTGCCTTGGTTCTCTCTAAGAGGGTGTCTGATGGGCAAAGCTGGTTCGCGTCAGAAGCGTCCGAGGAGTGGGAGGACACGTTAAGAAAAATGGAGCATAGCATGTGGGCTGCGCAGCTGTGGCCTACAAGGATCAGCTGCTGAGGCTCGTATGGCAGACCGGGAACTCTTGGAGGTTCCTTCGCGGTATCTCTGCTATCTAGAACGCAGGGGCTCTCCCCGTGTGATCGAGGATCAGACACGGCGCAGATGAAGTTCAAGAACCCAAGGATGTCCTTTGCATGCTCGGGGTGGCGAAGGAAGTTATCAGGAGTGGGCCTTTTCGGTGTCAATCTGTAATTCGGGAGTGCGACTGGGCACCCAGTCGTACAGGCAAGCCTGCGGGCAGCGACCTGATCGAATTTGTCCTCGCTAAGTGGCAGGGTCAGCAAGACATAATGCCGCAATAATTAAATTACGAGAATTCGAGCATGTCGTTACGCTTGATGTGAGTGCGAATGCCAGAACCGACGTGCGTGACTGCCTCACCTCTTCCACGCACCACCATGGACAAAACAGATCAGTGGGCACAGTAAACGTGCACTGATTTCCCTCGGAACATAAAGGTCAAACCTATGGAATGGGGACTGCGGCTGCGAAGTAGCATAAGGTATACCGAGATATTCGTCCACAGCCTGCTCCGATGGCATGACGAGAGGCACTGTGTCACCTGACCACGGGGCGCAGCGGCCGTGCACTGCGGGGGTCTGCCAAGAAGCACAGCCACGCTATCGTGGGCACACAGTGACGTCACTGGACAGAGCTGGCTGAACACTCCACCTAGGCTTCTCGAGACCAATATAAAAGGGCTACTGCAGGTGATATGGCGAAGATACTAAAGAGCTCTCTTCTCAAATCACTCTCACAGTCGCATTTGTTACAACACATTTGTTAGTCCAATTGCTATCAATGCCGTTCACAGCTTCAGACATCTGCAAGGTACGTTCGTACCCTGAACTTGCGCAATGACTTACACAACCCCCCTTAGATCATGTACGTACACTGACATTTGGGTAGCCGTTTCTTATGTATAATCGGATTGACTTGATAGCTTTGCTATTATCTTTCCCCCGCTTGGCGTGTTTCTTGAGCGGGGATGCGGCGTTGACCTTGTGCGTCCTCTTGAACTAATGAGATCGACTTGACCCTCATCATCGTCAGCTAATCAACATTGGCTTGACTATCCTTGGCTGGATGTAAGCTCTCTTCGCTCTCTGTTACTTCACATTGATCACGACAACTAACGACCTTGGCGTTAGACCGGGGGTTATACACGGTTAGTGCCTGTGATAAAACACTAAGTAACAATTGGTCTAATCGCCTAACAGCACTCTATATCATCTTGAAATACTGAGGCACATTTGAAGTCACCTGGCGCGTATGATAGATTCCACAGTTTCTGCACCATGCGGTTTCTCCATTCTATCACTAAGTAATCATGCGGGTGGATTTGACACTACCCTAAAACTGTACTGTCTGTTTGTACGTCATGCACTCTCATTTTCAGACAACTCCTCGGACTCGACCTCGTCTTCCTCCGATTCCTCCGCTCCGTCATCGGACTCCTCCGAACCGTTTTCCGAACTTTCTCGATGTGTGGTGGTTGTTGAGGGAACAGGAGCAGCCCTGTCCTTGATGCTTGTTTGTTTTGCAAGAGCGTCCTCTTCATCCGACTCCTCGTCGCTTTCTTGCTCGTCAAACTGTTTGATCATAAAAGCGCCAGCATTCCAGCACTTTTGGAAGTTATTCTGCAGTGCTGCAGATTTCTGCTCGTCCCCACGAGATTGCGGTCTCTTGTGCCAAGCACGTATATCTTCCTCTTCTACCACGTCTTCTTGGTACAGGGCAGCAAGAATCTGTCCAAACAAAGGAAGCCGCTCGGAGGACGCACAGCACTCCTGCTCAGCGCACCATTTGCATCAGACACTATATCAACTGACTCAGCTTGCCTGATGACACGCACCTGCAATACCTCAATGGTCTCCGTAGCGTCCACCCCTCCAATCTTGTTGATGAGATCGCCCCACCGGCTTACAACAACTGCGATTTCTTGGCGCTGCGCAGGGCCTCCACTCTCCACGATCTTTATTCGATTCACGATCGCAGTAACAACAGCCTCCCGGACTCTTCGGAGCGGTACATTATGCGCCATGCGGAGCGTCTTGAGCTCGACCGAAGCGTTATCAACGGAATGGCCTTCTGCAAATGCACGATCAAGTGAAAGCTTGACTTCATGCTGGAACTCAGTGATTGCGGCCTCGTCAGCTTGCTGGACAAGGTTCGATGTGTTGGCAAGCGGCAGTGAGGTGACTGACGAGGATGGATCGGAGTCATCGAAGTGGTCGTCGTCATCCAAGTCAGATTCGGAGGTTTCTGAACCTACATCCGAGAGATAGAGGTCGGACACGTCATCCCCTGTGTAGTATATCCATGAGATGGTAAATCGCTGGTGAAACCGAAAAATAATACCGAGGCGCATGAGTCTCAGGTTGGTCGGGTGCTCGACTTCGTCTATCTCTTCGTCTTCGTCGATTGAAGGCTGTGGCCAAATAATTGCATTGTTGTCAGGACCAAGTCTCTCTAAGGCGTCTGGATCCTGATCTGTGGGTTGGGTGTAAGATCACAATGACCGTTGAATGGAAAAATGAGCCGCGTACTTGCTACAATCTCTCCATAGTCCGAATCCATCTCACTCTCATTGTCATCGTCGGATTCTTCAACATCACCGTCTCCCTCTTCATCCTCGTCTTCATCCTCGTCTTCGTCTTCATCATCCTCATCTTCGTCTTCCTCATGTTCTGTCTCCAAATGTCGCCTCGAAAGCCTCTCAAAGGGTTGTAGTCGGGCTTGGGGTCCAATAACGACCCCATCCGCAAGTAGGCACCCCTTTTCGATACGACTCCCTTCTTTCACTTGTACGCCAGCTGCCAAAATGCTGAACTCTATCGTGCAGTTCGGTCCGACGACCACCCCATCAAAGAGATAAGAGTTCCGGATGACAGACCCGGCCCCAATGGTACACCGCCGACCGAGAATTGAAGCCAAAATCTGAGCGTTATCACATATCAAGCATTGCGAACCGATGAGAGTATTGTTCCCAATTTTACACGTTCTGTCATCCAATGGAAATAAAGAATCAGAGATAGTACAAACAAGCGAGTGAGAAGTCGGAATTACCTGGAGAGTGTTACAGTACCATCCTTTGCAATGTACTTATTGCCACGTATATGTTCGTACGAATGTCCTCCCGGATGGTTGTCGTCCGGGACGAGCGGGAAGGTCCAGCGAGAAAGAATATCCTTGCTACATCCAGACGTCGAACAATAAGTCCCCGAATAAGTAACATTCTCGGATACGCGAAACTGACCTTATCGCATCGTAGCTCTTCGTGTCTTTCACTCGTGCTGCGTACCCATCTTTTGCGATGTAGCAGTATATGTTTTTCATGAGAAGGTCGGATGTAAGAACTCCATGTACGAAATCTCTCCGTAGGTCACCGTAATCGAAATTGTCCTGGAACAAAGAAGGTACCTAAAATCGAATATAGGTCAGTATAATTCACGGAGCTGTTGCCCGGCAGACAAGAGGGCGACAGAATACACAACTCACCTCCACAGAACAAACGTCAATCGAACAGTCTATGAGGTCGTTCCTGACCTCGACCTCGGGGTGCTCGTTCAGGATCTCGCGCGGTATCTTTGTATATTTTTTGGGAGGATAGCCCATGGCAGCTTCATAATGGAGGCATTCCGACGTCTCTGGGTCAATCACAAACACGGCAGACTCCCCTCTCGATCTACACCACCACGAAAGTATCATCCTCGGTCTCATGACCCGATCACCAGATTGAAAACCTGGAGATCTCACCTTGTTCGATGCCTCACCCCACTCTCCTTCACCACCATCGTCATGATCGCATCCTTATTCGTCTTTCGCCGTTCCTTGTGAACTCGGACGACCTCGTCGATCCGCACGCTGCTCACCAAGTCGCCGGTGACGAGCACAAAATCGGAGGTAATGATCCCGTGCGTATAGATGTCTCTCATGGCATCCCCAGGAGAGAATGTTTCCTTGGCTGTTACGATCGGTACGATCTTCAGGCCCGCGCTTGGTTTAGACCATTTCGAGTTTCTGTGCAAATGGGTAGTTGAGTGATAGGTGTTTGGAGGAGAGGACGTACTTTATGGCGGCTTTGACGAGCTCAGCATGCGAGCGACATATCACAAATATTTCCTGAACCCCTGCAAGAGCGAGGCTCTCGAACGTCCAGTCCAGTAATGAGGCATTGCAGATAGGAAGCAAGCACTGAGTGAATGTGGGTCAGACTATCCAACATCTTCAGCACGACAGGGCCGTACTCTAGGCTTCTGCAGCGTCAACGGCGAAAATCGTTTGTTAAAGCTATCTGCGAGGATGACAGCCTGGAGGACTTCCTCCTCTTCGATGGTAGACCTCTCCTTGCCAGTAGCTGAAGATTTTGGAGCCATCTGGCCTCCGTTGACAGAATGATATGGAGCGCTTACATCTCCCGCCAAGTGTCTCAGATACTGTTGAAACGAGTCATGCAACAAAAGTTCTGCACTCAGACTTGATTGTGATGCCCTCCAGATGGGAATACAAGGAGAACTTATAAACATGTTGTACTCGATCCGGATCACGAAGAAAGTAGAGGGTATCAATGATCAGATGAATCAACATTAAGTGGTGAAACACGGATCGAAGTAGTCATGATGAGTAGCGTCGTCAAAAAGTGAGCCGGATTCAATTGAGTAACGTATTAGAATGATAGAGAAACATAAACAGAATGGAAGAAAACCGCCTACGTCGATAGTGGAGATAACGACCCACGCACGACATACCAAAAGATGAATGAAACGGAAAAAAGATCATGTCGTTCGTGAGGTAGACTTCACACCAATGCAACCTTACTCATGCCGCGGCGGCAATGACCGGCGTAGCAGCGGGTGCAGGTTCTGCGGGAGCAGCAGTCTCCTCAGCGGGTGCGGGTTCTGTTGCAGCTGAAACGGCAGGGTTCTCCAGAGGAGCCAACGGAGTGGGCTCGTCAATCTTCGGTGGGTGCTCGTCGACCTTCGCAGGCGTAGAGACCTCACTCTTCTTTGGTCGGAAGAAGTCACCAACCCGAGCAGACAAACGACGCCCGACTTTGAGAGCCTTGCTGTCGTCCTTTTTCTTCTCCTCGGCCGCCTTCCAGATCTTCAGCCTCTTGAAATCTAAGGAACGAACGGAAGGATTTACCTTCTCCTCTACTTTCTCCTCCTTAGGGGCCTCAGAGGACTCAGCGGGTGCTTCTGCAGGGGCATCAGCGGTGGGCTCAGCAGGGGCAGGCTCTGCCTCGCTGAAAGTGGTATGAGAGGGTAGACGAGGGCATATTTAAGCTAAAGACGCACGTTTCCTTGACCGGTTCAGCAGGCGTTTCCTCAGCTTTGGGAGCCTCAGCAGGGACTTCTTCGGGTTTGAGCTCAGGAGCAGGCTCTTCCTTGGGAGCCTCCTCAGTGGAAGCAGGAGCCTGATAGAGCCATCAGTGAAACGCTTGATCCGACCGAAAATACAATCAGCCTACCTCTTCCTTGAGCTCCTTCTTCTTGTCCTTCTTAGGGCTCCTAGGAACCTTGACCTTCTTGGCGACCTGCTTCTGACTCTCCTTGATCGAGGAGAGTAATTTGGAGATCAAGCCAGGGCTCTTTGGCCTGTCCTCCTTCTTAACCTCAGCGGCAGCATCCTGAACAAGCACGCTCAAAACACTATTGTCTACTTTGAAGTTAATGCCCACTTACGGTCTTGGCCTCTTCCTTAGCAGGTTCAGCGGCCGCAGGTTCAGCAGCAGCAGCTTCACCAGTAGCCTCCGGAGCGGGCTCCTGCAGAGCAACAGTCAGACCCAAGGTACAAAATCAGACCCAGTAAATAGAACGTACAGCAACCTGGGGTTCTTCCTTTGGGGCCTCCTAAACACGCGAGCGAGATACTGAGAAATACCCTATCAAAAGAAAAAAATGCTTACAGTGGCAGAAGCGACCTCCTCCGTGGCCTGGGTGGGAGCCTCTGCAGGAGCCTCAGCTGCGGGGGCAGGCTCTGCGGGTGTCTCGGTGACCTTGACTTCCTCAGCGGGGCAGCAGCGGGGGCCTCAGTAGCAGACATTATGGGGATGCGAGGTTCGGCTGGTGAGAAGAAAGAAAAAAACAAAGACAGTGAGACGCGCAAGGTGAATGGAAGCAAGAAACAGACTGACATAAACGAGCTATAATATGACAAGGGAGAGAAGAGCGTGCTACGCAGCGCTGGGCCCGTTGGAAGGAAGAGGAAGAAAGAGAGAAGATACGGTTTCCAACGAATTCCGCGTCTCTCTTATCCCTATTTGGCTCCGCTTACGCGCCAAACAAAAACACTTGCCCTTAATTCCTTTCAACAATTCGTTTCCCTTTTTAGGCATATGTTGAATACAACCACACAGAACTGAGACTCGCCTGTGCGAGTCCACTCCACTTGCTAGCGGAGAATCCTCGTACGTAGAACCCACGCAACGCAGTGTCGCTTTGTGGTGTGAGATCAGTGCTAGCGGTAGGGTATCGCAAGTTCAGTGGCGCTCAGGGTTTGAGTCATGATTTTTTTTTTTTCTTTTTCAAATGTCACTTAAAATTCAGTATTTTGGGCGGATCATGGTAGTACTATAATGCATGAACACGTCCGCTAAAGGTTCCCAGCCGTCGATCGTCACTTGGTGGAAAGCATCCACACGGCCCAGCCCTGGCCTGTGCATACAGAGACTGTGTGCACAGCAGCTGCGTGTTTCTACTAGGCTTTTCCCTTTCTTTTTTTTTCCTCGCGAAGAGAACCCAGGTGTGCGTAGTGGCGGACCGTGAAATTGTTTTCACGCCGAGGCGAGATCGAAACGTGATCTCACATGTGACAGCGTGAAGAGCTAGTCAGGATGGCAAAGCCCGTCACCCTCCCACAGCCATTTCTCCTGCTCTCGCCTCTTCGCTGAGGTCGTGCCCTTTGACACTATTCGAGAACACCCAAGTGAATCCACAACTCTTCGTCTCTTGTGTTCTCTCGCAAATCTGATGTGTGAAATGAGCAGACAACTGTCATGGACGGTCGTCGGTGGCAGTCACCTGCCAGACCTGAGATCGCTTGAATAAGGCAACGAAGTCCTTATTCGTGCAGTCAGTTGACCGTGCTTATCATCATTCCCCCCTAACAGTCCCTCATTCGACCCTTCTGTTATCATAGTACGAATGCTACTGGCTAACTTACACATCACATTTTCTGATTTGCTGTCCTCAACCATTTACCTGCCTGTCGCAATGATTCGC